>CM035607.1:654338-1001838 GCA_020496755.1 Channa maculata | reverse complement strand
CAGAGACAGAGAGAGAGAGAGAGAGACAGAGAGAGAGAGAGAGAGAGAGAGAGAGAGACATAGAGAGACACAGAGAGACAGAGAGAGACACAGAGAGACACAGAGAGACAAGACAGAGAGAGAGACAGAGAGAGAGAGACAGAGAGACACATAGAGACAGAGACAGAGAGAGACACAGAGAGAGAGACAGAGAGACAGAGAGAGAGACAGAGAGACACACAGAGACAGAGACAGAGAGAGAGAGAGAGAGAGAGACACAGAGACAGAGACAGAGAGAGACACAGAGAGACACAGAGAGACAGAGAGACACAGAGAGACAGAGACACAGAGAGAGAGAGAGAGCATTTTGCATGACTTACAAAGTGATTTATAAAAGCTCATGGTTCATATCCACAGTGTTCTGTGTGCTGCCTTTTAAAAAGCATTTACACTGCAATAACCCAGCAGCCAACACTGACAACAAGAAGCCTTTTCATACAGAAAGTCTTGTGGATCATGTCACAAAGTGAATTTTATCAGAAAACTTTTGAAATTTTGAAAGAAGTGTTTGTACAGAATCTAACATATGCAGACATGACGGTGGACTTTCCAGTTTCCAGTTTTACTGCACTGCATCAGTAGTAAAGGTCATTTTTATTGTGTTCTTTTGCTTATGGCATTTGAATAAGTGCTAATGAGTTAACTTGACCCAAAGAAGGCTGCAAGTTGCACCTCCACAATTAACTTCACATTACAATAGCTGTGATAGTTAACAATGTAAACTCTCACTGGGGGTCTCTCAATATCCTTTGGACAGACTTGCACTAAGGTGCTGCCAGCCTCAGAGTAGGAGGGTGGGAACCAAGGAGACCCTCACTTATGGATTCAAACACTCACTTTGCAGTGTGTTTAATTGACTCATCCAATAGAAGCTGTGGACATTGTCTCCCATTGTGCTTAATGACTTGTAACCACAGCATTATACTACAATATGTTACATATGCATATTGAAACAAGTGTCACCTTCAGTTTAGAGAAATTAGACACACTTCCACTTAATCTATGTGGACAGCAGCAACAACACACACACACACACACACATTGATTAAGTTACACAGTCACTGTTGTACTGTAGTTATTGTTGCACATACTGTGCGGTGCACTCTATGAATATTAATAAGATACAGCCTTTCATTTACCATTTTAGCTTGAAATTCTCCTTCAAATGTCTCTTTTAAGACACAATCAGTAATATTTCAGATTTTATATTTTAATAAGATTTTAATAAGATTTTGCATATTGCCCCTGAAAGCTACAAGCTTCCAGCCCCCACATTGTACCTGTCCTGCTTTCTGTAGTTGGTGTAGTTTTTAAAATCAATACACAAGATCATTTAAATCTTTATCCCAGTATGTTGTCTGGGTATTTTAGTACAGCGATACTGTGTTTCTTTGTTTTAAGGTTCCTGTTTGAGCCTCGGGTCATAATCGAATACATATGTTGCATCATGTTGTTCAACTTTCAACATCTTTCTGTTGCCCCCATGTAGCCTAAAAACAATGCTTGCAGGTGTAATATTGAGTTGAGCTTCAGTAACTGTTTTACCAATAAGGCAACGTTTTGTTCGTGTGTCATTGTTGGATGTGCCTAAAGCTGGAAACACCTGAATAATAGCCGAGACTTTCAAAGACTGCGCAGTTCACACATAAAGATTATTTCTACCAACTGTCATAGACTTCCACAGTCTGGGAAGGGGCACACAACTGACGACTGAGCAAACACGTGGGTAACGCACTAGTCTGGAACAACTGGACGCTGTGGAGACAGTCAAGCCAGGCAAAGACACAATACACAAAAAATGAGTCGGGGTTGTTGTGTTGAAACAAACATGGCTGCAACCAGGAACTTTCACTTTACAACAACAGCACAATTTGTGAGCATAACGCCAAAAGACGGAAAAAGGAAGTGAGATCCTGGATAGATAGGCAACGACTATGTGGTAGGGAAGTCTGCATAGGGAAAGGGAGGTAAAATACCTTAAGGTAACCGAAGGTAAGTTAAAGCTCCCTTGGTTGTGATGTCATGTGTCACTCCTGTTGGTAAAAAAGAATATTAAACAAATAAAACAAATTATTGGTAAAAATGATTGGTAGAGACTGTGGATATTAAGACTAAAAACTGAAAACTTTATAGAGCACACACTTAATGATTGTCTTTCCCAGATGTCAGCACACACTGCGACAGACTGGCACGGACATAGACCAGCTATAGGTCGGACCAGTTCTAACTGCTGTAAAGTGTTTGCTCGCTTTAAAGCAGATGGAAAAAATGAGATCATATTGAATAAAGCAGGACACATAATAGCTAGTATGATTATGTTTCACTTAAGAAATAAATAGTCTAACTGTTTATGCATTATTAGGGATTACATGCATATACTTATACTGGTAAACTGAGTCTGGAGTTATAAAGAATCTAATTCGTTATTACTCATGAGTATAATCTAACATGTCTAAGCTGCTGGGACACAGACCAAGTCATCCTAAAGAATTTACATGGATCATCTCCCTGCTGCTGAGGGATTTTAAATTCCATACGACCATTAGCAGAACTATTTGTTTTGGAGGGAGTTCCTGGAAGGTGCTGTTGCTTTCATAATTTTATCAGTTGATTGTGAGCACTGGTAGGAATGCTGAATGTGGTACAGTCCCAGGGAGGCAGAATGTGTTCCCATAGCACTGACTGATAACAGGGTTGGTATCAGAAAACAGCCAAACCACAGAATTCTTCCTTTATATAGATGAGAAGCTGCAGCTATTTACACGACTTACTGTGTAGCTCTGTTTATTTGTTGCAATGCTTTCATTAGATAGTTATTGTACATAACATTACGAATAGTTAAATAAAATGCCCAGCACCATTTCCCAGAAGCCTGGCCCCAACCTGAAGTCATTGGCCAATCACAGCCAGCAGACAGTTGTGTTTGGCAATTGGGCAACTGTGGCGCAGGAAGGTAGAGCAGTTATCCACCAATCTCACAGTTGTTGGTTTAATCCCCACCTCCTCCGGTCACATGTTGAAGTGTCCTTGAGCAAGACACTGAACCCCAACTTAGTTGCTCCTGGTGAGTGTTGACCAGCTGCATAGCAGCTCCCCCATTGGTGTATGATTGTGAATGGGTGAATAAGAAGCAGTGTAAAGCTCTTTGAGTGCCAATAGGTAGAAAAGTGCTATATAAGTGCAGAACATTTACCATTTACTATCATAATTGGAGCTTAAAAAAACCAAATTGTCTGTAGGTGGGTAAGAAGCCCATGTTATACTCATGTTATATAAGAACTGCATGCGTAACCTTTTCCCTTTCTAACTTAGGTTTTTATGTAGCACTCTCTCCTGGGGGGTCATGTTTGGGGAAGAGTTGGGTTCAGGTAAGAGTTTTGGACATTCAACTCTTGGCCGGCGTACAGAATTCAACAAAACACTGGTAAGTAAGAAAGTAATTGTGACCTTACCACAGCACACACACACACACACACAGATACAAACACACACACACAAGTTGTGGCCTTCAAAAACAAGATGCAAACACAACATTGGCACCTGATGGAGAGCATTCTCTGTCTTTTTTCTCTGTTTTTGGTCTCTTCCAGCTGCTGAGGGAAAGGCCTGACTCTTCAGCTCCTACCTACATGGATGCAATTGTGTCTTTTTTTGTTTCTTCTGTCATTTAAAGCCTGGAGATATATGTATTGTTTCTGTTTCCGTATCTGAGGAGAACAAATCTGATGGAATGTAATATTCTTATTACAAATGGTAAAAGGTCATTTGGATTCCCAATACACACATATTGCAGTCAGTGGCAGTGGTGCACTAGTTGGCAACAGAAGAAGAAGAACCAGAAGATGAGGAGGAGGATCTGTTTTAAACAGGTGCGATAACAAAGCGTGGGTGGGTGTCTATTAGCCAATCATAGACCTGAAGGCGGAGTAACCAATGCTTTCTTACAAAAAACCGAATAAGAAGGATGTATGGTTTTTAAAACCAGTGTGTGACACTTCTCTGATGTGATTTTTCATGTGGTGAAGTGAGGATTTGAAACGTGATAGATCTGCTTCAGAAGGTCAATTCCGTATTGAGTAGTCTGCTTCCAGCATGTGATCACTAATTGAGAGGCAAAGGTGAGCGGAGATGTTACCACAGCACTACAGCTAGTGTGAAGTTGATGGGCACAGTGGGAGAACTCTGACAGTGGCTACTCTGCTGTGTGTGTATGTTACTTATTATATATATATATAGTTTAGCTGTTAGTTGAAGGAGCAGATTTGATAGTTTTAAAGTCTTCAAGCTCATTTGATTGTAGTAAATGTTGTATTTTAACTTTTTAATAGCAGCTTTTTTCTGCCACTTTTAAAGGTTGTCATCTTCCAGCTCCTGTGTCGCTGAGTCCTGCCAACTTTGGATATTAATCTATGATTTATTACAAATGGAGAAAATTCTAAACACATTTATAAAGTTCTGTTGATCAAGCATTCAATGGACTAGTTTAGCAAACATTTAATGATGGTTAATGAGGTTATACAAATTTAAAATGGAATATTTAAAAACAATCAGTCGCTGCTAATTAGTAAACTTTAATTAATTAATTAATTAATAACGCAAAAGATTTGACTTTAGTAAACGGAAGTTACATTCTGAGTTGTGACGATTTAAAATATTAGGTAACTCGATCACTTATACAGCACTTTTCTACCTATTGACACTCAAAGCGCTTTACACTGCTTCTCATTCACCCATTCACATTCACAATCACACACACACACACACACACTGATGGAAGAGCTCCTATGCAACTGGCCAACGCTCACCGGGAGCAACTAAGTTGGGGTTCAGTGTCTTGCTCAAGGACACTTCGACATGTGCCCGGAGCAGGTGGGGATCAAACCAACAACTGTGCGACTGGTGGACGACTGCTCTACTTCCTGTGCCATAAATGCTATAATATTTGACAGTTTCTTATCATACAGTATTTCATGTCATATCCCCTTGAACATTGTCAGGTCCAACTAGCAGAAAATCATACAGCCCTGCAACAAGTCCTATAGAGATGTTCATTAACTATGTACATATACTTACAGTAAGTACAATTGTGAGGTAATAGCACTTTACAACACTTTACTTTAGATATGAATTTTTTATTAAAAGAAAAACATACACAAGGTAAAATATTGCAGCAGCCTTTCTGCTTCTGGCTCAGAAAGGCTTCTTCTCATATCTACTTCAACCTACTTAACATCAGGAGTGTACTCAGCAGTAATTAACCCTGTTCTCATGAGATGAGGAGACAAGTGTGATGAGGTCCTTTGTAACATGTGTGTGCCAGCAGCAGCAGACCTACAGGTGCCTTTATGCTGTAATTCTTCTCTGTGCTTTGAAAAAAATGTACTTGGAATTATGAGCATCACTATAAAATATAAGATATGAAAACAAAGTTTAATGAACACTTCATAAACTAAATTCGGTGACGTGAGTCCTTGCTTAGTTCAGAATGAAGGGCAGCAAGGAATGAAATGTATTTACAACGTAATGGATAAATAACTGTGAATGAAAGTTGGACTTGGCCCCTCTATACAAAATGTGGCCCCTGACTTAAAGGATTCTGAGCTTGGTTCTTTTAGTTCTAGTTTGGTTAGTGTAGTACATAAATGCCATCAAACTTCCCTTTGGCTTCCCTACATTAAAATATGTCTCTGCTTGTAGCTGAAAAATGCCTCCGGATGACGTCACTTTGAGAAACCTTCAGTTCAGATTATGCCATCTTGTGCGCCATACTGTAAGGTTTGTGATCATAGTCAACCTGCTTTTCCAAAACTCCTCCAGATGACATCATCGTTCAGATGATCCTAATGATGAAAAACTCCTCCGGGTGATGTCATCTGGAGGCATTTGTCAGCTAAAAGAAGTATTTTAAAATAGGAAAAACAGGAAAACATTTTATAGCATTCATCTGCATCTGGTGCCCAAACAGGAGCAATAGGATGCAAGTTGAAAACTGTGGTGTTGTCCTTTAAGCTCAGTTTTTTCAATTTCATTTAGTGTGTTTCAGTGACGCAAATCGTTTTGAATACTGCAGATGCAAAGTAGCTTTTTTTTAGAGCTGTTATCCGATCAGCGTCAACAGCACGTGGGACATGACATTAGAATCTAGTAATCTAATTGACCTTAGTCTTGATACCTCAGCTAAATCACTGACGAGTCAAGAGTTACCAGAACAGAAGAAAAGGACAGATACACAATCAGAGAGACAAAAAGAGAGCTTGAAGCCTAAGCTGCCCCTGAAAGGCTTTATTGTGCAGTGCTGATGAGCTCCACTCTACAACCTATAAAAGAGTATTCAGCAGTTCTGCTGAGACTAAATCCCTCAGCCTTGGTGTTCTGTTAAAAGCTTTCCTTTATTGTGTCTTAGTCTGGCTGTTCTCCACTACAAATCCAAAGTCCATGGAGGTGAGGCCTGCAGTCATTTAGACAGGATGGAAGGAGGAGGTGCTGGGGAAGGTGTCATGGGTGGGGGTTTGTTCTGATCTGTCAACACCTCCGGGAAAACAAACAAACTAAAGGCTACGAGCTCACTGAGTTTCTTCTGTTTCTAACATCTGATCATTATTTGTCTGAAGCAAATAATAATAATAAATCAGTACCAAGCATAATGTGATGTATGAATCAGGTTCATGATGTAGCATCACATGAATATGATGATCATAGGGGGGAAATGCAGTCATCCGGTGTCTCTTTGATGACTGCAGCACTTAAAAAACACATATCATAGTTTTTCAAACGAAGCAGCAGCATCGCAAAGCTGAATGTGGCTTAACAAAGTCAAAGTGCACTGTGACGGGCAGACAAATGTGTGTAAGCTTATAGCTGTGTCTTTCCCCTAATCAAATGAATAATCAAACCAATCCTGTGCATTGTTTCTCCTCCTGTTTGTGCCTCTCATCTCTTTCAGAGTTCAGGTTTTGCTACCTGCCTCGAGCAGATCTGGCTTTAGATTATTTAGAGTTTCCTGGCTTTTCTCTCTCCCAGTGTCAGTGGTTTGTGTTTTTGCAGCTCGTGTGTTGCAGGACTGAGTGGCTATATTCCCATTACTGAAGTGCTCCAAGTGACTCACATCTGACATGGGAACCAGATTAAAGTGTTTTTTTTTTTAATTGAAATGTTTTTCAAATCAGATCTGGCCCATTTTCATGTATGGTACTAGATCCAACTCATATCCTGTGTCTGACAGTGTGAGTGCTGTGAGAACAGTCAGATTATTGTTTGTTTTTAATGCCTCACTTCTGGATGCATATTGCCTCTTGTTATCATTATTGTCAGCAAGCAGCTTTTGAGGAAACTGTGGTAACTGTTGCACAATGTGGCTGCCACAACATTTTTGTTAAAAGATTTTCTTTAAAGAGGAACTGCACACTAGAATTATACCTGAGGGAAGGTAGGTCGTTGCTGATCATTTAACAAGGTGCTGAAGAGAAATTACCGTTTAATAGTCATTTTACAATCAAGTTAAAAGTAAACAATGTGCTGTTCCCTGACGTTTGTAACTGTGCTTGTCACCACATATGTAATAGCCCCCGAAATCAGGTCTATTTCTTCACAGTTCATGTGATCTATTGCAGAGAAACTCCGGAGAACAAACTGTTCAATTTTGATTAAGGACTTTAATCAGCGTTTAAACAAACATCTAATCAGCCATGTTCTCCTCCCACGGCGTCTGATATTGACGCTTCCTAAGGCGCCAAATTGTATCACTTTTTACATCCTTTGGCGCCCTGCGAACAACGGCCTCTGGTATTGACGCTACGGTTACACTTTGGTGTCAGTGTTTAATGCTCCTGAAATGTCACCTTTTCCTCACAAGGAAAACAAGTTCAGGCTACGGTTACGTTAAGAAACAAAAACAGAATTAGGATTAGGCACAAAAACTTTAGGGTAACATAAAAACCGATAGTAACCACATACACCATGTTGTGTTACAATCTTCATTAAAGACAATGTCGAAAAGTCCTGTGTCTTGATGTATCATCCACCACACCGTCCACCTCCCTATGAGACTTTTTCGCTTTATATTCTATGCCATTGTTTTAAGCATGAAGTATTAAAGCGTGGAGGTGTCTATACTAAAAGCTAAGAGTGTCAATCACTGATGCGAACCGGTACCCAAAGCGTCAGCATGTAATACAAATGGGATTGGACAAAACGGGTTGAATCAAATCAGTGTCCATGTATGACAGAGGTTCTCAAATAGAGGTATGTGTACACACGGTGGTACTTTAGAGTCAATGCAGTTGTTAACTACAGCAATGACACAATCGTGACCAATGGACCAATTGGTTCGCACACTGAATTACAAATGGAAATCAAGATGGATTCATGGTTAAAACATAGCAGCAATGCAGCTGAAAAAATGCCCGAATAAAGCTACGGACATTTCTTTCTACAAAAAGTGTTTTTGTGCTGGTCAAGGGGTAAGTCAGTGAAAAAATATTTCAGAGGGGTCATTGTTAAAAAAAAGGTTTGATTTCCACTGATGTAAGCAGGTAATTTGTTTAATCAGAATCACTTTGACTAGATTTAATAAATATAGTGCAGTGTTTTACAACAGCTGTGTTGTAAAATACCAGCACAGGCCAAAGCAAGTGGGAAAGAATCATCCAATTCACTGAGGCAGATTTGATCACAAACTGAAAAGCAACATATTCTGCATGAGGAAATAGTGTTAAACTCTGAGAACGCGTGGATAAAAAAACACCAATAATCCCTGACTTCAGAGAGCAAAGCATCACAGTGTGTTTGTCAAAATGGGAGAGGGGGGACGAGCCCACAGTCGACACCCACTGTCGTGGCTCTCTCTCTCACTCTCTCTTTCACAGCAGACCCACAATGCTCCTCTGCAGAGACTGATGAGTCCCCCTCATCGCTCTGTGGAGACTGAGAGGTACTATACGGGCTATTTGTCGACAGGCTTATTCACTTACTTATGGCCCAGACAGCTGGCAAGAAGAAAGACTGGCTGTCAGCTGGCGTCCGCAGGAGCCAGATGAGAAGCAAGCTTCAGAGAGCTTTGATACATGAATGCAGTGAGATGAAACCCTGCGCTCATCAATCACCAATCATTTCAATCTTGTCATTAATGCACACGTCTGATAGCCAGCGTCCTCATCAGTCAGAGTTCAGAACAGCAACCTCCTTATTCTCTGCAGGCTGTGATTATACAATACTAGGATCAGGACACATTTCTAATCATTCTGCTCAGCTTCTCAATGCAAGAAGCTGAGAATACATGCAACAAGTCAAGCTGCTAAATCCGCTTTTAAAGAAGATAGTTCCAAGCTCTTATTTGGGATTCTGTATACGTATGCTGGTGGTTGAATGAGAACAATCTTTCACATGCTTGTTTATTTTCACCTTTTCGATCAAACTGACATTAAGCAAATTGGTTAAAGCAAGTCAAGAGGCCTCTGTCAGTGTGAGATCGTCACCTTCGAAGTTGGTAAGAACATGTTCTGAGAAAAGAATAAGAAAACAAACAGAACTATGTGTTTTCAGGATGAGTCAATTTCCCGAGTTTCTCAAGGATGGAAAGAGATGGCTCGAGTGAATAATTTATGTCCTTCTAAAAGCCATCTCTCAGCCAATTACTGCCAGAGCTGCCCAATTTCCTCAAGGACCAGCGTGCTGCCAACCCAGAACCTCAGCGGTCCTAAACTTTTGTGAAGCACTGCACGGCGAGGCCACAAGCAACATTCAGAAACAGAGGTGGTAAACTAGCCAGGCCAGTGAGACCAACGCTAACACATGTGTGATGAATCTACCTACAGCAGGAATTGTAGCATTTGAATTTTATTCTGATATTTGACACTAAGATTGGAGTGTATACCAGATGTTATAGAGTGAGCGGCAGGGTCCACCCTGGACAGGTCTCCAGTCTATGGTCTATGTCAGGGCCAACACAGAGAGACACACAGACAGACAGCCATTCACACTCACGATTACACCTTTAGCAATTTCGAGTCAAAATTTCGAGTCAAAACCATCGATCGGTGGGGGACGCAAACCTGCAACCTTCTAGCTGTGAGGCAGCAGCTTGATAAGCTCTCAACCACTGTGCTGCCCACCGGTTGGTTATGTTCACAGTGGGGATGATATGGGGGCAGCGGTGGCTCAGTAGCAGCCACCTCCTCCTGGCCCTGTATTAAAGAGGAAAAAAGACCCATGCAACAATAAAAGTGGAGGCAAAACAATACACTATGTTTTTGTAAGGCATGTAGTAGCAAACTGGAGTAAATATTCTCTTTACTTCATGAAGATGTGATATGTTGATACTGAACATATCAATTAAAGCAAAAAGAAACAATATCTTCAGATTGTTATCTAAATATGAAAACTGGGCTCAGATTGTGTTTAAACTTTAACAGCGCCTGGTGAAGATTATGGAAGGACTGTGCTCCTAGAAGAATATAAGAATTACCTGCGATTTCAGCAACACGTAATTAACGTAATTAATTACTATGGAACAAATCCACCGTCTTTCTGCAAACCTAAACCAAAGTGTTTTTCTTTTCTTGAGATGGAGATATGTGGAACTGTGTTGTGCAGCAACCTTGTGACTTTGGTGCCGACCTGTTAGACTGCGCAGAGTGTAGAGTGGAACACTTGTTTTTGTGGAAATTGACTTGAATTTCTCATTGTTTGGGTTTCTATGCAGGAATTGTTGTTAACACGCGTTAACACAATAAAGAATACTTGAACTTGAAAAATCAACTGCACAAAACACTAAAGTAGGAATTCAAACCACTTAACAATGAAGGACATGATTACTATAAACCGGATAGTTTCACAGATTCTTTTTTTAACTAGCATCAAAATCTTTTCCTAACCTCAACCAAATTTATTTACTAGTAGAATCATCTCTTAGCACATATACATTTGCACATTGGAAATTCAGTCTCTGCATTTGAACCATCTCCCTGCTGCTACACGGCCCAATAATCCCCACCCGGTTTGTTATAGCTCCAAGAAAACCTAAAAAGATCAACTTTCAAAGTATGGATAGCGATTGAACACGTGATGTCTGGATTACAAGACCAACATCTTACTACTTAGCATCCTTTACTTCACTTGTACTAGACCAGTAGTGCAGTAGTAGACCACATCTTTACCCCCTGCAGCTAGTTTCAGATAACAGATTGATAAATGGATGAAGCCAACCATGCGACAATGAGACATCGGTATCAAATGTTTCTGTATTTGCATATTACCCTAAACACCTGTCATTATACAGCACATTTCTGACTGAAGACACTGACATTATATCCACCTCGACAGCACTTTCTCTAAAACAGAATCTGGATAATTTTTTTTTTTTTTTTTTGATAGAGCTGACAATTTGCTGTTAGAAGTGAAATGAAGCAAAATGAAAGGCTTTGTGCTGACACCGTGATAGGCTGGTATTACTTTTAGACAGGGTGAAATCAAAATGGTCCTCTGGCAGAAAAGCAGCTGATTACATTTTGCGGTAGGTCTTTTAATTACAGATCCCTATTTCCTCTAATTATGGTGTAATTAAACTGCAACAATACAGTGTATTATAGAAAATTACAAGTCAGTGAGGCAACCAATACTGCAAGGAGGGGGAGAGGTGTTCCTTTTGTCTGCATTTGTTAATTTCAAAATAATCTGAAATCACAATGACAGGCTTCCTGACAGCAAAGCGTAATTAAACGTCATCCCATGTAACCTTGTGTTTCCTCCCAATGTGTGTAACACACATCACCAAGACAGGAGTTGTTGTCTCCTCGCATATCACCACTTTGTGCCAAAGGCTGCAAAAAGTGAAGCTTTCACGGGGACACTTCCCCGACAGGACGAGTGCTGGCCGATCGCCTTCATAAGCACTGTTAAAGAAGAACGCTGCCGATCTATGGCGTTTCCAGACAGTGCGGACACAGAGAAACATTGCCTCATCCGTTCACTTCAGGAGACAAAACTGTGCAAGCAGAAAAAGGAGGAAGTCCTGACTCTGGCTTTTGACTGTTTTAGCTCAAGGTAAACGGGTTGACCAAAAAAAAAAAATCTGCCTTTGGAGTAAGCTAATCCTTCGTGTCTAGAGTTCCCAAGAAAAAAGCTGAAAGACAACTGGCATAATGTCAAAAATGTTTGCTTATTACAAGCAACAAAAACCCAGGTATTTAAGATTGATTTACTTAAAATGAACATTTTGTCTCTTGATTGAGCAGAAAAAAAAAAGTTAAAAGTTTGACCTTAGTCTGAGATTAATAATGAATAAAACCTTTAAACAAAATCAGCTTTTGTCTAACAGTGAAGGGATGTTCATGAACAACCTAGTTCTTTTGAACAGCTCATTGGTAAAAACAAAGCGATCTACTAAAGAGCCGTCCTTTATAATATTATGTCCAAATTTCACTGCCTGTGCTACATCCAGTCTGATTTATGTGAACAATGAAAACCAACAGTGAGAAACGTTGACTTAATTTCTTTCAAAGGCAACAATGAGTTGCTCCATCCTCTGTGGCTCAGTGAGTAAGAGCAGAGGTGGTCGAGTGACACAGTGAATGAATAAAGAGAGGGAGCGGCATTGGAGAACAAAGCAGTAAATCAGGGGAGTTTATTCCCCTGATTTACTGCTTTATTTTCACTTTACTGCGTTATTTTTTTGATTGTTACACAGACGTGAATGCAAATTCTCCTGTCTGCCCCTCTGTGGCCTCTGCAGGTGTGTGTGTGTGTGTGTGTTTGCTGCCTACAGAGCACTGACATTAGACAACATGATTAATTTAGTACTTTAGTGCTTTTAAACCAGGTCCACGCAATTATTATATTAGTTTAGTTATATAGTTTATAATATAAATTATATTGATATGATGTTTAAGATTGAATCTAAATTACATCTTACTGTAACTTATCAATTGGCGCAGGAAGGTAGAGTGGTCGTCCACCAATCCCCCAGTGGTCGGTTTGATCCCTGGTTCATCCGGTCTGTCAACTCAGTGGCTCCTGGTGCTGCTGCATGGCAGCTCACCCATTGGTGTGTGAGTGTGTGTGATTCACCCATGAGAAGCAGTGTAAGGCACTTTGAGTGCCAATAGGTAGAAAAGTGCTATAAAGTGCAGAACATTTACCATTTGCAAACCATTCTAAGTGATGATTGAGATAAACCCAGTAAACCAAGGCCACTAATAATAATTGAAAAGGAATAGAACCATTAGAGCTGGTTCCCTTCAAAGCTAAGCCATAGGTCCATTACCAAAACCTGATTTCAAGAATTACTGAACTGATAACTAAAAATTGTTAATAATATAATAAAATAAATAAATTGGATACAATAAAGGAATCCACCACTTCTTTAACATAGGGCTTTGTGACCACATCCCCAAAATTAATGAATGTGAGTTAACACAGCAACAATAAAAGTAGCTAGAGTGACAACCAATCCAAACATTTTCCCAAAAATGCCTTTATTAAACTGAACCCATAGGAATATGAAGTAAGGAAGTTATTTGTGACCGAGTGGGAAGTTACTCACAGAAGCACAGCAGGTCTCTCTGTCTCCGAATCTGCCCTTATCTCTCAAAGCTGGTCAAGGTGCATTATAGCGAGGTTAAGGTGTATATATAATATTGTATTTTTCAAATGGGTCATGGGTGTGTGTACTGTAAACTGTTAACTGGAACATCTTATTGGCGGTTAAAATTACTTTTCTAATGAAAATTAAGCTTGATAAGATTATTTTTCTTTAAAAAAGGAGGATCAACACCTAATTGGTGCACTTTATACAAGTCTTCCCTTTAATTTGTCAGCATTTTTTTTTAATATGGCTCTTTGCTTCCAGTGTTACTTAGCTGGAAACTCAGAGAGCTTTTGGTCATTAGTTAAGTTATGACTAATAGAAATATCAACATCTAACAGTGTCTAACAAACTAGAATAACTGCATGTACTCATTAGCTGAAACCATCAATACCAGACGATACCAGATACCAGATACCATTTTTTTTTAAATCAGGGGTCACATTTTATAAAAAGGGGACAAGCCAAACCAGAAAGTTTATTAGCATTAATATTAATTAATTGTAAAAAAATAGTGAAGTCCCCATTTAATATAGGGAACGTAGACAAACATTTTATAGCATTCATATGCAGCTATTCCCCAGTATAAAGCTATAGGAGGCAAGTTAAAAACCAAGCCCACCAAGCATGTTGCAGTAGTGAAACACTGTGACCAAGGTATTGCACAATCATCAAGTACATCAAACATTTTTTGCATAAAATGATGAAGTGTCTTTGTTATGTCTGAATGTTTGAAACACATTCGGCAGTGTACATTGGATGTAGTTCAATTTCAAAGAAAATGTGCTGTATTTTAAATAAACGCAGCTAAACTTTGTTAAAGTACACAGCTTAATGTGATCAAGCTCACTTCAATTTCACAAGGTCATTTCAGTTTTGCATGTGGAAAACTAAATCATTTTCATCAAATCCCACTTTTAAAACCCCCAACACACTTTGATTTTATGAGATACAACTTCAGGTTTTATGGAATTCAAATTCAATACCTGCTGGCACAAATATCTGCCTATACCCTGCAGTATCACTGAGTCACTCATCATTTCTCTGCGTCAGCCATCAGCATACTAATGTTTCTGTAGACAGACACGCTGGCTGAGAGGAGGGAGGCCCCTCAGCTCGGTCTGATGATAAATACCCTTCATGTATGAATGATGACACATATTCAAAGAATCTGAGCACTCCCCTGCCCTCCATTGTATTGGGCCATTCACCCTGGCTTAGTGAAATGAAGGCAAAAAGTGGTTGTCTTAGACCATAACTCCTGAGATAACAGCCGGCAAGGTGGACCCCCCCCCCACCACCACATTCACCAGTCATGTCAGGGCTCATCCTGGCTGATGACTTTACACACAGGCAGTCTACAGGCATATCATACCTCCACTCACTGTCTTACCAGTGTGATGGGGAACTGCATTGTCCATCGGCCGATTCAAGTGTTATCAAGACAAAGAACAGTCACTTGCAGTCACACCCATACGTATTGTTCAGTAGGTACCTACTGGCATGTTGCACATGTTATTAATCTGAAAATTCGACTAACAGGTGGAGCAGGAACCTGTCTGCCTTTATCTGAATCACATGATAACACCCAAAGTGGGTTTATTCATTCATCATGCTCTCAGAACAATCCCAAGGACATTTGGTGTCAATATTTCTGAAAATCCTTTCTGTGCAAGGCAACAACAGTAAGATTAGTGTTTGGGAAAGACAGTAATTATGACTAACAAACGTGTAGCTCAGTTGTTCTGTGGGGTCAGGTAAGCTGCTCATAGGTGTTTGAGTGTGAGTGTGTGAGTGTGTGTCTGTTAATGGGTGAATAGAAGGCAAAAGTGCTTATACAGGCACAACATTTAATAAAATATAGATACACTGTGATTTAAGTTGGTCAACGAGAACATCTGCTTGAAGAAATAGCTTTATGATAACTCTTCTCAATGCTACTCTCATATTTCCATGTTTAAAAAAGGCTACAGCCACTAGCCAGTTAGCTTAGCTTAGCAATCTCTGATTTAACAATCAGCAATTTAGCACAAGGCCAATGAGGACAACATTGCCCTCAGGAGCTGCTTAGAAAGACAGGCCCATGTAGGCAAGCAGTCATTGAAACTGTACCCCTTTGGCATCAGGCACCAATAAGCTGCTTTCTCTTATGATGGAACCAAAACGGCATCAGGTGTGACACAGTCAAAAAACTGGATTAACAAAAATCCAGTTTAGGCAAAAAGGCATGAGGGATGGGTTTAGGTACCAAATAAAGATGGTTATGATTAGCGACAACATTGTGGTTTGCCTCAAAAACCACTGCATTCTTAATGTCACACCACAACAGCAACAGCAGTAGCTGCTCACTGGACCCAAACTCTCCTGTGGGTAAGACGTCTGCTTTGTTTGACCATCCAGTCAGCACAACCTCATTAGTTTGATCATAAGCATTGAAAAGCTGTACCTGCTTTTACCAAACAAGGAGTCACAGTAAAAGAGGAAAGTTACGTGGAAGATAAGAAGTTTTTATTTCAGAAATAATTAGACCCTGATCTGTTCCCTAGTGAATGCAGTATACCATATTATCCCGATGCACAAGTATTCAGGTACAGTATGTGAACAACGGTGCCAGTGATGCAGCCACTGTCTATGCATGTTGGTAAAAAGCAAACATATATACATATAGACTTTTGATTTGATGAATAGGGAAAATAATCAAAGTGTAAAAATGACCCTTTGGCATTTCACAGGCTATAGGCCTGGTCACTGGAGCCTGATCTCCACTAGCTGTCTGGCAACTTCTAAAAACCAAGAAAAGCCATTACTGGGCCAAAATTAAGTTTATGTCAAGCAAGTTGCTGTGATCAGAGAATTCACTCATTGAGTCAAATAAATGTGCCTTGAACTTTAGTCTAAAGTTCAACTACACAAATTAAGTTTTCCACAAACAAAACTAGTCACATTTTGCTGTGCTGCTCATATGGCATCACTAAGTTGCTATTTGATTAAGAATAAAAACACTAACTAATTTAATTAGTGACGTGACATAAAGAATGTCCTGCTTAAGTCTTTTTATAAAAATGGTTTTCAGCAGTTGACAAACAAAGCACTAAACTGCCTAAGGTACCACGTGCTCTGAAAGAAACCAAGCTTGATTATGAATCGCATAGGGTTTACAAATCCCTGAACAATCGCTTTAAGAATTTTCTTTGCAGCATTAGAATGAGAGAGGGCTCTTGATGAGCAGCGGACGCTGAGACAAAGCTGCAGGGAGTTTGTAACTGGGCTGTAAAGGCTTCACATCAGTGTTTCCTTCAGGCTGATATATATTTAAAGAAACTTCAAAGCAGAATGTTTACGTGACTCATTTATGAACATCTATAGAACGCTTCCTATTGCTAACACATTTCTAGTATTATCTAAAGAATGGGAATTAATTTTTTGAAAGCATCAGATAAAGGCAGAGAAGAGGGTGGAGGGCAAAATCACCTCATGATGTGCCAATGTGGATCCACAAAGAACAGCATGTTGGGGATTAAGTTCCACACAGGCACCAGTTATGGATGACACCCTAAATAACCAAGGCAGGAAAATAAAATGATAATAAATTGCATCTACTTTGAACTCTGCTTCTGAAGCTTGTGGTCGAGGGAGGGAACTTTGACTTCCTACATCAAAGAGGAAAGGAGTAAAGCAAAATGTTCTCTTTGGGAGGCAGCTATATTACAGTGTTAATGTTAACTTCAGTTTGATCTCCATGAAGTAGTAGTGAAATGTCTCACAAAGAATTCAGATTTCAGAGTCTATGTATGTGTGTGTATTTTCCTCGTATCTTGCAGTTGTATGTCAGGCAAACACCTTCATCAGCTCCTTGTCAAGCATTCATCAGAAAGACAAGAGCACAAAGAGTTTCAGTGCTAATCAATTAATACACGTGACCTCACACAATAACCTTGCACACAAGCTCCAATCTGGATTGCAGACTACACAAAGGCAGGATTAGCTCCATTAGTGCAGGAATCTCAGAGGCAATTAACCTGCAGTGAGGAAAGCTCTTTCTCAGATTCCAGCATGTGGCACCGGGCAGGAGAGTGAGAGATGGAGGATGTGAGGGGGAGCATGAGCTTCAGGAAGGCTCTCTGTGCTGGGGTCAAAGGTAACACGTGATTGGGTATAGACGGCAGGGGTGAGGTGATGACCTGTTTAAACAGCTAACGCTGGCTCAAGTAACATAACCTTTTCCCCCAGTTCCGTGGACTCCCCAGGCTTTGTCTCTATGTCCACATTGGACAATGCCTTGAAATCTCACAAGTTTATACATTAAGTTAATACTTAACGTGAACATACATAAAATAAAAAGATCATACTAGAACTTGAGTTTAAGTTCTGCTAACAATTACACAAACAATCAGTCACATTACACTCACATTTTATACAGCATTTGTAATTTTGGAAATAGTTTGAAACCAGGAAGTTCACAGGGGAACCTTGCACAAGTGAAAGATTAAAGGTGAATGTCCACTAAATTGTGGCGAAATTAACTGTTCAGTTGTCTTTGTAATCAAAGCTATGCAAATGCTTCCAGCCATGCAAAGACGGTACCTGTACCCTAATGTCCAAAGTTTTGGGATGAAAGGCAACTGCACATGATTTCACATGTCTCTGTTGTCACTCTACATCCACTATCACTAAACTGCAATGGCAGGCAGTAAAGATTATTACTATAATTATATTACTGAGGCAATGTTGAGGTTATCCATAAAATAGCACACAGCACATAACTTTGAGTTGTTTTATTCGTCGCACTTTTGAGATTTATTCATAAAGATTTTATAAATGATGGATGTAACATGTTTAGCCTCTTTGTTTGGGCAGCAGTAATTTGTCAGTAACAATTTTCCTTTGCTGCCTTGTTTATACTGGATGGACAAGTCACCAGACATTGACTAGGTCCACAGAGAAGTGACCTTTGCTGGCTCCTGCTTGAAGAGCAGTGTATCTGCCATGACACAGAGCAGTAAGTGATGATCAAATAAGTTCTAAACAGTAACACCATCATCACCCTAACCCTACTATCACCTGCCTAATTCTTAACTGCTCTACAAATACAAAAGTCTTTCATCCTAAATGCCGATAAGTGTTCGGCATCAGGTTCAAAGACTCTCACCCACAGTGTGTTCAACTCAACAGCACCCTCCTACCTGAACAGCCTTCTCCAGTTGTCCCACTGTGCTCTGACAACGAAAATCGTCCACACAGCAAAAGGTCCCAATAAGAGTCCTTTCGCTCAGTGGGGGGAAAAGCTACGTGACTCCACACACTCAGCAGCCTCAGCCTCACCAATATTCATGAAAACATTTCAAAAGAGAAGAAATGCCTTTCTGCTAGTTGTGACTCACCAAATGGAAATGTGCTTCAATCTCTTCTCCCTTAGATCTTTTGCTTGCTCACCATGTACCTCACCGTGTAGATTTTTTTGGATTAAACAATCTGCCAAATGTAACAGTAACCACAAAAACTACATTCAGTAGTTAGGTTTAGTTTGATAACCAGGTTTGTTGAACCGTCATGGTTAAAACATACCACATTTCACACTGGACTTGAACAATGGTGTCTGGTGGGGTTCTGTGACTCATCCATCCACCATGACCCCTTGCTAATGTGACTTTCTGGCTAATCAATTTCTGATGTGTTTAATTATAACAGCTGCTAAGATATTACAGTTGGTCATAATAACCCCGGTGACATAAATAACATATTTTACTAGAGGACAGTCTACAAAAGAGGGTCACGGAAGGTCACTCATGAAAGGAAAGTGATTAAGAAACTATGTTGTCTCAACGCAATCCTATTCCAGACAGACTGAAAGGCACAAGTAGTCTCTACATGGCTGAATGTCTAGTAACATGTATTTCATGAAAACCTGCAACTGAAGGAAACAAAGACACTAAATTTAAAATGTTTCCACTCACATAGACACATTAGCACCCAGAGTGAATCGTGCTGCCTCTAAATACATCAGGTTATCAAATGTTGTGCTGAGTTCAGTTTCATAGAAGAAAATGGTTAAAAGATTATGTACCCACACATAATTTTAAACTACATGATCTCTTAGCTACAAACACGTAATGATAGCGTACTTAAACACACATGTCTGTGTAAATACCAACCATGATGCACTTCTTTGGACAAAACAGCAGATGTCTGAGTGAATTATGTTAAAACTGGTGAACACTATTTAAAAATACTGGCTTCTCTTTGTTATTAACAGTAAAAGGTGACATGGTGAGATGAGTGGCAGCAAGATGTAGGACAACCACGTTGAGTAAATGTTGGCTTTTTTAAACTAACAATTTAGAGGCTGCAGAGGACTTTGGGATTAGCTGCTGATAATAGTGTGGTTGAAAGACATAAAGCCCCACTGCCTGAAATGTAAGCGCTCCCCAAAGACCAACCAGCTGTCTATTCAACAGCCGTGGACAACTTATTCAGTGTGATTTCTAACCAGAACGTAAAACCCAAAAGTTACATTTATATGCAATTAAATTGCAACAGGAAGCACTGCACATGTCTAAACATATGCTTAAAAAGTGTTGGCCAACACTATACATTCACTTATAATAGAGTATTTGTATGTCATGTCTACTGTACACAGCTAAATCCCTGCAGGAATTATATGGTTTGTTTTATTTAATCTGTTAATAATCTAAAAATCTTCTTGATTCTTTTGAAACCTATTTGAAAATAGGAAACAAGACAACAAGAAACTCCCGGACTATTACGAAAGCTGGCGTAAATCTTATTTCCTCATTAATTTACCCCACTTACACTTGGTTATAAAATGCATTGTAGACTGACAAGACACATCACACCTGACCACTTGTGGATGTTAGCGTCACTTCTGCTAACATAATACATATGATTCCTTTAATGCATCAGGGCACATTAGCATTTACACTACATAAGCTATGTGGCCCAGTGTTATTTTACTTCCAGGTAGTTAATCGATACAATAAATAATAATCTATAAATTGATTATAGTTTTCATATGAATCTACGTCTGCAAAAAGTACTAAGTAATTAAACCTGTAAAATATATGTAGTGGAGTGGAAAATAACAATATTCCCCTATGATTTTTTTGTTGAGTAAAATAAAAAGTAGAATAAATCGAAATTCTCTAGTAAAACTATCAAACCTATTACTGCACTGCTTTCTCAATGAAAGAGTATCTAAGTTGAAGTGGTACAGCGGAGGCTGCGTTGAACATGTGGGGGCATCGAACAAAGAAAGGCAGTGGAGTTCTTGATGTTTCACTCCTGCAGGTAAAAGAAGTCCACAGTATACTCTGTGTTGCTGTCCATTCTTCTCTCTCTGTCTCCCTCAAGTGCTGTGTGTGTGTGTGCATAAGAGTGTGCGCAGACCCTCATCTGTAGTGAACCCATCGGGATCTTTGGTCATTAAGTGCAATTTTACAGTTAAACCAGTGATATGAGGCCCCCAAAAAATGTCGAACAGACACTTTAAAAGCTATAATAAAAAACTAAAAGTCTCCAAAAGCATGGGAACAGGTGGCCACGTTCAACATGGAAACTTCCCAAGTCACTGAATGCAAGTGCTTACCTGTATCAAGCTCCATGGAGAAAACAAAAGAATCCTGAGAATTAGTGCTGGCAGCCTTCAGCTTTGTGCCTCACAAGTGACAGAAAAAAATCCTCTACAAAGCCCATAAAACAATTCCCCTGCAATCTGGCAGAGCACCGTGCCTGGGGGAGGAGTGCAGCCGCTGAGGTCAGCCACAGGTGGAGGCGTCAGAGCCCTGCAGCAGCAGTGATTGATCTGAGTGCAGATCAGCTCCTTGTGGCTGGTGGTGCGGGTCACAACGGCCGATCTCTGCTGGGACAGAGGAGCAGTGAACAGCCTGCAGATTTGTGAGAGGGCCCAGCCAGCCAGCAGCCAATGTCTGCGTGTATGATGTCACAAGTGTTGGGTTTCAGCCGGAGGCTGGGAGGCGGGCTTTGCTCCGGTGGGAAGCTGTGCTGAAGGTTTGTCTCTGCACAGGTAAGACAGGCTCCTCCTTTTTCATGTCAGTAGCACAAAAAAGGTTTTGACAACAAGGTCAACAACAGGACATGACACAGCCAGGAGTATTTTGGGGTAATAATGTACTCAATGTTAATGAATGGATTTTTTTTTTTTTTAATGATGGGAAAAAGAAACTTTAGTCCTCTTGACAGTCAGAGGTATAAAGTGTCGTTTGAATGCATCCAGTCTCTTCTGGACGACATTCATAGTGTTGCCCACAGCTGTTCACTTGAGAAGTGCCAAGAATATTTGAGTAACAAATGATAAATAGAAGCATAGTACCTGGCCTCTCTCTCACCTCCACACCTGGGTGTGAATGTCGGATATGGAAAGTAAAAAAATTGGACACAGAACCCCCTCAATCTGACATGCGCTTCGAAAAGATGATGAAACTTGCTTAATCTTTAGCTGCCACCCACCGTTGGCGGAGCACACCAACTGTTTTGAGCTCTGTGGATGGATGTGCTGTATGTAGGCCTGCACCTTTGTATCAAGCAACCAGATATTTTCCAACAGGCATTTCTAATGTCTTTTCCCCTGATGACCAGGGAAGTTTTATGCCCATCCAACAGTATACGGCCAACTGAAAAAAAGGCAGTGAAAAATAAAGAATAAACAGCAGCTGAAGTACCTCAGAGCTGTATGAGCCAAACGGCTTAGCTACACTACCACCTGCCTTCCAGCCCCAAATCGATTATGTTCAACTATTGATGATCTGTCCTGAACAGAGTTTTATGAGAAACTATGATAACAGTTTAGGCTTGTTGCAAACATCACAGACCAAGTAAATCAATCAAACCAAATTAAGATGTCAACCTTAAGTCAAGGGACGTCCCTGTATATTTCAGCCAATTTCATCTGGTCCAAAATGGAGCACTTGATCACATGACAAAGACTACAGGTGATGGCCAATCAGCAGGTATGCACCTGTGTTCAGGAATGGAAAGTGAACGACACAAGCCTGTGGATAAACAAATTGTAAACAAATAAGTGTTAGCTTCTCATTTTCATAACCACACCAAAAACACAATCCTCCCCTAATCTTAGGCTTCTTGCTTTGGCCCCAAAGGAACCATGAGCATGTGTTTTCTAAACCAAACGTTATTACTCCACATAACGGCACCTGATAATGAACTTCTGAGCCTAATAGCATGTGAAGCAGGCACCTACTGACCCAAATCTACGGTGCTGATAACAACAGATAACGGTGATTGGATGGTTTCCATTTCTTATTTTATAACAAAAACTAGTACAAAGCTATTGACTCTAAAAATGAGTTTTATTCAGATTTTTACAAACGGCTTTGCTGGTTCCGTGGTCATGACCTTGAATGCTGTCACAATAAACACAAAAAGAAAAGACAAATACACTGGCTTTAGAGTCATGGGGGGAAGAACAAAGGAGGCACAGTGTGGGCACAGTGTTAGCACATACTTTCCTGACAATTAACTGTCCAGAGATTACAAAATAACTCGGAATGTGAAAGGCAGACCACAGCTCCAACTGTGTATAACTCATATCCTAACCACAAGTGCGTGTCAAAAGAGGCAGACTAAAAGAAAAAGTACTGAAATGTAAAACTGCTCTAAACAAAGTGTAATTCAATCCCATGGAAGGAGATCGCAATGTAGACTTACAGTATAAGAAGTATTAACTGTAGACTGTTAATGGGTTACGTACACTGTAAAACACCATACAGGAATTTATTGGAATTAACAAACCTTTTTAAATTAAACTAAAGTAAATATGTAACTTTTGTTCATTTTAATGAAATTGAACATTATTAGCTGAATGAACAGCCAAATTTACTCTGCTTGTTGAAGAAACAAAACGAATGTCTTCCATGTAGAGACAAAAAACGTTCTTTGTACAAAACTGTACAAAGAACAGTTAAAAAAAAATATGTTTTTGAACAACAAAACAAAAATGCATCCATGACTAAAATTATGTGTGGACGATTTTGTTCCAAAGTAACACGTTTTGAATGAATCAAGCACCACATTTGGCCTAAAGCTCAGTACTGTCACACCACTGACCTTCGACTCCAGAGTCCCATGTATGTCAGGATTTAGGACAAGAAAAGAACTTTGGTTATGGTTATAGTAAAATAATGAAAAAGAAAGAAGAAGAAATAAAGATTTGTCTGTAATGAATAATGTCATATATGTCATAGACATAATCAAGACTTCTGAAAAACCAAAAGTATACAATCGGAGACATTTCCTCTGCTCTCTGGTCTGTGCACTGGGGGAGAGGCTTTCTTTGAGATAGCTGCCTTTGGATTCCCAGGTTTTTGGAAGTATATAAATATAAATAAATATATGGTAACAATGTAATTTACACTGATCAGCCACAACAAAAGCACCATATGGTGGTTCAATGTATTTTTTTAAAAGAAAAAAATGAAATTAATAACTGCTGATGTGTGTCAGGACAGAAAGTGTTAAAATCAGCTCAGCCTTTACCAATCATGACCTTTGACCCTTAAAAAAATGAATTATTCTATATTATCTACTTAGTGCTTATTATAGATGGATTATAGATAGATGTCAAATATGATTCATAAAGGGTCTAATGAACATCAAGTATTAAGCCTAACGGAGTCAGGCTAGCCCCTGATATTTAGACTTCTGTGAGTCTAAATACAGCCCTAAAAAAGTTTCATTAAACTGTAGTGGGATGTTTTGATATGGATCGGACATTTTAGAAGACAAAAATACATCAACAGTGAAGACTGTATTGCTGTATCTTGTATCAATGTATTCGCTTCATGACTAAAACATATTTGTGTATTACAAATGCCATTAAATTGTATGAGAACATAAAGATATACAGATGTTAAAACATGGCATTACATCAACTGCTAGTTGTATCTATGTTATCTCTTTACACTGGTTTAACAGAGTCTGTGGGAGCGGTTTTGTTTTTTCTGTCATGACTCATGTATAAAATGGCTTGGGCAGCTGATTTTTTTATGTCAAACCAACTTTTTTAATTGAGGCAGAAAAGCATTGACTGAAGTGTGATGACACATTGAAATTAACTTAAAGCTACAATATGTGAAGCCACAACTAGCATGAGACTTGAAATCAATCCACTCTGCTGTAGACAGCGGTCCTTCTCCCTGCTCCGCTGTGCTCTTCTACACTATGTTCTGCCACACTCTGAACAGCCCTTCAGAGAAGTTATCATTGAAAAATCACAGTAAAGCTTGAAAACCTCAATGAAACTCTCTGGTCTGATAGACAGACGAGCCTCTCTCCAAAATGTTTTGGCACTGCTGAGTGTGGTTAGCAGGAGGCTTTGGTAGCTCCTCTCCACATTAACATATGTTTGAAACACATTGCATTTTAACATATTTTTGATGTTTGCCTTTTAGCAGGGTCACTAACATACAGGTGAGAATTTGATTCAACTTGAATTCAACTTTGTTTATATAGCACCAATTCACAACAAGTCACCAGTCATCTTAAGGCACTTTACACAAGAAAGAATGAAAGCATAAAGTAAGTGGAGCCACTCTCCCAGTTTGTGGGTCACAGCCCCCAGTGTTCCTATTACCACAGAACCCGCTTGTACCTTCACCTTCCACATCTTTTCTAAAGCCTCTTTCCGCCCTTTGTATTTCTTGAGCTTCTCGTGTTCCTTCTTCCTGATGTCGCTATCGCTTTGGATTGCTACATCTACCACTACAGACTTGTACTTCTGTTTGTCCACAACTACTATGTCAGGTTGTTTGGCCATTACCAGTTTGTCACTCTGTATCTGGAAGTCCCACATCTTAGCTATGTCATTCTCAACCACCTTTGGAGGTGTGTACCAGTTTGACTTTGGGACTTCCAGCCCGGCAAGGCTTTGCAAAGATGCCCCTGAGACAATCCAGCACATAACGTGGTGCAAGATAGTAGCAGACAGGGCATACATGGAATGCCATACCATCAAGTGGCTGGCATAGTGTATTGAAACAATGGTACATAATACAAAGACTGTAATTAAACCAATACTTTAAAAAACCCTGTCTTGACCAAGGTGTTTTAGGCACTTACAGACCAATATCCAACCGCCCCTTTATTTCTAAAATCCTAGAAAAAGTTGTTGCAAAACAACTATCTGACCATCTGTACAGGAATAATTTGTATGAAGACTTACAGTCAGGATTTAGAGTTCATCATAGTACAGAAACAGCACTGGTAAAAGTCACCAACGATCTTCTCATGGCCTCAGATAATGGACTCATCTCTATACTTGTTCTGTTAGATCTTAGTGCTGCATTTGATACCATTGATCACAACATTTTATTACAGAGACTGGAAGATGAAATTGGGATTAAAGGAACTGCACTAGGTTGGTTTAAATCTTATCTATCTGATACATTTCAATTTGTTCATGTTAATGTTGAATCCTCCATGTACACAAAGGTTAGCTATGGAGTTCCACAAGGCTCTGTGTTAGGACCAATACTTTTTACTTCATATATGTCTCCTTTAGGCAACATTATTAGAAAACACTCCATAAATTTCCATTGCTATGCTGATGATACCCAGCTATATTTATCTATGGAACCAGATGAAAATAATCAGCTAATAAAGCTTCAATCTTAAAAGACATAAAGGTCTGGATGTCCCATAATTTTTTACTTCTAAACTCAGACAAAACTGAAGTCATAGTATTTGGGCCCAAAAATCTCAGAGATATGATGTGCAACCATATTGTTACTCTAGATGGCATAAGTCTGGCCTCCAGTGCTACTGCAAGGAACCTTGGAGTTATTTTTGACCAGGATTTGTCCTTTACCTCACATATAAAACAAATCTCTAGAACAGCCTTCTTCCACCTACGTAACATTGCCAAAATTAGGAGCATCCTGTCTCAATGTGATGCCGAAAAACTGATCCATGCATTTGTTACTTCTAGGTTGGACTACTGTAATTCCCTACTTTCAGGATGCCCCAGTAACTCCCTAAAGAGCCTGCAATTAATCCAAAATGCTGCAGCAAGAGTGCTGACTGGAACTAGCAAGAGAGATCATATTTCACCTTCACTAGCTTCTCTCCATTGGCTTCTAATTAAATCTAGAATATAATTTAAAACCCTGCTTCTTACATATAAAGCTCTGAATGGTCAGGCTCCATCATATATAGAAGACCTCATAGCACCATATCATCCCAGTAGACCACTTTGCTCTCAGAATGCAGGCCTACTTGTGGTTCCCAGAATTTCCAAAGATAGAATGGGAGGTAGAGCCTTTAGCTATCAAGCTCCTCTCCTGTGGAACCAGCTCCCAGTTCAGATTTAGGAAGCAGACACCCTCTCTACTTTTTAGTCTAGGCTTAAAACCTCCCTCTTTGATAAAGCTTATACTTAGTTATAGTTATGCTACTATAGGTTTAGACTGCTGGGCTCAGGGTGGGCGGTTAAGACAGATGGACAGAGATTCCAGCAGATTCCAGGAATAACATTTGAAATCTCTGTCCAGAAGTGTGCAGTCAAGATACTGCACAGGACCCAAGCTTGAAGGACGGAATACAACCAACCCAAAAGAAGGGGTGAGTGGAGCTTTTCATCTGTGGGGAATTGTATACGTATATATATATATATATTTATACACACACTCATCATGTGTGTGGAAAGGTTTTTACAACATACACTGTGATAAATGAAAAACCCAAGAATTTGGTGCAGTTTAATTTATTTGGGGTTTTGACCTCAACACAGGATAAATATAAAACATTAAGATGTAAGTTGTACAATCATTCTGTCTTAACCTATGTGTGTGTATATATTCTTTATTTTGTAACAGTGTTAACAGTTAACTTGTTATTCACTTTTGAGTTTTAGAATGTTGAATGCTATCAACTAATTACAGTTTTGTTTTGTTTTTTCTTATCCTGTGACTTCAGAGTCACCACAGCGGATCATTGTCCGCATGTTGGTTTGGCAATGGGAATGGGCTGTTGGGGGTCCAGTGTCTTGCCCAGAGACACCTTGACATATAGCCAGGACCACTGCCCTACCAACGGAGCTACAGCCGCCCCCTTATCAACTAATCACAGTACTGTGATATTATCAGGGTAATAGGCAGAGAGTATCAATTTTGTTCTGTAATAGTTGCTAAAACAGGAAATGATCAATGCATTGTGAAAATCCAGTATTTCTTTTGAATGTGTTTGTTACTGTGATATCCACTCATTTCTCTATTCACACTGAGCTCCTAGTGTATTTCATCACTTCATTTTTGAAAGTTGTTCCAAAGTTCCAAACACATTTTTAGTAGCACAGGTGATTGTTTTCTACTTTAAATGGATGAAGAATAATCTGTTCAAATACTACTGTTTTAACAAGCTTTAAGCTCTAACTTTGATTTTTTATTTCATTTTTTTTTAACTACAGCAGGACCTACCTGGTTCAGTATTAACAAGTATGTCAGTGGCATCCATCTGGAACAAAGGACATCTCTCTGTGGCCACTCTGACACTCTGGGTTTCAATTTCAAACTAACATCACAGAGCACATTTTCAAAATGTTGCCAGCTCGTGTTTCTCATATAGATTAATCATTTTGGCTAAATGGACTCCGACTGTTGCCTTCCCCTAACCCTCCTAAATCATGATTCAGAAACAAAACTTGTCAAAGTGAACTCTTATAATACTAGAAAGGAACTGACCCTTGAACCAGGAAAAAAAAAAGTGGTTGCAGAAAATGTTGAAGAAACATCAAGGCTCAGTCAGCCACTATGCAGCTGGGTGCAATGCATCACTTTTCTCCTCCAGTAGAGAGGGGCAGACACACACACACATACACACACACACACACACACACACAATCCATACATACCATCTCTGAAATCAGTGCATTGTACTAACCACAAAATCAGTGAGAAATAGATTAGTGAGTACATGGTTCTTTTTGTTTCAATCCCAGTCAATAAGAAAATCTAAGGAAATGAACACTCGCTGACCCCGGCTGCTCCACATATTGATCAAGCGGTCAATACTCAACTTAACAGCAAGATTTCACTAGATGACATATTATTTGATATTCGTTTTTGTCTATTATTTGCGGTATTGCTGCTGTTCAAATGGTCTCATTTGATTTGAGGTTTATTTTGAAGGAGAAATTAGAGTCCGGTGTCTCAGTCCATGGAATTACAGGTGTGAATCTTGAAGGCTTGGTCTTATTTAAAGGATAATTACAGTCATTTTCTCAATGAATCATATCGTCCACAATCATCATACAGATGCTAAAACAAACACTGAATCTTCAAATACTTACATTTGGTTAGTTGACAGTCTGCAGCCTGTCTGTGCTGTACAGCTCGTTCACACAGCACACGAGTCCACTGCTTGACATGTTCTTTCACTGCATAAGCCAAGATCCTTAGAAATATTGTCCACACTGACTAAGGTCTCCGTAATTCCTGTTGCACATGTTGCACATGTGCAGTTGCCAAATGTCATGAATCACGTGTGACAGTAAAAAAAAAATCAGGGTCCTGGTTGGTCTTGGATTTTGACAACACAGGTTTATAGAAGAAGAGTTGATGCTCACCAGACTGGAAAGAAGTTCTAAAGCATTTAGATTCCAGCTGACTGTCAGTTACAAACAGACTATTCCAGAGCACTGTGACTCTCTCCAGGTGACAAAGATCATACCAACAGGAAAGTGTGGAATTGTCCAGGAGGTCCCAGGAATCCCAGGGTAACAACTACAATTGTTTTAAACAGTGTTTAAACCACAGAAGGCTGTTTAAAATGTTCTGTGGGTTGATTAGACCCAAGCAGAAAAAGTCAATGTATCCATGTGAGAAGTGATGCTCAAGAGTGAGTGGATTGAGTGGACAGCAGGACATCTGTCATGATCTGACCCTCATGCTCACTTCCTGCCCTGGACTTTTATTTTGTACCTCCTTTTCTCCACTTCCTGTCCCCAGTTAATTTCTACAGCTTCACCATTCATCAACAGTGACAATTGTTTTCAACTGTTCCCCTGCCCTTTAAAACCCAGTTCTCCCCTTGGTTCCCTGTTCATTTCCCTGATCATTTTCTTTGTCAGCCATGTCACACACTGTTTTCGAGTTTACCCGTCTCATGGTTTTTTGGAAACCCTGACTCTTGTTCCTGTGGACTTCTGTTATCGAGTGCTTGGTCTGAGGTTTGGCTGCTGTTTTGTCGTTCTTATTTGTAGCTCTGTCACACTGTCTTCGTAGTTAGTTAAATATGTTTCGCTTCCCCACCTGCTTTGTTAGAGCAAGCCTTCTATTTCTGGTCTGTACTCTTGATGCTTATTGTCACTTTAATTCCACCAGATCAGTGCCCACCTAAGTTTTGGTTTTTGTTTCCCTCGTAATCACTTAAATGTCTCTTAAGGTCCACGCGTCCGCATTGACCCTCATTGTTATTTCTAGTACTATTCTTTGGATTGTTTTAGGATTAGTGAGAAAAGGATCCTTATATCTACTGTAAGTTTTAGCAGTTGCGTGAAATTCTGATCAGTCTTTATGAGTCATATTTATGCAGAACTCACAAACCTTTAAGCACCACTGTATGTACCATTCAGGGCAGCGATGAAGCAACAGTAAAATCATATTTTATACCTGAATATAAGAGTTGTAAAGGAGGCGAGAGGCTGACAATCTGTCCCGCAGTTAGATATTTTATTTTGATTACCTTCCAATATTTTCTCACCTCATCTCTGAAAATCTATTTGCTCTACATTTTCCTTCAGCCTTGCTGCTGTCTATTTTTAGTCTGAGGGGTCATACTGTGATATGAAGGTGCTTAATATAGCTTATTAGATTAATATTACAGCACACGGAAATGTTTAGACAGCCTGCATCTATTGTCCCTGTTTGCTCAGGAAGGACGTTATATGAATATGACATAAAGTATTTGAGCCTTTAGAAGAAATAGCAGCAAACTGATGCAGTGTGTTTCTTTACAAATCAATATCTGTTGTAAAAATGCTGGTGCAGCCAATCTACAAGCTTTAATTTAGCTCTCCACGGGCTCCGAAAAGAAAAGTCAATTGCAATTTTGCAAAGAATATGAGTTTTATTTGACTAAACTATATTCCAGGCAACAGATCAAATGGTTTCAAATCATCACTTTCACAAATGCATAACAACATGTGTCATACAGCCTCTGACAGTATTTTCCCCCCAAAAAATTGTATTCTATATACTTTTTTAGTGGGGCTGGTATCTCATGGCATCACTGTAAATCTACATTTGAGGTCTTAGTCTGTAAGATGAGCTCTCCTTGACCTGCCCTGCCACAGTAACAATTCCTGCAGAGTCCCTTCGACGCATGGATCCCTGCCCAGTGACACACAGGCAGTGCTCCCCTAAACCTGGGTCTCAATCCGAACTAACAGAGAGAAATTGAGACAAATGAGTGAACAACAGTGAGGGAAATGACTGTCACAGCATAAAAAACAGCATAAAACAGGTAGAAATCAGCCCAAAGTGCTGACAAAGAACTGTAACTTTTAAATCCTGCAATAGAAGAAACGAAGCAACAGACCGACCGGATCACACGGGATGACGGCACGGCAACCAACCTTTTCAAGTCCAACCTCAAATTTTCCACCACACTGAGGTTTGAGCACCGACAGAACATGTTTGCTTGACGTCATTGTCTTACTGGAAAACAAATCCTCCTCCCCATGCTTCATGCTGGGGAGAGTGTGCAGTGGTTATTATACGGTTATATTGTAGCACAATAATTTTAAATGGCCATAACCAAGTCTGGTTCCTGTCCGAATGTATTCAAATCATCATCCGACCTGCATACACCATTGATTTTAGAATAGTTTGCAGACATATGACTATTAACATAGCTGTATTTATAAAAATAGTTAGAGTTACTGTCAGTGTTGAGGCTGTTGTAAGATGAACTGCAGAAATAATAAGTCTTAGTTCTGCTCCTAGAAACCTCTGCCACAGCTTCTGCTGACTGAAAACAGTGTTGGTGGGACTGATATGTCACTTGCCACTAGCTCTTTTAGTCAAAACAAAATAACCCTCCATCCCAAATATAAATCAGCTCACATGAACACAATGTCAGATTGAATTATTGTGAAAGTGAAACAAAGTCTTTGACACCCAAAGTGAGAGTCCAGCGTCCTTTTATGCTTTCCCCAGCAGCAAGGCATCGTGTTCCTGCAGTGAGGAAATAGTAACAGCGATCAGTGTGGCTGTGCCGCATCATGAGATTAGTGAAGTCACAAAGATTTATGTCTGGGCAGCGTGATGCACAGAGTGCCATTATCCTCCACAGAATGCATTAACATTTTCTTCCCCTAATTACAAATACAGCCTCTGTTCATCAGTGGATAATTAAAGGTCTGTCAAAAGGTTTCCTAGTGACTCGGACAGACCCGCACAATGCTCTGCGTGCTGCTGATCGGTCCAGGGAGACTTAACAATCTGCCCAATCGCACCTGCCTTCGCAACGATTCACCTTTCCCACACATGGTGACAGCTTCACATTTTAGAGTAGAATTGGAACACACAACATGCCAATCAGCCACAACTATACATCTACCGGTCTGTTTTTAAGGTTGTGGTGGTCAGGGGTCAGCATGGACACCCTACTCAGCACGCGGTGATTTACTGTGCTCTGACACGTGTTGAACATGACCAGTATTACAATTTAACACCAGCTCCACCTGGCAGTTACAATGTTGTGGCTGTTCGGTGACACACAGTGTGGATTGAAGTGAAATAAAAATTAGTAGAAGTATGAGATGAAGCAGGTGACATTTTGAAGACTGCATTTGAACTTGGCTCTGATTTCACCACAATATCATATGATGCATGTCATCTAGCAAACCCACTGTGTTTGCTAGTCACATCCTGGAAGTAGCATATTACTTTGGAAACCCTGGCTTTAATCACAACAGATATCAAAATGATTGATGCTCTACACACAAAAACAACCTTTGTGGAATCTCACAGTAGCTGAGAGATCATGAAACATAACCCAGGTAGGGACACCTGTTAATAAAGTTTAAAAACACAACTTCCCCTTAATGCTTGTTTCACTGGTGTGTGATTCAGGGCAGCGCAGTGGTGGAGTAGATAAAGCTGCCCCCTCACAGCTAAAAGGTGCTCGGTCCAAATCTAGCAGCCGACTGTGGCTTCTACATGCTGAGGTTGTATGTTCAGTTTCCTCCCACAGTCCAAAGACCTGCATGTCAGGTTAACTGTTGACTCTAAATTTCCCGTAGGGGTGAATGTGTCAGTGTGTCAGTGGTTGTCTATCTGTCTTTCTGTGTTGGACACCTGTCCAGGGAGGACCCTGCCTCTCGCACAATGACAGCTGGGATAGACTTTTGCCCCCCCCCCCCACCCTGAACCCACCAACTTACCCCACCTCTAACTGTGGTTTTGCAACCACATTGTAATTGTTCTAAATAGATTGCAACTTTCTGAATCCTAAAACTGTTTAAATTCATTTCCTACCATGTAACATGTGGTTTTGCCCACTGAGAAGCATTTGTAGTCTGCTAGAAATTGAACAGAATACAGAGATCTTTGAATAAAACCACCTCCTTTTAATTAGATTAAAAATTCATTTTGATCAGGACACTTTGTTCCAATCATAATGTAACACAATGCTGATTGGGTTCTTAATGTTATTATCAGTGGATCCATAGAAACACAGTTACTGCCTGTCTTTCTTTAATGTGATTCTGTATTGACAGAACTCACACAAATACTGGAGCAGCACCCTCACATTACACACAGTCCCGTCCATTTCCGGGTTGCCAGTGATGATGATACATCCGTGCGTGCTGTGCTGTTGCTGATCACTTGTGCTGCTGATGAATTGAAGGAAAGATGAATTCTCTCTGCAGCGCGGCCGTCAACACCATTATAAGTTTTTAATTTGCATAATCCTATAATATTTATGGCAAAGTTGGCTGAACTATTAGTAGTATCTTTCCCAGGAAGGCATCATTGTCTGTATAGGCTACAATGTGTAGCCTGTTGAAAACTTCCTCCTTCTGTTTTCCTGGTGCAACCAGGGATCCAACACAGTGATTTCTAGCTAAAACTTGTTTACATCTCATTGATACGAGTCTGTGAAGTTCTTCGAAATAACGTCGTGTATTCTGACTTATGATGGTGGAGTCTTCATCACAACATGCTATGCTCTATTTGAAATCTCTCTACATGTTGCTGCTTTCATTTACCCTCAACTTTTACATGTCTTCCAGGCCCTGCTGCAGAGGAGCATCTCCACAGCATGAAGTTGCCACTGTGGGGAGGCTGTGTTTGTGATGATGTGCAGTATTTGGTTAGCATCCAGTCTGATGGCGAAAAAGATCCACTTTAGTCTCATTACAGCACAGAACCATCTTCCAGGTGAGTATCCCACATGCCTTATGGCAAAGCTGAGATTTATAATAAGCTTTGTTCTCTTTTTTTCTTCGTGTCACTCTCCTACAAAACTTCTACAAAACGATCCAGGGTCCAGTTGTTGGACAGTAAGTACAGGCTACTTGGTTTTTGAGGACGGCCTGCTTTAGGCAGAATTACACATGCGCCACATTCATTCGGATGTTATGGCCAGACATAAACAACATGAACGTATGGCTCCATCCTGCCTTGTATCAACTGTTTAGACTGGTGGCTGTTCGTGGAAGTGCCACAGTCTACCTGAGTATTGTTGCTGATCATGTTTATCCCGTTATGACCATAGTGTGCTCATCTTCTGATGGCTACTTCCAGCATGATAATGTGCCATGTCACAAAGCTGAAGTCATTCAACAGTCACTAGATCTCAGTCCAATAGAGCATCTTTGGAATGTGATGCAGCTGTCAGATCTGCAGCACTGTGTGATGCTCTCGTGTCGATTTGAACCACAATCTCGAAGCTATTTTTCCAGCATCTTGTTGAATCTATGGCACAAAGAATTAAGGCGGTTCTGAGTGCAAAAGGGGGCAAAGTGGCCAGTGAATGTATCATACGATATCTTACAGTCACTGCTCTCAGGCGATGTCCATATAACGGTGTGATTTAAGAAATACATTGGCTGCACCAGTGATGATTTAGTTAAGTTACTTGAAAGGGTGTGAATAGTTTTGTTAAAGCCACATCATATTTACCATGATTCAGTGTTCTTCCAGGGTGTGTATTGCTCCAGTGTGTCATAAAGCCATGCTTTCTGCCCAGCTCAAGAAACCCAGAAGGCAGAAATTATGAAAAATTGTTTCCACAATTCAGTACGTCAGTCTTTTCATGTTTTCAAAAATCCCTTCTGATATAGTTGATTTGCTTAAAAACAAACCACTGATTTACTCAGGCCTTCATTTACTTCTCCAGACACATGGGAACTATTTTTGCTTCATTATCCAGACTTAAGGATTTTTTGGAAATTAAAACAAATACCCAGCTAGCACTAAAAGACAAGCAATAAAAGTCCAACCTTTGCAGAGAACACTGACATCTGATGATTCGGGTCAACCAGCACAATCACGAGTTTCAAAACAAAGCCCTGCTTCTTTCAACAGAGCCTCCGGATTTCCCCCACGAAAGGTAATTATGCACACCTCAGCACGAGACAGTCTGATACTCTGCATCATCTTTGCTCCATGTGTGTCAGTTGAGAGTATTAATATTCAGAAAAAAACAACTTGTCAGCACATGTGGGGGACAGTGGAAAAACTGAATCAGATGACCAGAAGCCTGAGGGGAGTCTTGACAGGTTAGTGAGGAAGCAGCAGCCTGATGATGTGCTCCGTTGCTAATGCTCACAATCTAAACCCATAACCTGCCACATAACTCACACAGTGGGCAGCCCTATAATTCTTCTCAGACAGTCAAAAGCACTCCCAATATCAACGAGAATTCAAATGTGTTCATCAGTGGCAATCAGTAGCTCCCCCCAACACCACATGCCTGATGATCTATGCTGATGATGTTTTCTAGTGCTTCATAACACCCACATAGTCCATGGATTTGTCATCCCAGGGGGCCATAATAATGAGTTGATAACAGCCCACGTGTTTGTTAGAGCTGATGCTGCAGGTAGGCAGAGTCGCAGTGGGCTCCACATCTCCACACACCTGTCTCGGCTTTCTGCCCCACTATGAGAGGAGCTGTGTTTATTCACCAGCAAAATGAGATCTAATGACAAGAGCAGCTGCAGCAGCAATGCTCTATTTCTAGGAGATGTTTCTGTGCTGCTGTTGATTGCGGATTCATAATGCTGTGATCGGCTGATTGATGGTTTCACAGCTGTAAAAGTTGCGAAAATGAATCCACTAATCCAGATGAGAAAGCTGAGGACAGCAAAGCTCTAACCCCACACATAAACAGCAGTTTGGTTCGCTTTTTCTATCTTCATGTTTTTCACACATTAAAAATTGAAACAAATGATTTTCATTATGTTTGCTGTCGTCGGGTTCCATGAAATGTGTATTTTGCTAGTTAAAAGGAAAAAAAGAAAAACATTTAAGGGCCTCTGACTTGACTTTATGACTTTATACGAACAAAAGTCAACACAAAAATTTATTTGTTTTAAATAAACTGAAAATAAAACATTTAAATTTAAAATGCACAACCCCCCTAGTTTTTTTTTTTTTTTTTCAGATCAAATTGGTATCGATGCAAAGAATTTACACATGAAGAAATGGTGCAGTACTATGTGAAGTGGTGTATTTTCCACAGGGTAGATAAATGTTCCAGAGGTCCAGAGTTTGGTTTAAGTATCATTTTTGGTTTCATTATACACAACAGTATTTTAAGGATGAAAAATGATATTATTATTTTGTGGGTGTTATAGATTTAGGCCAAGCTGACAGCTTTTTGTGTTTTCACAAAACCATTATAGCTTAATAAAAAGTAAACTGCATCAACTAGTCTGACGACACCAACAGCATTATGTCTCTGTGTGAGATAAATGAACCACAGCTGGTATTTAATACTAATTAACTTCATTCAAACATAACAAAATAAAGTGTTATTCAGTATATATTCAGACAGTCAGTTGATAGTACTGTATAATGTCATTTTGACATAAGGCAACGTAACTGTATGTGAAAGATGGAAAAAGAATGAAGGTCAGTTTTGTGGCACAGGAGTTGATGATTATTGTTTGGCTCACTATAATATGGACGGTCTGCGAGGTAAATGAGCTTGTCCACAGCTCGTCCAATTGATTACATTGTTTGTGAATGTCATTGATTTTTATGTTAGCAGGATTATGTCAGAGGAAGCAGCACCACAGGCAACTGGAGCTGCAGCATGTCAGTCCACTAAGTGGATTCAAAAAGAATTAATTTGTGAGGGTTTAAACATGTGTTGGACATACGTTTATTAGCTACAGGAAGCTCTTATGTCGTGGAGGTCAAATGAACAGAACTCAGCTACAGCAGACAGTTCATTGAAATTTTGAAGTTATTGGTTAATAGGTAGCAGATGAACTGTATCATATCAAATAAACACATGATTCTATTTTTCTGTAGGACATGTTGGCTCTGTGTGGTTAAGATACTCTATACATTTAACATAGCCATGTGATATGTGGAGCTATATGTCGAGCAGATGTTTTTGTTGTCAGGGTCAGACACTCAACCAAATCAATCAAAGTGTAAAGTGAGGACGAGTTTGATGAGTAACTTTCAGTGAGAGGATGGACTTAAGAGGATGCAGGGACCTGAGATGAGATGATGGATCTGATCTCTGTTTTAGGTGATGCGTTTATTAACTTTTTGAAGCTGCTGCAGCACTCAAAGGTTTACTTCCCATTTCTACATCTTCACTTTTACATCTATGATTTGCAGTAACATGTCGCTGGAGAAGCACATGTCTCAGGCTCAGGCAACATTTTTATTTACTTGTGGATGTTCAATGAAGTGCTTCATCCTACAACAAGACTTTACGGTCAGACTGCAGGTATGTTCCTATGCAAATAAGCTGCACTAAACATGTGATCAGCAGAAGAAAATACAATCCAGTAGCAATTATTTTTCATATACAGCACATCCAATAAGTTTTACCGGCACTTTTTCCACATTTTGTTATGTTACAGCCTTATCCCAAAAGGGATCAAATTCATTCTTTTCCTCAAACTTCTACAAACAATAACCCATAATAACAATGTGAAAGTAGTAGTATTAGTAGAAGTATTCATGGCCTTTGCCATGACACTCAAAATTGAGCCCTGGTGCATCCTGTTTCCACTGATCATCTTTGAGATGTTTCTACAACTTGCTTGGAGTCCACCTGTGAGAACTTCAGTTGATTGGACATGATTCAGTAAACCATACACTTCTTTATATAAGGTCCCACAGTTAACAGTGCATGTCAGAGTGCAAACCAAGCAAGAAGTCCAAGGAATTCTGGACTTCTGTAGACCTTTGTATCGAGACACAGATCTGGGTAAGTAATTTCTCCAGCATTGAAGGTCCTAATGAGCACAGTGGCCTCCATCATCCGTAAGTGGAAGAGGATTGGAACCACCAGGACTCTTCCTAGAGCGGCTGGCCGGCCAAACTGAGCGATCGAGAGACAAGGAACCTGGTCACTCTGATAGAGCTGTAGTGTTTTTCTGTGGCGAAAGGAGAAGCTTCCAGGAGAACAACCATCTACATTTGCAGTTTAGTGGTATTGAAACATAATGTTTAGGAGACAGTTGGCTTTTTAGAGGCTTTAGGTTACTTTAGGAAGAGCCTATTTTCTAACTGTCGAGTCAATTCGGGCTAACATTAGTCCAGAGGCTGTGTTGCTGCTTCACGACTGCTTTTCTCATCTTTCCTGCCTTGCAGCTCCACCCCAGCATGAGAGAGATGATGAGATTGCTGCTGAGCAATGCTAATCCACTTCACTTCAGCTAGGCAAGCCTGCTTCACCTGCTTGATCACATAGATTGAGATCCTCACTCATTAGCTCTTTCGTGTGTGTGTGTGTGTGTGTGTGTGTGTTTAGTAATAAAGTGCTCTGATCTTATCTGTGTTTTTAACCATTGGATCGTTGCACTACACTTTGAAAAGCTAAAACACACTGCTTTGAGAATTTCTCATTGAAAAACTAAATAAAAAGACAATTTCTTTTTCCGAATTAAAGAAAAAGAAGAGTAAAAAAGACCCATTTAACAGATTTAATGAAAGACCTTGTGAACATTGTGCAAACTATATGGTATTTATTTCATTACTAGACATTTACAGACTGATTTTTAAACAACTTCATACATCTACAGGAGTTGGGGGCTCTGGCTGATTGGTAACATTTGTTCATGTGCTCATTTACATGCTCTTTATGTAAAATAATGTATGTTCTGGTAAAATCGTGTCTGGTGCTGTTTTTTCTAAGGAACAACCTGCTCTAAAGGGTTTTAAAGGTGATTACCAACAGTTTTGAGTCAACATGGTAACAAAGTCTTTATACCGAATCAACAAAAGACATCTTTGAAATGCATAATGAAAAGTCTACTGATATATTATTTCACTTTGCTCCATTTAATGCTGTTAAAGTGGACCAATTGAAGAAATAATTGAGAAAAAACTGAGACCAGAAGAAATTAATCTTACCCAGCTCTTTATCAAAGCTGCTAAACTAATGATTTAATTTGAGCTTGTTAATGTCTTTATGACAAATGTCTGATTGGTTGAAAGATCTGTGCAGTTACAGTTGCGGTGTGTTTCACGGCTGATTATTCTGACATTTAGATGAAAGCATGTATTAGGTTAAAGTCAGTCTGGCCAATTTCAAATGGAGTTCACTAAAAACCTAACATGGTGTTTAAAGTTTCCCCTACCAGGATAAGGTTAGCGGAGTTTGCTAAACTTAGCATGCTAGCTGATATAAGTTAGCAGAGAAAAAAGACCAACTTACTGTAAACACTAGAAAGATGCAGGTCATTGAGAGCTACAATGAGGACAGCTCAATGCAGCAGGAGGCTGGTAGTACTCTTGCACAGCAAGAACATCCTTTCTGTGTGGAGTTTGCATGTTGTCCCTGTGTTTGTGTTGCTTCCTCTGGGTTCTCCAGTTTCCCCTACCCCTAAAAAACATGTGTTAGGGACCAGGCCAGGTTGGCCCATAGTGGCGGTGTAATTCATTTCCATTAGCTGTAAAGTAGCTTTAGTTAATAAAAGCTGTCAGTCATATTAAGACATTAAAAAAATCTGCAATTATACACCAAGCAATGTCATAACATCTGACGAAAATGACAGAAACCACCTTTGGTAAATGTTTACTTGACTTTTACTTTTAATTTTAAATGTGACTCATGTCATTTCCTAACACTGAATGGGTGGGGTTTATAACTACTACACCCAAACATCAGGGGGTAATCAACTTCCTTTAGGTTCGTTTTTGGAGAGCTGTCCTGTCATCCATCTGTAAATAAAGTCTGTGATATGGTCACAGGCATGTGGAAGTATGAAATAGCTTTAAACCCTTCCTGTGAGGGGTTCACCCACTGGACCTTTATTTTGAAAAGACTTATTGTAAAAAAAGAATTCACAGTGAGAAAGAATTTTCTCATGCGTCTCTGTCAGAGAAGAACAGGCTTTAATGCTTAAATGGGCAAACGTCCTGAAACTTTGCCTCAAAAAATGGGCAATAAGGCAGAAAGTAAATGTATCATATAGAAAAAAATGTAGGGCTATGAGCATCTTCAACAAACATGGTGATACCTTTTATGTGAAGAGATTCAATAAAATGAAGGTTACATGGTGATTTAAAAACAGCCCCCGTCTGGGATTCAGAGGAGAGTTTGTGGACCTCTGTTCTAATGGTCCCCAATGAAACTGACTTGACTTTTGGCCACGACATCAAAACTCTAGTCACTATGTAAGTGACATTTCGTACAAGAGAACGAGTAGACCTGCGTATTCTTATAATTTGTTCATGACAGCTGAAAGTCACCACTAATAATAATAATAATAATAATAATAATAATAATAATAATAATGATAATAAATAGTGAAATCAATATCGGTGTGATGGCTGTTTCACAGCTCTCCCATCAATTAATCAGCTGACTCTGTCCACTTGTCCACATACCTGACTTAAAAACATATGTTGACATTTGGAACCATCCAGATGAATGTTGCAGATGAACATTATTGGACTCATAATTTTAATCCTAAGTACATAAAGCCCTTTTTTCCCTTAACCTAACCAAACGTGCCACACATGTACTAATCTTTAACCTCCACACGTACACAACATTAAAAGTATTTATTTTTGGCAGGCAATTCAAATGTTGAATATTAAATATTGTTTGTGCATATGAGACATGATGCACTTTTATAAAAGAAAGCACACAAATACTGAAGATCCCAGTGAGATCTTGGGATAATAACTGACAGGTTGAGGTTGCTGCTGCACCTCATCATCTGGCTACAGCAATCGTACTTTGCAAGCAAAAGATAATGGAGGACATAGTTTCCCTTGTGCAGTACTGGACCCAATTATGGATATAAAGAAGAACATCTTTGTATACAACTGGATCATGTTTTCTGTTAACAAAAAGAGCGAGGCAACAACAGAGGGGAGAACAAATATGGCCACTGCCCAGGTGTTGGTCATGTCACATCCTGCGCTCTGTCAGCGGCGGTGGGACTAACAAGGCAGCTGGCTGAGAGCAGACAGGTATAAGGACAAAGTAGTGTGGCCAGGAGGTAGACACCTGTCAAATTAATGTCCTCCTGTATGAGCCGCTCAATAAACACTCCCAACAGCACCTGATGAAGGATGTCTTCCTCCTGCTCTCATCGATCGCCAGCCTCAATACTGCTGTGATGTGACACGGCTCAGCCGAACCCTCTGACATGCTCAGCTGCTCACTAAATAACGCACATTTTCATAGTCAATTCATTTGAATTAATTCAGCAAATTAACGTAATTGTTCATTGACAATCTTTTTGTCTAACATAACCCAGTCACTGAGTACTGCTGTTATCATCCACAGTTCATGCAGGAACATGAACGTATAAAACGAACGTACGAACGTAACATAACACACGTAACCGATTACTAAATGTGATTGTTGAATTTGTTGAATGCAGAGGAAGGGAGCAACAAGGGAAAGCTGTGTTCTGTTTCTACTTTCAATTTTTTGAGATTTAGCCGGTGTGTGTGCATGTCAGGGTCTCTACGAGCCTCTGCGTCTTGTTATTACCCATAATGCTCTTCTCTGCGTAGTCTCTACGTAGTCGTTTCTGTAAATCCACACAGAAACATAATTTCGCTTGTAGAGTGTAAAGCTACAAACACACAAAACATGGCAAGAAATGGACACGTGATTTTGAGTAATAAATATTTAAGTACAATGTATGAAATAGGTAAAATGTACTCGAAAACCACAAGTCAATAATAAGTAAAACGGCTAAAATGTTTTGGTTTTAGTGATCTGATAGAACATTATGAGTTAATCATTAATTCGTGTTTACTATTTATGTGAGTAAAGATAAAGATGAAGATTCGCTAAATATACATCTTTACATGACCTTTAGTTACTAGATCAAGTCTTCAGTTTTTCAACTCAACTGTGGCAACATGTCATTTTGCATTGTCACAAGCCAATTTCTATCAATAATCACAGCACTCAATGCTAAATAACGAAGGACATAAACTTGTAGTTGAGGTATTTTACACTGTGAAGATCCAGTGTGGCCAAAACCAAGAAGCTCATCTAACATCCATGTGTTGTGAGTCAGGCAGAAGTGGAGGTCGATTAGAACTGTGTCTATCGAGTGAAATTGATTACGTTTTATGTCTTTTGGTTTTCATAACTAAAATCTACTTAATATAATTGGAACTGGAGAGGATTTATTCAAATTTGATCATTTAAGCATTGTGTTAGTTTCAACGTGCTGCACCCGTTTTAGTGTCTAATTTGCTGAGATAGTTTGTTAAATATTACTTCATGACAATCTCGGTTTTTACAGTGTTTCTTTCTTCCTTTGCTTCTTGTAAACCTTGACTTTCTCGCTGTCATCCAGTGAGTCTGTCACTAATAACCAGCTCTCAGCAGCTGCTTCTGTGAGCGACTTCAGGTGTTACACAGCAAGTGTTATAATAGCGGGGACACATTTATATTAATGCATGCCGTGTTTCCAACACAGAGAGCTTCTCCGGGTGCGCGGTGGAGAGGACACTCCTAGTGTGATGCTCTGCTCAGTGGCCTCTCTCTAAACCTGCCAATGCAAAGGCTGTTTGCCCACATGCCATTAAGCAGCACACTCCAACCAGTAATACTGTCTGTCAAGAGCTGCTCTCAGTTTCAGAGCTACTGGAAATCGTGGCTATATTAACTGTAGCACGTTATAGAAGCAGTGAGGGAAACACAGATGCAGATTGTCCTAAGGTGAGCAAGAGGCTCTAATATTGTCACACAATGTGTGTGTCACTTAGTTGCACCCTGGGCTTGGCGAGATTTCTGTGCTTGTTTTTAACTCCATTATGTGTTTGTATGATTTTCATACCACTGTATTTGTATTAAACTGTGCCTGCATTCTGTGCGTATGTATTTATTAGCAGCCTGGTAGCTCAATGGGCAGAGCATCAAACTGGGATTCAAAAATCGAAACGATGAAGTCCCAGCCCAATGCACTAGGTGTGAGCTTTTGTCAAGCTGCTGTGGCTGCCCACGGCTCCCCCCAGGGGGGGGGATGGGCCAAATGCAGAGAATTTAATGACGACAGTAAAGCTGCTATGATGTCTGCTGCCGTACAGGTGGGAAACAGCCCTGTGAGCTGTAATGTGTAGCGTGACGTGGGTCATGAACGACAAGGAAAACAAAAGCAAAAACAAAAAAACTAAACAAACACACACACACACACACACACACTCGGGCTTGGGACCGGTGCTGAGCGGCTGGGGAAGGGGCTGTTGGGGGTTCAGTGTCTTGCCCAGCGGTGGTAGGCGGCCACTCTACCAACTGAGCCACTGCCGCCACTTATGACTCCATATAACTATATATATAACTATAACTTCAATATAAGCAGAGAGTCGAATTATCGCCATTCTGACAGTTTCAAACTGTTCAAATGATCACATGGTAAAAGTAGAATTCCTGTACAGATCATCTTAATGACATGCCTGACCACTGTATGCACACACACACACACACAAATACATATATACACACACTGGTGTTATGGACTGTACCAGAATTCCAAGGACTGGACATTCTTCTATCAGCCTTGACTAATGGGCTAAACACCAGGCACAATTTACTACAACTGAGACATCACCGTGACAAATATCAGTGGGAGCAAGATAAGGATGAGGTGAAATAAATAGCATTGTGAAAGAACACTGCTTTCTGTCAACCTGATCTAACAACTAGCGCTTTACGTATTACTATACTATTAAGCACTACTGCTTGGACTTTTGGAACTACTACCACTGCTGACCCTGTCTCCTCAAACAAAATAAAATGCAACAAAATTTCAAACACGGTTAATGTTTGAGTGGATTGTAAACCAGTAGATGGATTGTGTCCTAATGCAACATGCAAACCTATTTCCAAAAATGTTGGGAGATAATACAGTAAGAGTACAAAGACAACCCATGAATTGTTGAAACTTCTTTTTTGTGTACTTTTAGATCCAGCAACACATTTAAAGAAGTTGGAACAGAGACAACAGCAACTGGTTAAGTTGTATTGCTTAGAAAAAAAAAAACACTTGGAGAAACTTGCAGCTAATGAGGTTAATTGGCAACAGGCTGGTACAAAGACTCGGGAAACAGAATCCTCGGGAAAATGAGTCTTTAGAGGTAATAATGGGGTGAAGTGTGGAAAAACACACTTTTCTGCCTGACATCACTAATATACCACCAACACTTGGTGTTAACACAGTGTATATATCTAGATGTCCAATCTGAATCTAAACCCCATGTTATCTCAGGTGTTAAAGTATGACCTTATAACATAGGTGTGCAGAGTGCAGCAGCACTGACTTCTGCATAAGCTGCACTGGTCATTGTGTGTTATCCAGTTTGTGAAACTGCTGCAAAATTATTTCTTCCGTCAGCACAAAGAGAAAGCCAAATACAGATACAGAGATACGGCTGTTTCAGTGGCAATATCCTCACAGGAAAGAATTTCCACCTTAAAGCCTTCAAAGCCAGCAACCTACCTACCACACACACACACACACACACACACACACACCTTGCTGAATACATTTAGAGCAGAAACCTCAAATCCTTCAGGGATTGAAAGTGGCTAACACCCCCACACCTGCACACAAACAAGGTAAGCATATGTCTGACTGCTCTAATGCTGCATTTTTTAAAGCTGCTTCAACAACTTCTTCTGTCTTATTCAAACCCTTTGCTTCCAGCTGATCAAATCCTCTCAGGCAGCAAGATGTGCTTCACCTCCAACCTTCTACCTGAATCATCAAGCTGTAGCTTAGTGTGCTGCAACATACCCAACTGCCCTGCTACTGTCTGTCGGTTTATTTCACTACAAAATAGAAACTGTGTCACTTACTATTTATCTTATTTATACTCTTCATTATGTTATTATGTATTATGTTTCATGTGCACATTGCTTTATATTTGCTTTGTTTATATCACGTTCTTTCAATAATCAAACAAAACAAACATTTTTGTTTAAGAGAGGAATTTCTAGTAGTTTTCAGATGAAACAAAGTTGCTTTGAAGTCTCTATAAAGCGGTTTCTTATTGTGTTCCATAAGGAAATTCCTTTGGATACACACTAACTTTATTTAGAAGAGACAATGATATCAGGTTCAAGAATATTTAATTTTTGAGAAATGGATTGTGTGCTCAGTAAATGTGTGTGGTTTACTCCTGCACATGCAAACATATAAAAAAAAAAAAAAAAAATGATTTGCCTTCTCACAAATTGCTGCTCTTTGCTTATACTCACTTGATGCCTCGGCTCCGTGTGTGCTCATCTTTGCCGTTATGCTTGCTTGCACCAGTTTTAGCAGCGAGCCCATAAAATCCTAAGAAAAAAAAAAAAAAAAACAGTCGCTGTGAGCTGCCATCCTGAATATGCAACAAGCATATTGCAAAAGCCTTTGAATGTCAGTGAAGCCCCTCTAATCTAAGATGTAGCCCAGACAGAAACTGTCAGATAAACATGCAGCTGTGTGGTAAACTCTGGATCTATGCTTTAGGACAGTTCTAGAGACTCAGGATTACCCCAATAAGGAGATTCCCTGAGACTTATGTACCTTCAAGGCTTTTTTTGTGTGTTTGCACATGTACTGCTGTGAGGAATGCTGAAGTGTCAGTTTAAGTAGTATCCAATATAATGTGTTTTTCAACATTATGACAGTAAAACTTTACATTTTAACTGTGACATCAGCTCATATCCTCCTAAATCAATTATTACATCGCTACAGACGACACAACAGGGATCGAGCGATTGAGCGTATTGATGATGCTTCCATCGTTTAATTGATATCGTAGTCAGATGAATTTTTTTCTTTGTTGCACGGCTTCAATGTGCTCTAAACAAAAAAACTGTTTCACAAATGTTGAGTCTTCTATCATGTTGTGCGCCCTGTGCTCGCTAATCGCTAATTTTCACACATGTGGAACTTACTTCACAATTTACTGACAGAAGTTCAGAAATCATACTGTTTTTCGAGTCAGCCACTGTTGCTATCAGCTTTGTAGAGAGGAGGATTTTTCACTGTCTTTGTATTTATACAGAATACAGACCCAGAAAACATGCCCACGTATTCGTGGTGAATTCTCCGGATAAGTACCTGATACCTGATTACCTTATCCAGAGTTTGTATCTTAATCTGCATAATGTCTGGGCGGACTGACTGCGACATCTGGATAATATCTAGATATCTCAGGATTAGAGGACGTGTCTGAAAGGGCTTTTTGCGTTAGTGTTGAAACAGACTGATAACTCGCTTAAAGACAGCCTCATGAAGCTTAACAGTGTAAGATAATGGTTGAATGAATAGGAGTGTACCATCATCCTAACCTCTACGCACAACTAAAGTTGGGCCTCTGACTCACCGAGCAAAAGGCACTTAACAGCTGTCAGTGAAAGGTAGCATTTGTTGACAGGACAGGTGCAATGCATTACTTTGTGCAGGTGTCTGGCCACTCAGTTTTCTGTAGCGATAATCTACCACTTCGAATTCCCCAGTAGCTGCAAAAACAGAAGAGTTCAACAGCTCCAAACCATGTGCAGCTGGCTGACCCAGCTGACAGGCCATAACAGTATACTGTCGTCAGTTGAGACTCCCGAGAGGTCCTTGTTAAAAACTACATCAAACTAAAAGGACAGGGAGACGGAGAGAGATAGGGAGGCACAGGAGGACTGAAGGTAAAACTCGGAGTATCACAGAGCTAATTAAAGTGGTGACAGGACTAAAGGGCACAGAAAGGACAAAGGCCGGATCATTATTTACTACTCTTTATCTCAAGTTTAATGGGAAAACCAGTTCCTAATTGCAACAAATTAGTCTTGCCAGAGGTTTACAAGGCTGCACATTAAATCATTAGCTGACTGTCTCTCTGCCGTTTCCATACTGCATCCCACACTGGATATTTTTTCATCACATCAGACACACATGATCGCTTCTAATCAGTGTTAGAAGCAGAAAGTTGTTAGTTTAGACTGCACTGCAACCTTTAAAGGATGAATTCAACAAAACCACCTCCAACACCAAAGCGTCGTGTTATTTTAAATGTGTCCTGGTCCTTAGACTCTCTGTCTTGCTTGTTTTCTATACACCCCTGCCACTGTCGATCACCTGCGAGTGTTGGGTCAGGCAGAATCAGAAAGAAACCGAATTTACTTTGTCTTCCCCCACTGCACCCTAATCTAAGATGGTATCTTCCAGCTTTTGTTTGACTGAACTTGTAGTAGGGATCTCTGGTCCAAGTTATTCAGACGTTTGTGTTCTCGCATGCAGCTCATCTGGGTAATGACAAGTTCAGGGTTGCAGCGAAAGTCTGAAAACCACTTAATTGAAAAACTACAGTCATTTTGTGAATTAATCTTATTGCCCACAATCATGGGAAAGATGACCTGAACAATATTAAAGTTTCTCTTCTCATGTTTAGTCTCACTCCACTGGCATTTTTCATCATGAGTCCAAACTGATGTGACTTTCCATAACTCCACAGGAGATGCAAAATAACAGCTGGTTTCATTTGTTATCATTGTCAATTATTAATTGTTGGTTTTACTGTCTTTAGAAAAAGACCCGAGTTGCCGTTTAAGGCTTTTTCAAGTATCCTCACGTTTGTATTAACCAAATCAGTCAGTTACTTGGCTGCCATGTGATTCCTACACAGACATTATACTGATGCTAATATTTCTAACAAATATACAGCACAGATTTTCTGTTGCTGTATACTGTTCTGTCATCATTGTCGTCTTCCGATCCTCAATATACTAATTGTGAGATAATTGGTAAAATGCAAGTAATTTACAGCTGCTCTCTGGTTTGTAGAATGATTAGATTTCTCACAGCCCTCCAAGCGAAAGCCACACTGCCAAAGAAATTTTCAAAATGTATCATTAATTGGTTATGAATGTCTGGATAGATTTATTGGGTACATGAACAAGGTTTAGTGGTGTACATGTTAACGCCCATCCAAAAAGGATGATATCAGCAGCAATTTGGATTAGATCATAATGACCTGCAGTGTAAATGAATCCTTTGGTGTAGTGCCAATCTGTTTGGACTTCAAAAATATATTACCATACAAATGAGGATGCCTCCAACCTCAGTCCAGGTCAGTGTCAGTTCGAGACTGTGGAGTGAGCGGCTCATCGAATGGGATCAAAGTTAATGAGTGTTTTGTAAGTAAAAGTTTTGAAATTCTTGGAATCAAACTTGAGCAGAGAGAGATGGCAGAGACAACTGTGACAAAGGATGAGAAAACGCAGGGATGATCAACGCAATCATTCAGTCTCCTTTTTTCTGGACAAAGGCCAAATAAAAATAGCTAATATGTAGGAAACATATGTTGCTTGAGACCTGTGCATGGATGGAGCTTTTTTGTGAAACTGATAATTACCTGGTTGCAGATATCAACAAGCCAGGATACGAATATAGATGAGAAACAGCATTAGGAATGTTCACAAAATGACTGTTGGAGGGTTACAGCTTCTCTTAAAGGAAAGAGAAGACAGCAGGTGAAATTTTGTTCCAGCAGCCTGCATCACTGTGCAGGGCAGGCTGGGTGTTCTTTACTCTAAAGTGTTGAAGAATATATGAGGAGTCTGTACATATTTGAGTCCTGTAAATGTCATTGGCAGAGTCAAATAAAGTATTTAAAAGTGTGTTTGTGTGTGAATGTGTGTGTGTTAGAGGTACTGGGACTGTGTGTTAACAGCTGTACTGTTCTAGGACATACTGTACTGTCTGAATTTCCATGGGATTTATTGCCATATTTTCGGTGTTTCAAGTGTTTGAGTCCAGGACACCAAACTTAGGCTGCAAATTTTGCAAATATGCATCGCAAACTATCAAGTAACTACATAAATTATTTAAACTCACACTCATATATCTGTCTGATTGATCCTGGCAACATCAAGGCCTGGAACCGACATTAATATCCTATAGCTTTAAAGCTGCACTAATCATGTTTACGTATATTAACAGTATAATGTGAATAGAGTTGCTCATAGTGAAAATGATCATCAGCTCATCCTGTGAGTTCAGGGTCACCACAGCGGATCTTTTTTTTTTTTTTTTATGTTGAATACCCTTCCTGAAGCAACCCTCCCCAATTTCTACCGGGCTTGGACCAGCACTGCAAAGCTGGGGATGGGAATGGGCTGTTGGGGGTTCAGTGTATTGCCCAGAGACACCTTGACATATAGCCGGGACCTTTTCAACTTAAATGTTTTCTTCAAACTACAAACAGCAGATGAGTCCCTAACGAATTTTGGGAGCACGTTGGGAGCTCAGTAATAGCAGGGTAATAGTGGGGTATTATTTTCGAAATATATATAACACACACACACACATATATATATATATATATATATATATATATATATATATATATATATATATATATATATATATATATATATATATAGGTAATATGGGGATAAAATGTAGAAAACCTTTAAAAAATAAGTGATAACTTAAAGAAGTGTGATATTATGACTTCTACTGTCTTAAGATGGCTCTGGATTCTGGATTGCTGTCATGTGTTCCATCTTTACTACTAGAGATATTAACAATGAAATTAAGTAGAAACATGACATTATTCTCTTTAGGGGTCTTTCGTTGTTTCTACGTAGACTAGGTAATTCATAAAGTAGGTGATTACAGTAGCTCTGTAATGTAGTATATTTTAGTCATTATTACCAATGTGACTGTAGTATCCTGGATATAATTAACAAGAAAAACTTGAATTCCTACATATCTTACATACAGTTTGTTTTTTTGCCTCCTTTATTTGAGCTTTGGTTTTACAACTCCCAGTTATACTGTTCGGGTTCCGCCTTTCAATAAGGTTCAAGCTTCTAATCTGCTCCCATCAGTGTTTATGTTTTTCCAAACCCTTCTATACTCTGCATTTTTTTTTATTCCAACTCATGCTGAAATGCTGTAGTCTCAAAGGCAGCTGTTCAAACCACTCAAAAATGTAAAATTAACTGGTAGTATAGCCATGAAAAGCACCGAGTGATAAAGTCTTTTTTTCCCTTTTGGACTCATTATTGTACGACTTTGTTTATCAGATTTTTTTCTTGGCATAAAAACCCTCTGATGCTGTGATATACAAGGCGTAGCTCCACAGCTCTGCCCCGAAGTATCCAGGAGAGCAGCAGATTGCTGGGGCCCCGGGCTCTGCCAGGCTCAGTGGGTCACATCCCCTCAGAACCTAGTCCAGGCTGCAGTCAAGCCAGAAGCCAAACCTCCTGCCACTGGGGACGTCACGCTCCCAGAGAAATGGGGCCAGCACCCTGCTAGCGCTCTCCTTATCAGCTCACAGCTGACTGTATGGGCACATCATGTACTGGACATATGGGAATGATTCATATCCGCTAAAGAAGTCACTCATGTGACAAAATAAGATCCTATTAAAGACAAATAGGGACAAGACAATGGGGACTGGCAGGAATGTGCTCTATAAGAGAAAAAGAGTGAAGCTATTAGTAACAACGTTAGAAGGTCACGGCAGGTGAGCAGCTCCAGACTGAGGCAAGCACAACTTTGGCATAGAACAGTGGCGATGGACAAAAATCTGTCTTTTATGTGTTGTTTTACATTTGATACTCAACCATCCTTAGAATAAGTGAGGTGAGGTGACAAAATGTAAATTGAAATTGAAATGACTCTCCAGCTACTGCTTTGATTTAGTAGTTAGTAACTTTCTTTAAATTCTGTTATTTTGAGTAAAAACATACAGTAATAAAAATCATCTGTATTAAGCAAATACAACATTGAACTTTTTTTACTGTTGCATTATTTATTCAACAAAAATTAGGATTAGGATTAAAGAGAGCAAGATGCAGCCAACAGCTACTAATCATCAGACTTTTATTAACTGATCATCCGCAGGTCTGCAGACCTCTATAAAAGCAGAAGTTTTGGGAAACGTGAGAGACTGATAAAGTCATACAGGACACGATCATTTCAGTTATTGCGCCTAAAGGTGCATCTGCAAGCTACTAAAAGTTGTTTTCATTTTTGTTAAATAAATCGTTATGACCAAAAATGTAATTATGTCAACTGGACTTCTTTCTTCTTGGTTAGAAACATTTCGTTACTTATCCAAGCAGCTTCTTCAGTCTGAAGTGGTTAGGGAACCAGTTATATCCTCCAGAATAGCCTTTGTTCAACCCTGGCCTCAATAGGCTTGTTAGGATGGGAGGTGGCAGGGCGGAGTCATCAAGATGTAGCGATTATGACCCTAACGCCCTAAACTCTAAGATGGTGGATGTGTGAAGTGGTCTTGATCTTCCTGGGGATGGATAAAAGGGCAGCATGAAAAATGGGAGACAGGTTGTGCCTGAGGCCTCCTCCTCTGTTGAGAGAAGGATTCTCCATGTGGACATGAATGGCTTCACATATTCTTCTCTCATACCATCTCTCTTCTCTGTTCAAAATGTGGACATTGTCGTCCTCAAACTAGTGTCCTTTGTCTTTCAGGTGTAGGTACACTGCTGATTCTGGTCCTGAGGTGTTGCTTCTCCTGTGCTGGGCCATCCTCTTGTGTAGAGGCTGTTTGGTTTCTCCAATGTAGAGTTCTGAGAACTCTTTACTGCACTGGCTGAACTACGTTGCTCTTGTGTTTAGGTGCTTGGTCTTTTTGGTGGACTAGTCTCTGTCTCAGTTTGTTGGTGGGTTTCAAATACACAGGTATGGGGTGTTTTCTGAACATACCTTGAACCTTCTTTGACATTCCAGCTTTGTAGTAATCACCGGGATTTTCTTTTGACTCCAAGTCTCTGCTCTGTTCGACGTCCTTCTGTTGGATCTGGATGTCATCTTGTTTAAGGCCCACTTAGCATAACCACAGGTCCTGAGAGCTGTCCTCAGATGTCTATCCTCCTTCTTTTTGGCTTCAGAGGATGTGGGGATGTTTTCTGCCTGTGGTACAGGGTCCTGATGGCTCCAAGGTTGTCTTGCAGTTGGTGTTGGGAGTCAAACCGTAGGAACTGGTCCATGTGTGTGGATTTCATGTAGATATCTATTTCTAGGTTGTCACAATTCCCAACATTAACTGCACAGTCCAGGAAGGCCAGTCCCTTGTCCCTGGTGTCCTCCCTGGTAAACTTGATGTTAAGGTCAGTTGCATTCATGTAGTCTGTGAAAGCCTGTACCTCCTGGATCTTGATCTTTACCCAGGTGTCAGCTACACATCTGAACCAGTGGGGTGGTGCTGTGATTTTCAGTATGTTTTTACACAAAAGAAAACTAAGAAAATAAAAGAGGGTACAAATGTTTGAACATGACTGATGTATTTTTCAAAGCCCTTAAAGCGAAGACCAAAGGACAAAAGAAGTTCTGAAAATGATTAATGCATTAGTCTTGACCGCCAGTTTCTTCATTAGATTCACTGGGTTCATGAACAAGAGTCCGGGCAGTACATGATATCAGCAACAGTTTGGAATAGATAATAATGATCTGTTTGGACTTCAAAAATATATGACCACACAAATGAAGATGCCCTTGAAAAATCAGCTCCAAGTACTCACTGATTAGGGAACGCAACATTTTCTGCTTGATTAGTAATTACTTATTATGATTCTTATTTATTGTAATTTGATGGTATCTGATAAACCTGAAGTTCTGTGCACAGTGTGGTGGAAGAGTAAAGCCCTAACAGAGCGGAGAGGAGGAGAGCTGGGCATAGCAGCTCACATTAGTCTCACATCAAGTGCAGCTTCAATGGAAAAAAGTTTTTAGGCAACAGATCTTTAAAAACAACTTGTAAATGTGTATGTTCTGCCAAAAAGCAAAATGAAAAAGAGGTGACTTAATCTCAAACAAAAAGGCAGGCAGGCGAAAAATAATGGCCATCCCCAACTTCACAGTTGAAATGGATGTTTCCTGTCATCTTTTCGCCTGTAGACCTGTCATTTGGGTTTACATTAAAATAACCTCCTGCAGTGTCTGCACTTGCCAGAAGCTGTAGGTGTGTGCTGCATCTTGCAAGTGAGGTTTAATCAGAAACACCATAAAGTGTCGGTCATCTGTGTTTTGTTGAAAAACAGATGGTGCAGAATGTAGATAATACAAAACCTCTGCGTATGTAGGCAGAGAGCAGTTAAACCCTTTGAAAACCAAGGGAGAGCCCTCACATTGGCCAAGCTTTAGAAGATGTCATACCTTGTGAAGCACGTCCACACTTTTAAAAGGCTTGAGATTTGCTTGCATTACAGTATAATTTTCTGCTACCTGTCAAGGAGCCATTTCCAGCTTTCAAATAGATCCTGCATAAATAAGATACTGAATAGCTCGGAGGTTCATTCATACCTTCACAATGACATCACTAGTATACAGGGAGGATCTGTGGCAATGACAGCTCACATAGCTGACAATTTATTCAGGTGATTTCAGTCAGAATGTGAGAAAAATGGCATTTCCAATTCAAATGGGGATAAACCTCATATCAATATTAGTGTAGCAGAGGTAAGGAATGTGTAAAAACTGGCAGAATAATAAATGGAATAAAATAAAATATTCTTAGCCTGAGTAACAAGGATTCACATAGTAGCTTGACTTCCATGGCCACATAGAGATTTGAGCTGCAGCCAAATCCAGGGAAGTAAAATCAAGAGTAAAGCAAGGTTTGAACAAGAGGGTCAAAAGAGGAGGTCAGCACTGGGATGTGATGGCTGAGACAGCAAATCTTTCTTAATATTTCCATCATCATTATACATTTGAATGTGTTTTGAGGCCCTGCACGCCAACATAGGTGCAGATTAATCTCTGGAGAATGAATCTGTACCCAGCAAAGCAGTTGCAGTGTCTACGATGGCACCACCACTTCTTACATGTATGTCCTTTCAAAATTAAGCTGTCTCTTTCTGAATGGATCATTTCCTGAAAACGGTTGTTATTCCAGGTGTGAATGCAAATACCTGTGCCTGGATGCCATTATCCAGCTGGGGAGAATACACATCTGGATTGCTTATAATTAAAATGAATGAAATAATGATACACTGATTCCCAACAACATATATACAGGAAATAGAAAATGGGTAGATAGACTAGCTTCACCTTGAACTACAGAAGAGATGAGTCAGACCTCTGCTGGAAATGAAAATGGAAACATGTCATTTTATATAACTTTGGTTAATTTTCATTCACATTTAGCATTTTATTGTTCTATCATCAAGAAAAACTCCAGATGTGATTTAATATTTTTTGTTTAGAATAACTTTGGCAGTGTTGGTGCCAAAGTCGGTATTGTATCTGCTACACATTAACATGTTAGCGCTGTAAATGTGAGCATCACCTGTATTGCTGTGAACTCGAAGAAGAAGAAGGTCAGTGTGGCAGGTCATGAAGTGGATTAATTTGACTTAGAGAAGTAACAACCTCGAAGTGGCCTCAGGCAGCTGTTAATATGCACAAGTATGATTGTCTGACCATCACATGCTGCATTTCATATATTTCAGCAGCTTGTTAAACAAACATGACATCATCACTGCGACTGTAAAGACGAGACAGAAATGAATGCTCTATAGAACCAATTAGATAGTGTCAAATCCATAGCACAGCTCTGTTTTTCTACCCCTCTCCTTTATTTTAGTGCCTTTGAACAGTTGCAAATAGTTGGAATAAAAATACACTCATTCTATATTGTGTGAAACATTTCACCACAGAGCAAAGCAAGACAGTTATTAGCAAAGCACCTTATTCATGTCAGCCGTTAAACATTAAGTAACAACAAATGTGGACATAAAGCCGCAGAGATTCATCAGTATTCACCAACACACCTCATGCTTCCATGTGCTGCAGCACTTAAAGATCCACCAAACAAGCTGCCTTTTAGAGCAGGCTGCTGCTGCTGTCAGAAGATGCTCCAGACACCATCAACTTCTGAAAAGCTGCTGCCAAATGTGTAATGATTTAACCTTTGCAATGTTTAACTCTGCGCAGATGTGAAGATATGTTTGCCGTGTGGCAGGTGAGGGCTTGGTATTAAATGTCAATCCTGTTTTAGTCCAGTATAATAGATTGGGCTTCGAGACATCCCACCACCAGTTTAATGCTATCTGATCAGCAGATGATGACAGCAATGCACCAAGAAGCTGAAATGCACAAATGAAAGCAAGTAAACACGGATCAGACCACCAGTGCCCTGCTGTTAGTGGAGTGACTTTTAACGTGACATCCAATATGAGATGTAACACACACGTTGCGATTGTGACACGACTAAAGTTATTATGCATCAAGTACAATATGACAATACATGATCATGGTTGCAGATTTAGTTGCCAACAGCAACATGTATGTGATGAAAAGCTGGAGGGGAAATGGGAAAATAAACTGCTTTAAGCCGCAGCTTAGAGGTAACTGGATAACATTAGGCTTGGTGTAAAGACTAGTGTCAGATTCAGTATAATAAAACATATCTGCTCAGATTATGTGTCCAAGACAAATGACCACCTTCTCTGGTTGCTTTAAGCCAACTGTTTGGAGATCATAGTGCTCCCTTATAAGTTATGTCTGAACACTCAAATGTGCTGCCCAAGCGAACCAAACACACACAACTTTACTAGAGTCCAAGTCATGTTGTAAATGTTTTTGTGTTTTTCCTACAGTGTGCATGGGAAACTGGAACAGGAAAACACATGCTGCTCTTGCTGTAAAATGTCATCAGAACTTTGCCCCCAACACTCCAAGTTGCCTCAGGCCTTTAATCCATCCCCTATGATAGTACCTCTCGAGGTGGATTAAAGAAAGTCAGCAACAACTCCCCACATTGGTGGTACTTTCATTCAGAGCAATAAGACATCTTGAATGGACTGTGTAAAGAGGTTAATGATAGTCTGATTCCTCTCCTGGGATAAATTTGCCCTTATTACTGCCAACAACACAGCTCCAAGATGCACAAAGATGCACAAACCCACCCACCAAGATTAGGTGGTGATTGACAAAAGGAAGGATAAAGAGGTTGGCAGGCGGATTGGTGCAGCATTAGCAGTAATGGGGGTTTTGTGCTGAATTGTTGTTGTGAAGAGGGAGCTGAGGTGGAGAAAGTCGATCTGTGTTCCAGCTCTATATCCATGGGGTTCAGATTGGGACATAAAGAAAATACAAGTTGCTGAAATGTGTTTTCCAGGGGCATTTTCAGGTTCAGCCTTAGACAAAGTGTAAGGAGCAAATATGGTTATGACTGACTGCTTATGACTGGTGCTTCAATATTTGACACCAAAATCTATGACGTAAAATAAGAAGAGAAAAAGTCCATAAGGAGGAGGATGGGGATAGTGGACACAGGGCTTTTCCACAGGAGACCGGGGTTTGACTCTAGTGCAAGATGTGGTTCACTTAATTCATAACTGTTTCACAACGTTGCGCACGTGGTTAATATATTGGGGAAGCACGTTGGTGTCCTTGTCATTTTTTGTAGCCTTTTGTTTTTATGTAATTTGTCTTCTAACCTAACCTTACCTTGAAGATCTTGCGCCAAACTCTAACCGCATTTGTTTCTTAAGTAACATTTCCCTGAAGTTGTTTTCTTTAACCCATAGTGCATCTTTTTGGTTCCTGTAGCATCATAAGGTGATGCACCTGCAGCGTCAATACCAGACGCAGCTGTTCCCAGCGCATCAAACAGCGGTGCTCCTGGAGCATCCAATAGTAACGTCAAAGGTGAGGCTACTGTATAATGTGGAGCAAATGGAGAGATAGGTTAAAGGCAGGAAAGCTAAATCAATCTAATCCATCAGCACTGCTGTGTTATATAACACACGAGCAAACGGTTATGTCCACTTTAAAGAAGAGGTGGTAAGTTATAAATGATTAAAGACAGCAGGAAGATTATTGATGTATTTTACTTTTGATCCTTTGAAAGATTATTAAAATGACAAATTCTGCACAATTACATAAGAATACTAAGTTGAAGTTAGAATACATTTTGCACTGCGGTTGCTGCTGGTATATTAAAAATTTTGAATAATGGATAAGGATCATTCAAACAAATAAACATTTCTTTTTTATTATTTATGTGTATCATTCTTGTGTAAATATATTTAAAAATAAAAATTTTAAAATGTAAACTTGTGTAACTTACATCACATGTTTCACTTGACCTTCCCGCTTGGCCAGAACCAGCAGTTCACACTGAGCATTAGCGAAATGGACATGAATCAACTGTACCAACTGATACAGAGCAGAACCACTGGTTGCTCAGAGGATTAATCTAAAATCAGTCAGCATTGGATTGGGTCTGAAACTGGGCCGAATCCCAACAGTTAAAAAATTTGTAGACTGCGCTGTTTCATATGATATCTGCCCTGAATCTGTAATATCTGTCAAAAACCATTTAAATAATTTGATTAAAATTACCTACAATTAAATGTTCATTTATACATTTCTAACTTGTGCAAAACTAATTTTTTTTTTAACATTTAGGGCTCAAACTATGCAGGGCAACATATTTTGGCACAAGAGACAAAATATGTTGACAAAAAATATTACCCTGATCATATGTGAAAAAAATATAAAATAAAATAATGGAAAATAGCAGACAAGTAAAAGTAGGAGCAAACTCTGCTGGGAAATTCTTTTGTATCGTGATGCATTCAAGGAGCCTCTGTTGTGGAGGAGCTGTCAGCTTGTCGGAACATAGTATTTGGCAGCAGCAGAGAGACATATGGGACTGTTTCTGCACGGAACTTCCAGAGCTCAATGGTAAACCATACATCATGAAGAGGCTCACAACAACTGTCAGCTTCCTCTTAAGACAGTACAACAGTACAACTGTAAGCAGTAAGAGTTGTGCTTATCAGTCGCCCTGCCTCTGGAAAAGCTTCTTTTACAGTATCACAGACAGATCAGACCTTCAAACTACTTGTTATGTGTGTTCCAGCAGAGAGACTTATACAAATAAACTGTCCAGTTATAATTGTGTATGGAGGATGCAGGCTTTTTAACATGAAAACATGACTTTATCTTTTGTCTCATGTTGTCGTGTTCAGTCAGTCAACCATTTTTCATAACAATTGATGAATTGTGGAGGCCACTAAAAAAGGAAGAGAACTACAAAAACAACCTGGAACAGAAGGACTCACATCGAAGGACTCCTCAGTATTATGGTAAGACAGAAATTGCAACACATAACCTCTACAGCCTGCAACGGACCTTCATCTGGCAAATGAGCTCAACTGCTTCTACAACAAAAAACCATGGGACATCTTCCCCACCCATTCACAGCCTACCAGTGACACCCTGATCATCTGAGAGATTTCAATTTGTTCACGTTAATGATGGGTGATGTACACAGGGGTTATCTATGGAGTCCCACAGGGTTCCGTGCCAGGCCCGGCTTTTACCTATTTGAAAACACTCCATAAATTTCCGCTGCTACGCAGATGACACCCAGGTGTATTTATTTAGAAAACCTGAAACAACAACAAAAAAAAAAATTAGTCAAATTTCAAGCAGGCACAGAAGGCATAAAGAACTGCGTGTCATATTATTTTCTTTGGATGGCATAGCTCTGGCCTCCAGTGCTACTTTGAGGACCACATTTTTTTTATAGAGATATATCCTTCAATTCACACACACACACACACAACATTTCTAGACCAGCTTTCTCACACTCACAGAGTGAGTTGGGCAGTGAATGTATACTGTGAAATCAGACAGGGATATCAGACTCTCCTTCCCTCCTTGGATTTTCTATTTTTCACTTTGTTTTACGTGCCAATAAATACTGGCATTATATATGCTGACAAGTAAAAATCAGATACGTGAGCTGCACCAGAAAAAGATGGAGCTAGATAAAAACTAATTTTTCAGCAGTAGCAAGTAATCCACCCTGACAAGAAGACCCATCAGGGTTTTTTTTAACAACAAACTAGCACCTTAATGTAGACACCTGCAATCAGGACAACACTGTAATTCGTACACTGTGCTAATGCCTTTTATGCAGCAGTCTAGATATAAAGTATACATTGTATCTTCCGATCAACCGAACTCAAATATATCATTTCCTGTTTAAATTCATTTAATTTCATCCAGTTCATCAGACTGCAGGGATACTGGAAATCAGAGCACAAATCTGATCCTGTCTTGCAGACTGTGCAGCAGCTAATGAATGTCAGGAACTGATTAAAGTCTGTGGCTCTTAATGAGCAATAAAGGGGAGAGCAGGGAGGCAGAATTTAGACTCTGACACTTGCCTTTATCCAAGCTTTTTTTGTGATTCTCACTAAGGCAATCAGGCTTATTGATCTATTGTCTCTCCACAGGGGAGGCCCAGGACATGTCACAGTTTAAACAGCAAGTTTATACGACACAGGTTTTTTTTTGCTACACAATATCTTTCTCGGTGTACTGCAACCATGAATTGGAGGGTCTGTCACCACTGAAGTACTATAATAATTCCTTTTAGGTAGATTTGTGAAGAAACCCAAAATGCATTTTTCCAAAGTCTAAAGTCAGTAAAAGATTGACAGGATGTACACGGCTTTCTTCATTATTTTAGACTGATTAACCTAATTTTATTAATATATTATATACACTGGTGAGTAACAGAACACACATATGCACACACATGTCCACATATGGCGTTATCTTATGGTTTCCAGTCTGGAGAATGTGTTGAACCATTTTGGTTGTTAGTGTGTTGTTGGACAAAACACATGCACACATCCACAGCAGTCTGTAAAAAAATAATTAATTGGAATCCTGCTGCTTTTAGAGGCTGATGTTTTAACCAGCTTTGTCTGGATTGTCTCTGTCCCATGTCTTCGAGACCTGCGCGTGTGTCAGCTTCTAATTCTTGGCTCTCCGACTGGATCCGTGAACAACGCACCACACTCAGGAGTGCTGAGAGGAAGTGGGGCAAATCCAAGACTCCATCTGCCCTTGCTGAGTATCAGGATCTGCTTGGATCTTTTTCTCACAGTGTCACCAGGACAAAGATTATTACCAGGAGAAGCTCAGCAACACCTCAGACACCAGAAAGCTCTTCTCCACTTTCAAATCACTCATCTACCCACCTTCACCTCCGCCATCTACCTCTCTCACTGCTGACGACTTTGCCGACTTCTTTACAAACAAGGTGGCAGCCATCAGCTCACAGTTCTCTCCTCCAGATGATGACATCCATCTAACCTCTTCCAACACTGCATTGCTCTCATCATTTGCAATTCTGACTGAGGATGACGTTTCCACCCTCCTCCTGTCTAACCATCCGACCACCTGCACTCTGGATCCAATCCCTTCCACTCTTCTTCAAGCAGCTGCGCCCGCTCTAATGCCAACACAAGTCATCAACACATCTCTCAAAACAGGGACTTTTCCAACCTCTTTCAAGCAGGCCTTGATTACCCCACTGCTCAAGAAGCCTTCTCTTGATCCCTCTGTCATGGAGAACTACCGACCTGTCTCCCTCCTTCCTTTTCTGGCCAAGACAATGGAACGAGCAGTCTTCAACCAACTCTGAAACTTTCCAAGAACAACTTCCTCCTTATCAACCAGTCTGACTTCAAGAGGGGTCACTCCACAGAAACGGCACTGTTTATGTGGAGTGACTGTTGTGGAAGCTCTTTGAGCTCCAAAAGCCACAGGTCAATCGTCTCTCTTAATCCTACTTGATCTATCTTTAGCCTTTGACACTGTGAACCATCAGATCCTCTTGTCCACACTCTCTGACTTAGGCATCTCTGGATCAGCTCTAGCGTGGCTTCATTCTTACCTATCGGGACAAACCTTCAAGGTATCCTGGCGGGGGCATGTTTCTCAGTCTCATAGCCTCTCTACCGGTGTGCTTCAGGGCTCAGTTCTTGGTCCTCTTCTCTTTTCTATCTATACTGCACCCCTGGGTTCCATCATTCACTCACATGGTCTTTACTATCACTGCTACGCTGATGACACACAGCTCTTCCTGTCCTTTCCACCGGACAACTCCACTGTTTCATCGCGCATTTCTGCCTGTCTCTCAGACATCTCAGCCTGGATGAGAGAGAGACATCTTCAACTCAATCTCTCCAAGACCGAAGTCCTTGTCTTTCCAGCCAGACCTTTGATGCGACACAACATCAGCATCAACATTGGATCTACAGTGATTGTCCCCACTAAGGTGGCCAGAAATCTGGGGGTCATCATCGACGACCAACTGAGCTTTAAGGACCACATCTCCTCAGTCTCTAGAGCAGCAAATTTCTCTACAACATCAGGAAGATCAGACCCTACATCACGGAATAAACAACCCAACTCATTGTACAGGCGCTGGTCACATCTCGTCTTGATTACCGCAACGCTTTGTTGATGGGGTTACCAATATCCACAATCAAACCCTTGCAGATGATCCAAAACGCAGCAGCTAGTCTTCATTTTTAATCTGCCAAAAAGGACCCATGTCACCCCACTCTTCAGATCTCTACACTGGCTTCCTGTAGATGCTCGCATCAGGTTCAAAGCTCTGTCTCTTGCTCACAGGGTGGTTAACTCAACAGCTCCCGCTTACCTCAACTCACTCATTCAAGCCTACAATCCTTCCCGTCCGCTGTGGTCTGCCAACGAACGAAGTCTGGTGGTCCCAGCACCACACAGAAGACACCAAGCAAAATTTTTTAGCGCAATGATCCCACGATGGTGGAACAAGCTACCAAACTCTGCACGCTCAGCAAAATCTCTCCTAATATTCAAAAAAGTGCTGAAAACAGAACTCTTCCGCATCTTTCTATGCACTTAGATCTATAAAAAAATTAATAAAAACTTTTCTGCTCTTTCTCGCACTTACATCTCCTTGACTTAGATTCTTGGTGCCTTGTACCTCACTTGTAAGTCGCTTTGGATAAAAGCGTCTGCTAAATGACTAAATGTAAATGTAAATGTTAACAGGTTACAGTCGCACCAGAGCACAGTATCCTTTAAGTCACATATAAAACAAATCTCTAGAACAGCCTTCTTCCACCTACGGAACATTGCCAAAATTAGGAGCATACTGTCTCAAAGTGATGCCGAAAAACTGGTCCATGCATTTGTTACTTCTAGGTTGGACTACTGTAATTCCCTACTTTCAGGATGCCCCAGTAACTCCCTAAAGAGCCTGCAATTAATCCAAAATGCTGCAGCAAGAGTGCTGACTGGAACTAGCAAGAGAGATCATATTTCACCTTCACTAGCTTCTCTCCATTGGCTTCCTATTAAATTTAGAATAGAATTTAAAACCCTGCTTCTTACATATAAAGCTCTGAATGGTCAGGCTCCATCATATATAGAAGATCTCATAGCACCATATCATCCCAGTAGACCACTTCGCTCTCAGAATGCAGGCCTACTTGTGGTTCCCAGAATTTCCAAAAGTAGAATGGGAGGTAAAGCCTTTAGCTATCAAGCTCCTCTCTTGTGGAACCAGCTCCCAGTTCAGATTCGGAAGCAGACACCCTCTCTACTTTTAAGTCTAGGCTTAAACCTTCCTTTTAATAAAGCATATAGTTAGTTATAGTTATGCTGCCATAGGCTTAGACTGCTGGGGACCCACCCCAATGCACTGAGCTCCTTTCCTCCTCTTGACCATCTCTCCTCTCCTCTCACCCCGCAATTGTCACCAGTGTATGTCATTAACTCTGTGTGTTCTCTCCCGTAGTTGTCTTTGTCCTCCTCTGTCCCCTCTCTCTGTCCCTTTCTGCAGGTGTCCCCGGCTTTGAAGCTGTGTGTCTTCCAGCGTGCAGCTACTGGTCCTACCAATTTGCCCGATGTTTTGTTGTTGCTTTTGTTGCTCTGTTCTTTTCTCTCTCCCTTTCCACTCACCCCAACCGGTCGAGGCAGATGGCCGTCCACCTGAGCCTGGTTCTGCTGGAGGTTTCTTCCGTTAAAGGGAGTTTTTCCTCTCCACTGTTGCCTATGGCTTGCTCCAGGGGGAATTGTTGGGTTCTCTTTATATATCTTTATAATCTTGACTTTATTCTGTAAAGTGCCCTGAGATGACTTTGTTGTGAATTGGCGCTATATAAATAAAGTTGAATTGAATTGAATTGAATTATCATCATATGCAACCAACCACCATGTTTGCCTTGATTAAATCATGTGTAGATTAAAGAAGGCCCCTAGAGAAACGTCTAACATTTCAGACACAGCTGCTTGTAACACAAAAGAATTAGATTTTAATCCCTAAAATCAAATGTCCCCTTCCCAAATTAATTTGACACTCTGTCTGCTTTGAAACATAGAGCCGAATGGTTTTATACTAAACCAAATTATTGGTCAAGTCTGGTAGAAATTGGGGAGGGTTGCGTCAGGAAGTGCAATGATCTGCTGTGGGGACCCTGAACTCACGGGATAATCCAAAATGACAAAAAATAAATAAAAATAGTTGATGATGATTATGATTAACTTTATTTAGGTTTTTATTTTTGTTTGGATGTATTTGATTAATCCCCATGGGGATATAGCTGTGCACAGGTTGCTACATTTTATATGCTCTGAGTTCAGAGATTGGTGTCTTGACATGGGGGAGACTGTGGCTCAGGAGGAAGAGCGGCTTTCCACCAATCCTGCAGTTGTTGGTGTCCTTGACCAAGACACTGACAATGTAGTTGCTCCCAGTGAGAGTTGGCCAGCTGCATAGCAGCTCCCCCATCGGTGTGTGACTGTGATTACAAATGGGTTAATAAGAAAAAGTGTAAAGCGCTTTGAGTCCCAATAGGTAGAAAAGTGCTTTACATTACATTTCAGGAAGAACTGGAATAAGAACTACTGATCCTGCAGGTCATGGACAACTGCTTAACCAACTGAGTCACAAGCAGAGAGGGGACCAGAGCTGATTAATCTCATAAGAATACAATTGTATTTGTGAATTCATTTAAAATTAATAAATGAAATGTATCAAGTATAAAAGTAAATCCAGCTGTAAAACTAGTCTAGAAAAGAGCTATATGGGGCAATACAGTACAATAAAATGCCTCTATCTGTATTTTATGCTTTATAAATTAAGATGCATTGTAAATACAATTTGTACATTTTTGTGCAAAAAGACACTTTCAAGTACAATTCTTGTTTTGCAACTGCAAATCTTGCTTAACACATTTCTGGATTTCGAATTTATCATCTGTGGATTTCATCCTGTCAGCCACAAGGATCTTTTTGACACTTTCCTCCTGAAAAAAAATCTTAACGTGTATCAGCCTCTCATATCGCTGTTAAGCCACCTAATCAGAGAGCTGTGACTTTTGAACTCCGACAGTTTAATGTAAATAACATGGAGCTAACATTCTAGAAGGTCCTCCAGAGAACATCCCGGCTAATGTGCAGGTGAGTTCATATTTAACAAACTAAACATGTTGATGGAATATGGAATGAGGATACAGTTTCGGGCAACAGTTACGGATAAGTCAGAAATCGTAACAACTCAGTTACACTAAATAATATTGAACCCAATGGTTTTACTGCCTTGGTGCCTGGACAGCTGGGGTGATGTTGGCCACTGCCATGGGGAATAACATTAGTTCTCCTTTTTCTACTTAATTTATTTCCCTACTCGCTGAGTGCGGCGCTTGGCCCGGCAGACGCTGACCTCTGTGCTGCAGAGTTAGTGGGAGTGTCGCTTCATCTTTGAACACTGCCTTTAGACAAAACACTTTCTTCGATAATACCAACATCTGATGCGTCTATAATACTAGTTCACTGTGAGTAAATAACTGCGATCAGCATCACTGCTGGGGGCATTATGTCAAAGCCTTTCCCCCATCTGCTTTTTTCATACCATCCAAACCTGTAGTTGACTTTATGGTTGTTGTTCTACATAATAGAGATACATAGTTGGATATCTCGTTAAGTGTCTCAGGAGATGATGGGTTGATGTTAAGATAAAAGAAACGCATATCCACTGATTAACAGATTACAACACAAGGACGGAATACAACACTATCAGCAGTAACACAGTTTCCTAAAATACAACGATTTTTACATGTTGAAAATAGTATTTGACTGTTGTGATTTGCATTAGAGAAGGTACAGTTGTGGTGTTTGAAGATTTATATTTGAAACTTTTGGCAGTGAGATAAAATGCTTCAAATTTTTAGGTGTACTGTTAAGAAGTAAACTGATACCAACCTGTGGACATTTGTTTCATTTTTTGGGAAAAAAGCTCTTCCCACCTTCATCAAGCCAGTGGTCAGAGGAAAAAACTAACTAATAAATATTATTTCAATGTATATTACTGACTGTTTTAGTATTAAAGCTAGTCTACAAAGCTAGTAACAAAAAATGTTCAAAATGTGCAGCAGACAAGAGACTTCATTGTCACTGTTATCAATGCAGAGGTCTGCATGTAGTCAAGCGTGCAATTTTTAGGAAGGCTAGGTTTCCCCTATATATTTTCAAAGTAAATTAAATGTTAAGACTTGAACAGTACCAAAAATGGCCTCCAAAACTTAGTATCTGTATTTATTGGGCATTAAGTATACACCGATTAGGCAAAACATTATGACCCCCTGTACTTATGTAACTAATAAACTATAATTATTTGTACTTCCTATACTTTTGATTCAACAATAAAAAGGAAAAGTTGTCTGTATAACTCTCTCATAGATTTGTTTAGTGTTATTATGCAGCCGACAGCTGTTAAAGATCAACACCATGTGCAAAACCAAATTCTACTGTGTTTGCTGTCATTTTCATACAAATTTACCTGTAAACTTGTTTTAGGCTATCTTGGCCCAAAATCAAAAAAGGTAGCGTAGTGATGGAAATAATTTGTGTGGTTAAAGTGGACTAAGCAATAGTATTTTGTAAAAGAAAAAAGTTGCATTACATTACAACCAAGATGAAAAAGATTCGTCAGCTATTTATTTAGTTAAGATACTCCATATGTCTAATGGACCTGAGAGTTGAATTCCTTGTTTGCATTCATACACAACAATAAAAGATTCTAAATAGATAAAACTAATGTACAGAGAACAGCTATGCAGAATTGTAACAACGTAGATAAGTGTAGTGCAGACAAACAGAAGCCTTGGCCTCCCAGGAAAGAATACAGACGTTGGTTGTAGCTTCATGTAATGCATCATGGACCCCAACTTCACTCTGCAATCCAGATAAAAAAAAAAAATACTTTGAAATATTCCTCAACAACATTTATTAAAAAAAAACATTACTATTGGTAAAGACAACATTTATGTTTGGTAGTTTGAGTGCATCTGGTAATTATAAATGTCTATAGTAAATTGCATTATTTCCCATTAGGGGCAGAAGGTATAGATTAACTGTCAATTATGAAACTTGTATTTTTCATTAGAATCTCAACAAAGCCAGTATTAATGGTCTTACCCAGTGTAGACTGCCTACAATAGACTGAATTGAATGATGTCAATGTTTCTTCCATAAATCATAATAATGCTAACGTTAGTAAAATCGATTGCACCCTAAAAAACGGTGTCCCCACTGACACGCTCCCGCTGACCGGGCCAAGCTCTGCAATCAGCAGCAAACTGCTGGCCAGGGTCTGGAGGTAATTCACGTAGAAAAAGACACACAGCTGTCCAACCGCCAAGTCAGTAAAACCATTACGTTCAACATTATTTAGTGTAATTAGGTTGTTACAATTTCTCACCTATACGTAACTGTTACTGACTTTATATATCACAGAGATTAATGTTAGCAGGGTGTTACATACTAACTAGCCTCCACCAAGCTTGGTGGCCAATGCTATCAAGCTGATGTAGCTGCTTAGTTGATGTTTTCCCAACTAAGGCACAATAGACAGAGATTGAATTGAAATAAACTTGTTATCCATGCTAATTCAAGATGTTTAGTTTATTAAATATGAACTCACCTGCACATTAGCCGGGATGTTCTCTGGAGGTCCTGCGAACATGTTAGCTCCATCTCATTTACATTAAGATGTCAGAGTTCAAAAGTCACAGCTCTCTGATTGGCTGGAGAAACAGCGATGTGATTGGCTGATACGTGTTTGGATTTGTTTCCCCCTCTCCTGTGGGAGGAAAGTGCAAAAAAGACCCCTGTGGTTGCCAGGATTTGTATCCACGAGATGAGATCCGCAGATGATCAACTCAATATCCAGAAATTTGTTAAGCAAGATTTGTAGATGCAAATCGAGACGTGTACTTGAAGGAGTGTCTTTGCACACAAACCTTTGTACAAATAGTCAAATACAAGTACAAATTTTATTTACGATGCATCTTCATTTGTAAATCATAAAATACAGATACAAGTATTTATTGCACCAAATTACCTCCATAAGGACACACATGTATATGTGTATATACACTTTCAGAATCCAAACTACATGTGACCACAAAACCAAGAAATGAAGTTCATAAATCTCTCAGTCGACCTCCACAATAACATTTTGTGGTGAGGCACAGATCAGGGCAAGTGTATAAAACCATTCCTAAAGGACAATGGAACCACCAGGAGTCGTCCCAGCGTTGCCCACTCAGCCCTTGAAGAGAACCTGCTAGGTGCAATAAATCTGAGACTCGGGGAGATGGTTCACTTTTCAGTAAAGACCTGAACCAAACAGCAAAGACAAGACTGCAGTAACTTCAGGACAAGTCTATGGCTTCTTCTCAGTGTCCCAGCCAAAGCCCCGTCCTAAACCCCACAGAACATCTGTGGAGAGACCTGAAGCTGACATTTCACAGCTGACACTTTCCATTCAGGCTGGTGGTGTTTAAGAGGATCTGTCAGAAAGAATGGGATCAACTGCCTAAATCCAGGTGTGACAAGCTTAAAGAGATTTAGCCAAGAAGATGCAATTACTGCCCAGCTCAGAAACAGTACTGGGAGAGTTTCTCAAAAACTGATTTTCAATTTGCCACTGTAGGTTGTTAAGTATACACTGATGGACAACAGTATCATTTATGCATGCAAAATTAAATATGCAACTTCAAAAGGTTGTGATTTTTGGGGGACTCCTGATAGGCGTCAGTAACTAGCCAAAGGTTTTCTCTAGCTTTTAAAGAAACCTTGTAATTTTTTTTGCCTTTTATTGCAACTGTCTTTTTGAAGTCTTTGTGGTCTGATCATCTGTGACAGCAGTAACTTCTCTGCTGCTGGACAAATGATTCAGTCCACACTTTTTGCAGTACAAATATTGCAAGAGACATATTTGTTGTGGTTCCCACACAAACATTTAGAAACTCCAGCAGGTTAAACTATGGGATACCTCATTTCAGTTGGGCTGAGTCTAAAAACACACATAAGAGACTTGATCTATTAAACACATAATTGTTTAAACATTAAAATATAGAACAGCCAGCACCTTTCAATCATTCTTTCTGGAAAATAAACACTGTCATATGTTGCCAGATGCCTTCCCTGGTGCAGCACTCCCCAGTTTTTACCAGGTTTGGGTGGGGGACTGGGTTTGAACACTTTTTTAATATATAAATGGTAATAGCGATTAATAACGGAGTAATCAGTAATTCACAGTGATTTATCTCGGGCGACTGAATGAATGGATCAGTATGTATATCAGAAAACAACGTGTTTTTCACATTAGCATATTACCTCGCATTTGAAACACTTAAATGGAACAACCCCTTCATTCTTTTAAGATATTTTCCTTTTGCCAAATTGTAAGCTTAGAATACATAATTCTGACACGGCGCTGGACAAGAGCAGAGATAAGAGAGCAGAATGACCGTTCATCCTTGTCCTCAGGGTATTAAAACACACTTTCCTCCTGGCGGCTCACAAACAACATCTCCTGTGTCATAAATTTACTTGCACTTTTGTTCCATATCTTTCAGGATTTATAGCTGAAATAAACTTGAAGTGTGGCCATGAAAATGCTTATATCCCTGCCAGTAACACTGCTAACTGTTTGTTGCATCCCCGGCCATAAATCAGGAAACGGTGAGCCTGTCTTGGCCGAAGCCTTTTCAGATCCATTTACCACTGATAATGCCTGCTGTTCTAGCAGGCCTCCAGGGGCCATAGCCAGATCTCTTCATAAATAAACAGACCTGCTCTGTCCTCCAGTGAAGCCCTCAACTGGGTGCTGAGTGTCGGGAGAACAGCACATGATGTTAGCAAAGTGCTGATGTGTAACTTGAGGAAGAAAGCCTGTTGTTTTACAATAAAGTTATACCCTTGGTTATATGTACGTTTTAGCTGCTGTGGACCACAACTGGACCAATATAAATTATTCTTATAGTCTGTAATAGTTTTGATGTTTTGCTGGTTCATGGATAACTGCAGGTGATAATATGAATGAGGATCCTGTATTGAAAGCAAAAAAATACCAAAGCTAAAAACTCATAAAGGTAACTGTACCTCCAAACCACTGATCCACACAAAAGAGGATCAATACTTCTCATTGGGCAAATAAATCAATGTGCTTACCTGCAATCGGCACTATGTACTTTAAGTAACAGGGAGTGGTACTTACAGTATGTCACGTTCAAGTCATCCCAACATCATTACAGTGCATTAAAGGTCATTATCATTATTAAACCATGAGCCAAACCATGAACAAATCAGGAGTCCAAGTAGGATGAAATACGCATGTAGCTTTTGTAATAATAACTGCCATTACCTAATAAGTGCAAGGTAATGTAAAGCATAAGTTAACTTTAGGTCATGTAGTTTGCTGGCATCATAGCATATGTGTGTCATCAGCATAAAAATGACATACATATACTGATATAATCAATAATTTTGACAAAAAGGGACATTTGCTGTGTTAGTCTGGCAAACATATTGTCTTAGGTCTTAGGCTTTGAAAAAGAATTCTGTAATCAACAGGATGGACAGTAGAGTACAAAAAGACAGTGAAGCCAGGTGGAACTGTCTTTGTTAATGTAGCTCAAAACTCAAAATGCTTTACTCCCTAACTGCACTGAACTTTCCACACTGCTGCTCAGACTCTCCTTTTAATATAAATACAACTCTTATTCATTAATTGAATCTGCTTTTCTGCTCTTTTCATCACTTTTAGGTTTCTTTCAAACTCAGCACTTCCCTCCAACTGTATATTTCACATTAAATATAAGTAGATGTAGATGGTTATGTCCTTCAGGGGGCCTTTAATATGAGATGTCTTCGCAGGACGCTTTGTGTTTCACTGACACGATATAGTAATACAAAATTAAAATGACCACTACAGGCATTCCTGAGATAATTATGGGACGGACATGAAAAATGTAAACTTGCTTAAACCTTGAAGTTAATCTGACATAAAAGTCAGCATTTCTATAAGCAAGAAGAATGAATAGACTTAGTGCTGAGTGAATCAAGATGATTAAACAGGGAAGAGGAGAAGTGTCTGAAATGGACAGATTGAAAACACACAGACATCTTAGTAGAATATGACAAAATTATAAAAATATGACTATGTTTCTCTGTAATTCTATTTCTATAGCGAAATATAAAGATGTAATGATGTATACTGTAAGTTATGTATATGTAAATAAAAAGAATCAATAATTATCCATACAACAAAAAACTGCAGTACATTGCAAATGGTTTCCCCAACATCTTCTGCATCCTGACACCCACAATGCTCTGTAAGACACTCAAACATTTGCTTTTTCAACTTTCAACTTGTTACATTTTTTTTCTGATATAATAATAAGAATCTAGTTTTAAGTGACTAACAAGGTGTTTGTACTTCTGATTAACCAGACACTCATTTTCCTCTTCACTTATTACACACAAATCAACCGACTGAATGCTTCAACAGCCCAACCAACATAAAGAAAATCCAGGCGATACATTAAATGTGCAGTGTCTAAGATTTGGTGGCATTGAGTGGGGAAGTTGTGGAGACATCTGAATAGCCCCACCCATCCTTTTCCTAGAGTGAGATATCCTCCTGTGTCCATCAAGTGACATCAATTACTGCGAGTAGCAATACATCAAAGGACCTTTCCCACAGTGTAGTGCTATTTTATTGCAGATTGTCATGTTAATTTGATCCATCGTTGAAGAGCTATTTTATTAAATGGGTTTAGTTAGTTTGCGCGATAGTGTTTGTACTGGGAAGATTTTTCTTTTATTAGGTCAGTGACCTGACAATCAACCCAGTAACCTTAAGGGCTTGATGTTTACTTTTTGGCTCACTCACCACTAGTGGTTACTAGCCACTCAACATTTTAACTAGCCACTATGGTGGTGGTGTAATCCGTCTGTATTTGTTAAGTTTAGTTTATACTAGTTCATGCCTAGTTCTTTTCCATGTGCACACTACACCCAAATATGATTTTAGAACCACCATATAACTGCCGTAATATATCATATGTTGCATGATGGTGTTTTCTTTCATCTTTGTAAGCTGGTGCAAACAGTGCATGACTGGAGACGAAGGAAATGGATAAGCTGAAGGAAATTTTCAGAATTGTAAAACACTGAGAGCCTGAGAAAATTATGGAAAGAGAGGTAATTTCCTACTCTGTAAATCAGGTATCTGCTGGTCGGTGTGGTGGCCAGCCACCATCCCACCTACAGAGAAGAGGAAAGCCAAATGAATGCTTGTGTGCTAACATGTTGCATCAGCAATTCTGACTAGAAGCTCCAAAGCAAAGTTTCCTCCTAATTGAAATTTTGCAATTGTGTTTGTTTTTGCGAGACACATTTTATCATTATTGCCTATTAGCTCAGTACTGCTAGTCCATTGGTGTAAATTGCCTTTCTCAGCAGCTACACCTGTTTAAGAGAAGGCAACACTCTGTCAAATGTGCCTGAAGAACAAATTTAAATGGTTCTTTGTCTGTGATGACAGCATGGCTCACACACATAATGACCAATGCACTAAGCACAGCTGCAACTTTACAGGGCTTAGAATGAGATGAAGAGGAAGGGGGCAGAGGTGGTGGAGCAGTCAAGAGCTATAGCAAGCTCGAGGAAACATTTCGTTTTAAACATTTGTATGATGTGGGCTTTTGTAGAAATATGATGGTGCAACATAGCAGCTTCTGTTGGAGGGGACAATTATTATTTACAGCTTCTTAATGAAAATATAAGCATGAACACTGTATTCAATGTCTGCTACGAGATCCATCCATACAAATCTTAAACATAACCTTTAATTCCCATACAGCAGATTTCTAACAAAAAGTACAGGTGTGGACTCATATTTTTATAACATTTTTATGGGCTTAAAAAGGTTTTTAGTTTATACTAAATATCAGTAAATCAACTTTGGAAAGAAATATGTCGGACAAACTCTAAGGATTCAGTTTTAGGAAAAACTTTACCACTATCATCATCATCATCATCATCATCATCACATTTGACCTTCTGCAACACAGCAAAGAACAGGAAATGAACATCTTAAAGACATCTTCTGTAATTAGACATCTTATGTAGAAAGCCCAACAGAATTTTTCAAAACTAGGAAATTTTAAATAATTCATGCCATGCTCCATTTAATTGGAATAATCTTCCACTTATGCTACTACCAATGGAGTGTTCAGACTCTGTGATAGCTGCTGGTGGCCATGCTTGCTTGTCGGAAGCATTTGTTTTCCAGAGAGCTAGCACACAGCTATAGCAGAAGGTGGTTGGACTTCAGCCCTGATTTGGAACAAGCCAAGGAAGCAGCCAGTAACAAACAACAGGTTGCTGAGTAGGATATTCATCAAAGAAATAAGTTCAGTGTTTCTTACATTAGCAATAGCCAGCAAAACAAATGCTGGCTGACTAATGCTGCTGCTTCCTTTTAGTGAATAATAATAGTACAGAGATGGAGGCTGGTAAAGACATATTGTTTGCACAATAAAATACTGATGACAATCAGTGAGCTTCAGCCTCTCTGAAGACTAGAAGATTAACTAGATAGTAGTGATCAGTGATGCCCTGAAATACCACAATGATACTGAGGTTATTTGTGCTCTAATAATATTTCTGAACATACAATTAATTATAGATTGACGTGGCCTTGAAAGCAGTACAGTGACATAACATGAGAACTAAAGGTCAAATTCATGGCTACATGCCTCTGCTGTCATTGGCAGATCTGTAGGAGAGTTTAGTGACATCACAGCTACAGAAATCGCTAAAATATCATGGCAGAGTTTAAAAGGAAGCTGTGCCATATCATTGAGGTAGATCCCACTGGTATCTCTATTAACAGTGATAAATATGCTGTTCAGGTGCAGCCGGGGTTTACTTCATTTAGGTTTGGCTGTTGTTTCAAGTGAGATGGTGCAGGAAACAAGAACAGTCAGCCCATCAGTCATTGGGCAAACAAGGCAACAGTTAATCCACAACCACTTCATTTGAAGTTGAGCTTCATTTGGATTAAAACCCAAAATAAACAAGGGAGGAGAGAAGTTTGTGTTCATACTTACAGAAAGTTCGATCGAGGTTAAGGAGTTTTCCGAGTCAAAGATTTTACATTTCTTACCACATTACACATTGTGAACCTGATTCTCATATATTTGAGAGATACAGTTTCTTAGGGTTTGTTCTTTTATCCAAAACTACAAATTTTAGACTAATGGCCAATCTCTGTGAATTAAATGTAATAAAATGTAAAAGTGTTAAATTCTGATGCTGTGCTGTATGATCATTACCTGAACGTAAGAAGCAGCAACAGCTTTTTTATTCACATTGAGTAAAGAACTTTTTAGTCCCTTAATTTGTTATGAGTTCCTTTTTAATTTAATTTAATTTTATTTTTTTTTATTATTTTTTGGCACAGAGAGAGTCAAAAGAAATTACACAGGGAGAAAGAATGAAAGATTCAATAAGGAATTAGTGAACCTTTAAGCTCACCACATGCTTGGTAGATGCATGTCTGTGACAATTGTTCAGTTGTCATGGAGATACTTGATGCAGTGTGACATTATTTTTAAAAACAAATATTTTATTTGACCAACCTAATAAAATGTTGCTTTTAGCCATGCCTGTCGCTGCTGTGTGTAGTCATGACATATGTCAACACATTGTAATTTTGTCATTACACATAAGGGGGACTGGTGGCCCAGTGGCAGAGCATTGGGCTGGGATGCAGAAGGCCGTGAGCTCAAATCCCAACCCACCAGGTGTGGCCCCACTCAGCCATCCTGGTGCCGGTCCCGAGCCTGGATAACATGGCAGGGCCATTGTAGTATAATTTGGAAACATTGCTTATTATGGTCTTAGTAGTTTATGCACTAATTTGAAAATTCAAGCCCCACAGTCTTCTTTAGCAGGTTGATTTTGCACCGATGTCTCAGAGATGTACTGTATGTCAATCAGCCACAACATCATTACCATCTGGTTGTTTTAATGGAGTGGTGGACTTTATTATCAACAGGGTTCTGAACACACACATCATGGCTTATTGTGTATGTGGCTGACCCCTGTCCAACACAAGATTAGCATAAGTTTTAATATGTTGACTTAAAGTTCACTCTTAAACATAAAAACCTAACCAACAGCATATCTGGATCCACTAACTAATGTACAGTATTAGTTCATCCTCAACCAGTAATCCTTCCAACAATTTAGATGCAGTCAACCAACCAATGGCTAAATGAATACTAGCATTTATTTATTGACAAATACACTGTGTAGTTTAACAGCCACCCCAACCACTTCTTAGCAACTCTGTTGTCATTAACCACTAAATAAATATGTTGCCTAGGAATATAGTTGAGGAACTTAAAAATTACACTTCAGACATAAAAAGTATTTAGGTTCCAGCAACAGTTGTGTCCAGTATGTTTTGAGGAGCAAAAATTAAGCAATAAAAAGCACTGGATGTTTGTCCAGAAGGACTAGATCGGTCCACATTCTTTAACTGTCCCACCTGCTTCATAGTTACAGCTATAAACTTTTGCATACTGTTCCCATGCTTGTGTGGGTTTCCTCTGGTAACTCTGTCCAGTGTCCAAAGACATGCATGTTAGGTTAATGTGAATGTGAGTGTGACGGCTTGTCTGTCTTTGTATGTGTCTCTGTGTTGGCCCTAAGATAGATTGGAGACCTGTCCTGCGTGGACCCTGTCTTCCGCCCTATGACAGCTGGGATGGGCTCCAGCCCCCTGTGACTCTCAACAGGATAACCAATTACAGATGATGGATGGATGTGATATGTGGCTTTTTAGTCTTCACTTTTCACTAATTTCACTCTTTTCACTCATTTCACTAATTTCTACCTGTCTCGGACAAGCCCTGCATGGCTTATTACCATGAACCAGACCACGAACTCCCAGCTATTTCATTGACAACTGAATATAAATAAGGTTAGTAACTCTACAAACCCAAAGCCACACTCACACAAAACTTACAGTAACATCTCTGTAGCATAAGTTAGTCCCCATTTATTCTTCTGCTCAGCCTCTGCTTTAATCTGATCCCTGTTCTTCTTCTTTAACAGCAGCTTTTAAACATCCTGTCCGAATTTTTGGCAGCAGCTGATCTACCAGCTCTTGATGGATGGATTATCCAGAACTTGCAACGCTAGCCCACATGCCCCAGAAACTCTGCTCATGTTCTGTGACATTTGTGTCTCTATGCTTCTTTATATCTTCTTCTTTATATTTGTTTTGGTTATTTATTTCCAATATCTGTTTTTGGAAATTATAGTTTCGTATTTGGGATACAAAGGAAATTTTGGGTATATCTTAAATTTAACGTGACACATTGGCTGCAAGTGACACACGACACAAGAGCTGACAAGGTGGAGATTGTTTTGTACTTTAACAACCAATATAAACAGTAATAAAATAACAAAGAATAATATTTATAATGTAATTATTTTAAGATATTCACTAATCTACCCTGTGGGACAGTGCTTGGGTTGGAAAGGTATGAGAAAAATGTAGGGGTGCACTACTGCTAGCACCTCCATGGATGTGAACCTGCATTTTCCATGTGACAGATGTAAAGAATGGTATCTGAAAATAAGTGAGTACCCGGGACAAGAGACTGGACCTAACAAAACAAACTGAGAATTTACTTACCTAGTTAGTTAGTTTGTTGGTTTTTTTCTTTTAAAATATTTGCTCATTTGAGTTTTAGTTGTAGTTTTTAGTTTAGTTTCAAGTTGTTTTCATTCATGCATGAAAGTATAGGATGTCAGCTGCTAAAAGTTTAAGGGCTTTTTGTAATATTTTATACCATAATACAAATGTGTGTGACAGGTTTGGAATGGAGGCAGGACAGTCCAGCACCCTGACTATTTTACTAGTGAGCCATGCTGTTGTAATATGTGCAGAATGTGATTTGTTTTGCAGATATAAAAAAACACTTCCCCACAAATGCACCATCTAAATGGCAGGATTCAATTCAATCCAATTCAATTCAACTTTATGTACATGGCCCCATTCACAACAAAGTCATCTTAAGACACTTTACAGAGTAAAGTCAAGACTATAAAGATGTATAGAGAGAACCCAACATTCCTCCTTGAGCAAGCCATAGGCAACAGTGGAGAGGAAAACTCCCTTTAACGGAAGAAACCTCCAGCAGAACCAGGCTCAGGGTGGACGGCCATCTGCCTCGACCGGTTGGGGTGAGTGGAAAGTGAAGAGAAAAGAAAAGAGCAACAGAAGAAACAACTAAACATCTGGCAGGTTGGTAGAACCAGTAGCTGCACACTGGAAAACACACAGCTTCAAAGCCGAGGACACCTGCAGAAAGGGACAGAGAGAGGGGCCGGACAGCTATGGGAGAAAACACACAGAGTTAATGTCATACAGTGATGACAATTTTGGGCGAGAGTACAGGAGAGAGGGTCAAGAGGAGGAAAGGAGGTCAGTGCATGGGGTCCCCAGCAGTCTAAGCCTATAGCAGCATAACTATAACTAACTATAAGCTTTATTAAAGAGGAAGGTTTTAAGCCGAGACATAAAAGTAGAGAGGGTGTGTGCTTCCCGAATCTGAACTGGGAGCTGGTTCCACAGGAGAGGAGCTTGATAGCTAAAGGCTCTACCTCCCATTCTACCTTTGGAAATTCTGGGAACCACAAGTAGGCCTGCATTCTGATAGTGAAGTGGTCTATTGGGATGATATGGTGCTATGAGGTCTTCTATATATGATGGAGCCTGACCATTCAGAGCTTTATATGTAAGAAGCAGAGTTTTAAATTCTATTCTAAATTTAATGGGAAGCCAATGGAGAGAAGCTAGTGAAGGTGAAATATGATCTCTCTTGCTAGTTCCAGTCAGCACTCTTGCTGCAGCATTTTGGATTAATTGCAGGTTCTTTAGGGAGTTACTGGGGCATCCTGAAAGTAGGGAATTACAGTAGTCCAACCTAGAAGTAACAAATGCATGGACCAGTTTTTCAGCATCACTTTGAGACAGTATGCTCCTAATTTTGGCAATGTTCCGTAGGTGGAAGAAGGCTGTTCTAGAGATTTGTTTTATATGTGAGGTAAAGGACAGATCCTGATCAAAAATAACTCCAAGGTTCCTTGCAGTAGTGATCACATAATTGTTTTGCAACTACTTTTTCAATTATTTTAGAAATAAAGGGGAGATTAGATATTGGTCTGTAATTGGCTAAAACACCTGGGTCAAGACAGGGTTTTTTAAGTAGTGGTTTAATTACAGCTACCTTATAGGCCTGTGGTACATAGCCTGTTTCTAAAGATAGATTGATGATATCTAATATGAACGTATCTATTAAGGGTAAAGCTTCCTTGAGCAGCTTAGTTGGAATAGGGTCTAGCAGACAGGTTGTTGGTTTAGATGAGGTAATAATTGAAGTTAGCTCAGAGATCTATGGGTAAAAAGCAGTCTAACAGGGATTGGGGCCTTATCGATGATTCTAGCACTGCTGTACATGAAGATCTATCTGTAATATTTGGGGGGAGGATCTGGTGAATTCTTTCTCTAATAGCTACAATTTTATTCATAAAGAAAGTCATGAAGTCATTGCTGCTCAAAGTTAAGGGAATAGTAGGCTCAACAGAACTATGGCTCGTAGTCAGCCTGGCTACAGTGCTGAACAGAAACCGGGGGTTGTTCTTGTTTTCTTCTATTAATGATGAATAATATGATGTTCTGTCATCACAGAGCTTTTTTGTACATTTTTAAACTATTTTTCCAGGCTAAATGAGATTCTTCTAAATTTCTGGAACGTCACTTCCTTTCTAACTTTCGTGTTTCCTGTTTTAAGTTGCGTGTTTGTGAACTATACCATGGAGATCACCTCTTCTGGTTTACGGCCTTCTTTTTCAGAGGGGCAACACTATCGAGTATTGTACGTAGTGAGGCTGCAGAATTGTCAACAAGATAATCAACTTGTGCAGGAGAAACATTAAGGAGACTACTTTCCATTGTATTAACATATGGTGAAGCAAATGATGAAAGAATCATTTCTAAAGCATCTACTGTAGTGGATTTTTTTCCCTAACTGCTGTATAGTCTATTATTTTAAATTTAAATGTTATTATTAAATGGTCAGACAGCAGGAAATTATGAGAAAATATTGTTAAATTATTAGATTCAATGCCATAAGTACAAGGTCTAACGTGTGACTAAAACAGTGAGTGGGTTTATTTACATTTTGGGAAAAACCAATTGAATCTAATAATGAATTAAACGCAGTGCTCAGACAGTTACTGTCAGCATCTACATCCTGTCTTCCGCCCTATGACAGCTGGGATGGGCTCCAGCCCCTGTGACTCTCAACAGGATAACCAATTACAGATGATGGATGGATGTGATATGTGGCTTTTAGTCTTCACTTTTCACTAATTTCACTCTTTTCACTCATTTCACTAATTTCTACCTGTCTCGGACAAGCCCTGCATGGCTTATTACCATGAACCAGACCACGAACTCCCAGCTATTTCATTGACAACTGAATATAAATAAGGTTAGTAACTCTACAAACCCAAAGCCACACTCACACAAAACTTACAGTAACATCTCTGTAGCATAAGTTAGTCCCCATTTATTCTTCTGCTCAGCCTCTGCTTTAATCTGATCCCTGTTCTTCTTCTTTAACAGCAGCTTTTAAACATCCTGTCCGAATTTTTGGCAGCAGCTGATCTACCAGCTCTTGATGGATGGATTATCCAGAACTTGCAACGCTAGCCCACATGCCCCAGAAACTCTGCTCATGTTCTGTGACATTTGTGTCTCTATGCTTCTTTATATCTTCTTCTTTATATTTGTTTTGGTTATTTATTTCCAATATCTGTTTTTGGAAATTATAGTTTCGTATTTGGGATACAAAGGGAAATTTTGGGTATATCTTAAATTTAACGTGACACATTGGCTGCAAGTGACACACGACACAAGAGCTGACAAGGTGGAGATTGTTTTGTACTTTAACAACCAATATAAACAGTAATAAAATAACAAAGAATAATATTTATAATGTAATTATTTTAAGATATTCACTAATCTACCCTGTGGGACAGTGCTTGGGTTGGAAAGGTATGAGAAAAATGTAGGGGTGCACTACCTCGCTAGCACCTCCATGGATGTGAACCTGCATTTTCCATGTGACAGATGTAAAGAATGGTATCTGAAAATAAGTGAGTACCCGGGACAAGAGACTGGACCTAACAAAACAAACTGAGAATTTACTTACCTAGTTAGTTAGTTTGTTGGTTTTTTTCTTTTAAAATATTTGCTCATTTGAGTTTTAGTTGTAGTTTTTTTAGTTTAGTTTCAAGTTGTTTTCATTCATGCATGAAAGTATAGGATGTCAGCTGCTAAAAAGTTTAAGGGCTTTTTGTAATATTTTATACCATAATACAAATGTGTGTGACAGGTTTGGAATGGAGGCAGGACAGTCCAGCACCCTGACTATTTTACTAGTGAGCCATGCTGTTGTAATATGTGCAGAATGTGATTTGTTTTGCAGATATAAAAAAACACTTCCCCACAAATGCACCATCTAAATGGCAGGATTCAATTCAATCCAATTCAATTCAACTTTATGTACATGGCCCCCATTCACAACAAAGTCATCTTAAGACACTTTACAGAGTAAAGTCAAGACTATAAAGATGTATAGAGAGAACCCAACATTCCTCCTTGAGCAAGCCATAGGCAACAGTGGAGAGGAAAAACTCCCTTTAACGGAAGAAACCTCCAGCAGAACCAGGCTCAGGGTGGACGGCCATCTGCCTCGACCGGTTGGGGTGAGTGGAAAGTGAAGAGAGAAAAGAAAAGAGCAACAGAAGAAACAACTAAACATCTGGCAGGTTGGTAGAACCAGTAGCTGCACACTGGAAAACACACAGCTTCAAAGCCGAGGACACCTGCAGAAAGGGACAGAGAGAGGGGGGCCGGACAGCTATGGGAGAAAACACACAGAGTTAATGTCATACAGTGATGACAATTTTGGGGCGAGAGTACAGGAGAGAGGGTCAAGAGGAGGAAAGGAGGTCAGTGCATGGGGGGGGTCCCCAGCAGTCTAAGCCTATAGCAGCATAACTATAACTAACTATAAGCTTTATTAAAGAGGAAGGTTTTAAGCCGAGACATAAAAGTAGAGAGGGTGTGTGCTTCCCGAATCTGAACTGGGAGCTGGTTCCACAGGAGAGGAGCTTGATAGCTAAAGGCTCTACCTCCCATTCTACCTTTGGAAATTCTGGGAACCACAAGTAGGCCTGCATTCTGATAGTGAAGTGGTCTATTGGGATGATATGGTGCTATGAGGTCTTCTATATATGATGGAGCCTGACCATTCAGAGCTTTATATGTAAGAAGCAGGGTTTTAAATTCTATTCTAAATTTAATGGGAAGCCAATGGAGAGAAGCTAGTGAAGGTGAAATCTGATCTCTCTTGCTAGTTCCAGTCAGCACTCTTGCTGCAGCATTTTGGATTAATTGCAGGCTCTTTAGGGAGTTACTGGGGCATCCTGAAAGTAGGGAATTACAGTAGTCCAACCTAGAAGTAACAAATGCATGGACCAGTTTTTCAGCATCACTTTGAGACAGGATGCTCCTAATTTTGGCAATGTTCCGTAGGTGGAAGAAGGCTGTTCTAGAGATTTGTTTTATATGTGAGGTAAAGGACAGATCCTGATCAAAAATAACTCCAAGGTTCCTTGCAGTAGTGATCACATAATTGTTTTGCAACTACTTTTTCAATTATTTTAGAAATAAAGGGGAGATTAGATATTGGTCTGTAATTGGCTAAAACACCTGGGTCAAGACAGGGTTTTTTAAGTAGTGGTTTAATTACAGCTACCTTATAGGCCTGTGGTACATAGCCTGTTTCTAAAGATAGATTGATGATATCTAATATGAACGTATCTATTAAGGGTAAAGCTTCCTTGAGCAGCTTAGTTGGAATAGGGTCTAGCAGACAGGTTGTTGGTTTAGATGAGGTAATAATTGAAGTTAGCTCAGAGATCTATGGGTAAAAAGCAGTCTAACAGGGATTGAAGCCTTATCCATGATTCTAGCACTGCTGTACATGAAGATCTATCTGTAATATTTGGGGGGAGGATCTGGTGAATTCTTTCTCTAATAGCTACAATTTTATTCATAAAGAAGGTCATGAAGTCATTGCTGCTCAAAGTTAAGGGAATAGTAGGCTCAACAGAACTATGGCTCTTAGTCAGCCTGGCTACAGTGCTGAACAGAAACCGGGGGTTGTTCTTGTTTTCTTCTATTAATGATGAATAATATGATGTTCTGTCATCACAGAGATTTTTTGTACATTTTTAAACTATTTTTCCAGGCTAAATGAGATTCTTCTAAATTTCTGGAACGTCACTTCCTTTCTAACTTTCGTGTTTCCTGTTTTAAGTTGCGTGTTTGTGAACTATACCATGGAGATCACCTCTTCTGGTTTACTGCCTTCTTTTTCAGAGGGGCAACACTATCGAGTATTGTACGTAGTGAGGCTGCAGAATTGTCAACAAGATAATCAACTTGTGCAGGAGAAACATTAAGGAGACTACTTCCCATTGTATTAACATATGGTGAAGCAAATGATGAAAGAATCATTTCTAAAGCAACTTCTGTAGTGGATTTTTTTCCCTAACTGCTGTATAGTCTATTATTTTAAATTTAAATGTTATTATTAAATGGTCAGACAGCAGGAAATTATGAGAAAATATTGTTAAATTATTAGATTCAATGCCATAAGTACAAGGTCTAACGTGTGACTAAAACAGTGAGTGGGTTTATTTACATTTTGGGAAAAACCAATTGAATCTAATAATGAATTAAACGCAGTGCTCAGACAGTTACTGTCAGCATCTACATGAATATTAAAGTCACCAACTATAATGACTTTATCTGTACTAAGCACTAAATCAGATAGAAAATCAGAAAATTCAATCAAAAACTCTGAGTAAGGGACTGGAGGACGGTACACGATAACAAATAATAGTGGTTTTTGAGTTTTCCAGTTTGGGTGTGAAAGGCTCAGAGTAAGACTCTCAAATGAGTTATAACTATGTTTAGGTCTAGGAATTATTGATAAGCTAGAATGGAAGATTGCTGCAACTCCTCCACCTCGACCTGTGCTTCTAGGAACATGATAATTAATATGACTCATTTAAACTGACATATTCTTCCTGCTGCAACCAAGTTTCAGTGAGACAAAATAAATTGAATTGATGATCGCTTATTAAGTCATTTACTAACAGAGATTTAGAAGAGAGAGATCTGATATTTAATAATCCACATTTAATAGTTTTGGGGTTTTGTTCTGTAAGAGGAGTAGTCTTAACTTTTATTAGGTTATTATGATTAAATCCCCTTGTGGTCGTTTTTAGTTTATGTAATTTAGTTGGTCGGGGAACAGACACAGTCTTTATAGGTATGTGGGAGTTGGGAGGATATGTTGCACCAAAACCTACGGAACCTATATATTGTTTAGCTTTAATGGAGTCTTCATAGATGTGTACGTTACACATGCTGTGAGCAGTATTGCCCTTCTGCACTATCACACTTTTAAACTGTGAGTTGATAACAAGTCTAATGGTCCCAATCCTCCTCAGAATGGAGGACACAGTGTCCATGATTTCCAAAAAAGAAATTCAATTCTGACTCATACAGGACAGTTTTTCACTTTCCCTCTTTCCACTTTAAATGAGTTGAGGCTCAGGGACCAAACCATTGCTTTCGTGTTTTTTTGCATGATAGTATCTTAACTTACATTTGTGGATGTAAGACTCTTTTGAGACATGTTGTTGGTATCAAATTTATTTACAAATGAATAAAGGACCATAAAAAGAAAAAATAACACTCTTTAGATAAAAATCATCTATTATTATTTAAGTTAACCCCCAGACTAAAAATATAGACTATAATAGAGAATAATAGGGAATTTTTAAAGGAGTTTCCACAGGAAACTTTTTTAATTCTTCAAGTGGATAAACATTGGTATTACTCTCAACCTTCACAGCTGAATAGCCTTTATGCAGTGACAGCTCCGAACTGATGAACAGGGAAGTTTTTACATTCAGAGAGCATCCAGGGGCACAGCCAGGTCACAGTTCCAACACTGGAATCTATTCATCCATAACATCCAGCAGTTTGGAGCAGAGTGAAAGAGATACACAGAGCATGGTGCTGATTCTGTCACTAACCACTTCATTTCTGTGTCAGCTCTAAACTTTACAACTCGTTTCAAAAATCAGCAAAACATTTTGGCTTTAATCAGCTGCACAGTACTGTATATGTGGCCTCTGCTATCAGCCTTCGGCGTATTAATTGATACACTGCAATAAATAGCAGCCTTAACATTCGGACAGGAAGCAAGCAGCAGTGTCGTGTGACCTGATGACAGAAAAAACCAGACACAGGCTCCAGCAGCAGTTTGAATTACACTATGTGCACAATGGGAGGACTATGGATGAGCTGCTGATCAAAATTCAATGAAACAAGTTTTAATGAAACTTGCAAAATGCAAAATAAATCCCTACTGATACATCACTCTCCACGTGCTGACATTACCACGCAAAGCTTCAACATGTGTAATATCTGTGCAATTTGATCTCTTGACATTTTTCCTTGAAAAATGACTCTTACTGTTAATATAAAATGAATCAATAATAAGTGTCAAACACACAAACTCAATATTATTATTGAGATTTTTGCTGCTTTTACGAACCAGTTTTAAGTAAATCACATGGAGGGACCATGTGATGTCATCAGAATATGTTTTCTTGTTGCTCACACTATGGAGTTTGTAATCATGGTCAATCTGCTTGTCTAGAGCTCCCCCAGATTATATCATCTCACCTCCTAATTATGAAAAACTCCTCCAGGTGATGTCATGTGGAGGAGTTTTTCAGGTACTGTAGAAGCAGAGACATACTTTAATATTGGGAAGTCAGAGGGAAGTTTAAAAGCATTAATGTACATTTAACTTAAACTAAATGCATAGAAAGAAAGATGAAAATTGGTGAAGTTGCCCTTTAAGCAAATTATTCACACTTGAGCAGTTACAGAGACAAATTCTTTATTTCACTGAATGGCCAAATGGCCCATTAGAGAACAGTTTTAGTCTTCTTACTTTAAAGCTGCTGTGTGTAAGATTTTAAACAATCTTTCAGCAGAAATTAAATATATTATATATAATTAGGTTTTCTTTTGCATGTAATCCCTTGGCAATAACAATAGTCTTTGTTTCCTTTAGTTTTCGAATGAGGCTTTTATATTTGCATGAGGACCGTCCCCTGTTCATAGAGGCAGTTTTTTTTATAGTTTCTGTTGCTTGAATGAAGAAGAAGAAGAAGAAGAAATAATTGCATTTTAATTTCTAAAGCCCTAATGTTAACAATTATTGTCATAAACTACAAATATTTACAACAGCATGATTAAGGACTATAGTTAATAAACTGTCTGTATATCCACACTCCTATCTTCTACTTTCCAGCTTCCTGATTTTAGTTTTTACTTGATCCCTGTTCTTCTTCTTTAACAGCACAGCAACACACTGACTACCATCACCTGCTGATGCACAGTTATAGCTATTCATTAGTCATCTCACAAAGAACAGAACAAAAATGCTAGTTGGCTACTGGATATGATCTTTGTGGTGTGTTCAAGTGCTTCTTTGTGCTCCACACACAGGCAGCATGAGGCAACATTGCTGCTGGTTGTAGATTAGTTGATACATGGGACTTTTAATGTAAAGCAACATTCATGCTACCCAGAATAAATTGAAGGGTTCTAGCAAAGCTCTAGTTCCTTTTCCATGCTATGATTTGCTATAATGGGACAGTTGTTTCCTGCTCCATCTGCTACTGACAGACTCACCCACAATGTTCACAATGAGTTTTTTGCTTTTGTTCTTTTTTTCCTCCCTCTCTGCTTCAGTTTCTGATGGAATCAAAATGATCCTGACTGGCTTTCACCTGCCATCACTCCACTGCGTTATGGCAGAATCTGTCGCTGGTAGTGTGAGAGCACATAAAGTAAGATTATCCCGGGGTACGCGGTCTGATTCCTGGCTCCTCATATCCACTCGAGGAGCCAAGTGTAAAGACAATCCACCAAGCTGAGCACCTTGCATGGCAACCGCATCTATAACTTTCACATACAATCAATAAAGTGTGTATATATATTTTTTTGACTGCTTTACTGCTATACTGAGATTAAAATAGTTTGACCTCTCTGCTACTGAACACTCCATCAAGAGGCTCTGTCCTATGCTGTTTCAAGTACAAATAGGTGGAAATATTCAAGTAGAACACTATCAAACCCTGGGCGGGCAAAATACCAATCTTAGAGATCATTTTTGATACTGGCGACCATTTTGCGTCACAGTGAGGAAACCACAGGTCTGTCAGTGCTGATAGGATCTTGCCTTCGCACGGAGGTGAGATGAAACAACACCGGCAGCCACACTTCAGCTGAACGGCAAATAACAGAGGGTCTCAATGAAAAGCCTGGCTATTGTCCTGTTCTATTGTGGGAAAAGAATGAAGACGAGCTGGACTGTTCCATAGATAGGTCAATCAGCCCAGGAACAATGCCTCAACAAGCAAGAGACAAACTGAACAAACCCATCCAATCATACCCACAGGAAATAATACAGAGCCCAGTGTTATCGAATCAGTTCCCTGCTCTGCTGAGACACAGCCTGTTTACTAAGAACTACATGACTCCCAGTGCAGAAAAGGTCCACTGTGTGAAAAATGAAGAGAAAAGAACCCAAATCATAATTGTCTTGATATATAGGTGGTGGGTGCAAATCTTTTCATCGCCTTACTTTGAAATGGCAAAAAGACTTAAACAAAGAATTCCTTCTATTAAAATAACATTTAATGCACATTCAGCTAGTACAAATGTTCTCTCATCGTTGGAAGTAACAGAAATGGTTGGGGAGTGTATCAAAATAAAGTTATAATAAAAAAAATATGCTAAGGATTTTGTTGCAAAAGATTGGATCCCCCTTGACAGCCCCTATGTAATTACCTTTAATATGAGAAACGTTTTGTAAGTTAAGGTCTGGCTCAAGCGTGGCCTTACTGATGGTAATAAGGGAGGGCTAAAAACCGCTTGGACATTTAACTTGTGGAAACCAATGACCAGCTGCTTCACTAACCTCTGAACAACTATTCTGTGTGCACGTAATGCAGCCATATTCTGTTTTGGAGATGCAACTATGGATGACTTGAAACACCTTGGTTGATCTGTTCTTATTCAAGAGAATATCCTGCTTTTTTTCCAGTTGGTTCTCAGAGGCTCAGAGGAACTATAGCATAACTGAGAAAGAAGCACTGGCTTTGTCAATGGCACTTTAAAGTGTATGTTAGTTTCTCTTTGCAGCCTCTTGTTGTTAATACCGACCACATGCTTTTGGTGTTTTGGCACTGGATGTACAACAGCAACCAGAAGTTGATGCTTCTAACTTCGCATTTTCTATAATATTTACATCATGGCTGTGGTTAGTGCAGCTGCTTGTCTGAGTTTCCTCCCACAGTCCAAATTCAGGTATGTTAATGTAGGTTAATTGGTGAATCTAAATTGCCCATATGACTTGTTGTATATCTGTGTATGTCAGTTAGCCTGGTGACCTGTTCAGGGTGTATCCTGCCATTTGCCCAATGGCAGCTGGGTTAGGCTCTTAACAGAAGACGTGGTTAAGCTAATTTCATGTCTTTTGTGCCACAGGATGGCATGTGTTATAGTATAGTTCCTGTAGGTGGTGCTCAGTTTGCACACAGCTTTTTACTGTGTGTGAGCAGATTACTCAATCTGCTTTGAGAAACTGTTGACACAAACAAATCCTGAATTACCAGCAAGCATAATATGCATTATACAATCACCAGCAACTTTTATCACAAATATCTAATCAGTCAATCACATGGCAGCAGCTCAGTGTATTTGGCATGTAGCCATGGTCACGATGGCCTGCTGAAGTTCAAACCAAGCGTCAGAATGAAGAAGAAAGGTGACATTAGTGATTTTAGGCTTGGCATTGTTGGTGCCTGATGGCTGTCTGAGTATTTCAGTATTTATATAACTGCACATCTACTAGGTTTGTCACATGCAGTTCTCACTAGGGTTTACATAGAATGGTCTGAAAAAGAGGAAATGTCCAGTTATAGGCAAAGGTCAGAGGTGAATAGCCATACTTGTTCAAGCTGATAATGGGCAACAGTAACTCAAACAGCCACTTGTTATAACAGAGGACAATAGATGATTGGAAAAACATTGCCTGGCCTGATTAGTCTCAATTTCTGCTGCATTATTTGAATGGTAGGGTCTGAATTTGGCACAACAAAGCTAGAATAATCTTAAACGCGTTTCTTCAACACGACCATGATTTCACTGTATTTAAATGGCCTCCACACTCACCAGATCTCAACCCAATACAGCATCTTCGGGATGTGATGAGACAGGAGATCAGCCAACAAATCTGCAGCAACTCTGTGACGCTATCAGGTCAATATGGACCAAAATGTCTAAGCCATGTTTCCAACACATCACTGAATCTATGGCACGAGGAATTGAGCAGTTCGGTTAAGGCAAAAGGTGGCTGGTGAGTATATACAGTAAAGAGACAGCTGGGACAGGAATCCCTGCAAAGTCATGAGAGGCACTAACTAGGGCTAATGTGCCCCCAACCTCTTATTTCCTTGTTTACAGGGAAAACTGACACTGATGCTGCAGAACAGTCCATATTAAATGATTGCTGGGATTACTGTGTTGTTCAACACCCAGAAATATTCAATTTGCACTGATTTCAAATGGAGAAAAGAAGAAAATACACACATTTGAGAAGCTGCTTGATGGCTGAGTAAAAGTATTAAAATATAATTTATCAATAATCAAAATGTTGACTAATTGTATTCATTAGCTAACTAACAGACTAATAATTTGCGAATTGCCCACATATTCTTCTTAGGGATCTCAAGAGACAGGACTTGTTGTTTGGCATTGTATACTACAGACAGACAAGATAGCAGGATAGCAGGGAGCACTTGTCTGTGTTGTTACAAAACTTGTGATTAAGAAATATGCTTTTCTTTGAAGATGCTGCAGCATGAAATGCAACCTGCTGTAATCTGAGCTCATTGTGAAAACAAGTCTGGCACCAAATGAATAAAAACGGAGCATCGAGCATCTGTTCTCTTTCATGTTTACAAGAGAAAATGACAACAAAAAATGGGTGTTTATGCTGAGCAATGACATCCAGGACTTTTCCTATGAGTGAAGAGATGCTAAAAAATTACAGAAGTGAAGTCAGGATGTGGTGAGCGTAGCCCAGAATAAAGACTGACAGCAGGGGGGGTATTGGCCAGACTGGCTCTGACCCCCACCTCCAAGGCTCACAGACTACAACGTGTGACGTAGTTGTGTAAATGCTCATATAAACAGTTGGTGCAGCTCCCACAGGTTTGATTTGACTGTATCTGATAATCACTTGGTCACAGCCATGCAAACACTGATCCTCATTAAACACATCAAACAAGTTATTTAACAGTAGGAACGAAGGCTTTAAATTAACATATCGTGTTCTAAAGTTAAGTTACAGCAAAAAAAAGGATAATTCTGCATTTTGTTCTCAACAATAAAATGACAATCTCAACCAATCTTCCCAGGTACACACACACAACAAACAATGATCTTGTTGTATTTCCTCTATTCCAATATAATCACAAGGATGGTCCTTTAATGAACCAGAACCAAATTTTCCCAATCATTCAGTGGCAGCTGGGGAGTTTATGGGCTTGGATTTGCTGGAGTTCATGTAACAAGAGAAGAAACTGCATAATTAAATTTAAAATAATACGTTTAATTCAATAATATTGCTTCTCTTAGCTCAACTACTATAACTAGCGGCGTTAGACTAAAGATCAGCAGTTTCAACCAACACCGTTTTAATTGTCTCATATACTGAATATTCATATCAGTTTAACAATTGGGGAGGGTTGCGTCAGGAAGTGCATCCGGCGTAAAAACTGCCAAATCAACATGCGGACAATGATCCGCTGTGGCGACCCTGAACTTACGGGATAAGCCGAAAGGACAAACAAAAATACAAAAAACAAAAAAAATATCACTTCAACTATTCTTTGTGACTAAATGTATTGATGTGACCCAAGTGGAACAGCTGCCTGAACTTTGTTACTCCCACAGAGCACAAGGAATTATGGGACTGTTAAAGTGTAGGTTCAAGTTGTTCAGCTAGTAGAGTATTGAAGGTTATTACAGTAGTTATTACTTTTTTGTTTGACAGTGTCTGTGGCAAACAGAGGCCTCTGGTCAGTTGTCGATAGAGACTTATTATAAATGCATATAGAACAGCTTTTATGGGGCTTTGTTGTGTCAGAAGAGTAGATGAACCTGCAACTCTCACTTCATTAAACCAAGGCTATTTTTTCCTACACAAGCTTACTACAACCGTTTTAAATACAAAAACAACACCAAAAAATGCAGTTCAGGATGGAATGTTTTAACTACTAGTGGAAATTGAGTCGATCACACAGAAACAATTACAAGAAACAAGCAAAATTCACTTTCACCTCACTGCTAAGATTTGTCTTGTTTGATCTACATAATCTGATTCAAAAAGTTGCTTTGATGTTGTTTTTTTCTTAGTGGATCAAGCTGTATATTTCTACCATTAAGAGAAACTAATTAAATTGGCCCACAGTAAAAAGAGAATTCACTATTTCCCCTACAGCAGTATTTAGGGTCCATTTTTTATTGTCCACCTCTATTGGCATCATGTTTTTGGCTTAGTGCCATCACTACCATCAGTTTGTTCAGGCTTTGGCTTTTTTTTATTGCAAACCAAACGCTTCTAAGTTAACAGTTTGTTACTGTTGCTGCTCTAACATCTGCCATGATTAATTTTTCCACTCTGTGATTGCTTCAGGTTTCTGATCCCTGATGTTTGATTCATCTGCATTTAAAATTAAAAAAAAAAAGACAAATTAACTCTTTTTAAGACTCGGCTTTCCACAAATTTGGTGTGTTTGTTATGTCTGCAAACCTGTCGTGTCTGAAATTTGAATGTGTTAGTTCAACACAATATGACATTTTTTGTTATCGTGGGGAAAACGGTATGTCTCCAGTTACATTTTTAATGTATGACGACCCAACGGTCAAGAGCTCAAAGATATTCTGTGTTTTAGAACATTTGACAAAAACAGCAAGCAGCAAATAATTCCATTTAAGCCAGAAACAATAAGTTTTAATAATTTCATCTTAGACCAGGGTGTTAGACAACACTCTCCACCACCATTAATAAAACGCATGTTCCAGACGTCTGGAGAATCAATGCCAAGGTGCACTGACGCTGTCTTGGCAGCATGTGGTGACCCAACACCTTACTGAGACACTTCAGATTGGTTTTTCCTTCCTCACCCATCTGTAACTTTATAGCCAGACCACAGTTTATGTTATTCTCAACTATGTAAAAGCAGCCACATCACTCATTCTGTGGCAATGTTCTAAATAGTCTGATTATAGAATCATAAATATCGAGTCTAACTATACAAGCACAGAATTTATTTCAGCCTTCAGGGTTCTGGAGACCTCTTGTCTCAATGTGCACGCTCTAAGTCAGATAAAAATGCTGTATATACAGAAAGCCAAAATGCACTGTAGCAGCCTCTCCACCCATATGTTTTCATGCTTGCTCATCCCTGAAATTATACACAATTTATCAAAGTGGAGCGAGTGGCTGAGAGCGAGCAGAGATGGAGAGGAGCCAGCCCACATACAGCTGAGATATTAGCAGCCAGAGCCTCAGATGGAACTGTGATCAAGACAAAGAAGCATAAGTTTTAAGTCTGAGTCAGTCAGATGCCTGCAGTTGTTCAAATAGAAGACAGGTTATAAACATGGCACATCCTACTGTGGATGGAAACATCAGACGTGGAACAGTGTGAAAGAAAAGGTAATTGAAAACACACGAGTTCATATGAAGGGGCGGCTGTAGCTCAGTTGGTAAGGCAGTTGTCCACGGACCACGAGGTTAGTGGCTCGATTCCCGGTCCCTCCTGGCTACGTGTCGAAGTTTCCTCGGGCAAGATGCTGAACCCCAACTTGCAGCTGCTGCTATTGGTGTGTGAGAATGTGTGTGAATGGTTGAAAGAGAAGCAGCTTTGGATAAAAGTGCCCTGTTTACACATATATGTGTATATTAACTGAGTATTGAACCTTTTATTTGTTTTATTTCTGCTTATACACCCACACAATGGAGTTGTGTTCAGACATTTTGAATCTTAGGACCATATTAAATGTCCATGAGCAGTTATCTATCACACTTACTAGAAAGGCAGGGTACCAGGACAGATCACCACATAATCTCTAAGCTGAAACAGTCTCTTGTAAAAGTTTTCCTACGTCTTTAATTTGTGCACATTATAACACATCGTTAATTCACCAAAAAGTAAAAAAACAAGTTTTCTCTATTAATCTCCAGAACACACATTAATGCATAATGACAAAGTAAAACGTCCATCCATCGTCCATTGTCTGTAATTGCTTATCCTGTGTAGGTTTGTGGGGGGGTGGAGTCTACCCCAGGTGTCTTAGGGCAAGAGGCAGGTACCTGGAGGAAACCCACACAGGAATCTGCAAACTCCACACAGAAAGGCCAGCGTCGGTTAGGGACACAAACTTGCAACCTTCTTGCTGGGAGGCAGCGAACCACTCCAGCACCGTGCTGCCCCATAGTGAAATTTTGTTTTAGTTTTTTTTATTTTATTTTATTTCAGAATAATTAAAAAACAAAACCTGTTCTTTAGACAGTGCCTACGTAGTGTTTGCCAGACGGAGTAAATGTTTGGGCTTCCAGCTATCCACTCCACTGTGAAGATTTATGGACAGAACTTCTGAAGCTCCGTTAAAGTGACTTTTTGTGGTCTGGTCAACATCATGACCAAGGTCCTTGGGGTTCCAGACTACATCAATAAAGATAATGCCAAAGGACATACAATACAAAGAGACACAATTTGATATCTTTCCAAACTATATACAATGAATTTGCCTCAGGTGGAAAAATGAAAGCTAACAGAAAACAATTGACTTCAATTTGGAGAACTACAATAAAATCTGAATACTTTCAAAATTGAATGTACAGCAACCGGCACAGCTATGGGTAATTTAGCATCAGTAATAATGTTAAAAATAAATACTTGGACTGTGGGAACAGAGGAACCTAGAGGAAACCCACTCCAGCATAGGTAGAAGATGTGAACTCCATACAAGCTATGGAGCAGCAGCAGGAACCTCAATACCACTGTTCCATCCTCAAATAACGTGGTAGGTACAATTCGTGATAATAACCTGATGATGCCTTTTAAAGGGAATCATATCTTGCAGTAAGCAACAGCTCTTTCCCACGAATACAGCATTTACACATATAATCCATAGATTAGGACTAAAACAGTTGCCAAACGCCAGCAGTTGCCTTGTATGTGGCTTTTATGTGATACAAAATGTCTTTCTATGAAGAGCATATTGGACCAAGATATGTGTAATATTAAGTGAACTTGTGTCACACTTGGAACTTAAATGTAGAAAGTTCTAATACAAGTAAAATCTGTATTTAATATGTCAATTAAGAAACTGAAAGTATTATTTCAACGGATTCTAATTATTGGTGCATTAATGTGTTCATCAGTTTAATGTTGCAGCTGGAAACGAAACTGACGTCATATCTGATGATTATGCTTTAACTTTAATAATTGTAATATAAATGACTATACATGCTGCTGGGTAACTTGTGAATTCACAACAATAAAGTCGATCAATACATTTTTTTGTGTAACCCCTGTAATCTGATTTTGAAGAGTAACTAGTAACTATAGGTATCGAGTAGTCTGCAGTAATATAGCTCAGGATGCTGACAAGTTTATTGTTTGCTTGTTTCATCATCACATCTTGTCCACGCACACACACACACACACACACACACACACAGACCTACCCTCACTCCTCTCTCCTCCATCTGTTGCTCTCCTTCTCTTTCTCCATCTAGCCTAATTAGACCTCTGTCAAATCCAGATGAAGTTACAGCCAATTATCACCGTGCCACACAAAGTCAGTCACCCTTCTTCCACACTCGCCCTCGTCTTCATTTTCTCGCTCTGCCTCACTTCGTCTAAAGGCATTAGGATTTTGCATCCGGAGCATGAGCTTGCTTTAGAAAACCGCCAAAGGAATGAAGCACTGAGTATTAAGTCGTGCAATATCAGTGGCTTATTATAAGCGTTTAAAGCCATGGGCTCTCAGAGGGAGAGAGCTGAGAAAACACAGATCAAAGCACAATACTGGAGCACTTGTACAACATTGGACAGTTTTTCAGTCCATATACCATTAAGCATTGTGTTCCTATTTACTGCTGCATAACCACAACAAATGTGCATTTATTTTGAAAGCAGAATGGTCTTATAATAACCGCAAGCCACACTCTGTTCCCAAAGGATCACACGCGTTGAAGCCTAACAAATATGTATCCATAAAGATGCATTTTCCCAAAGAGATTTTTTTCATGATGTGAAAGTCATCAAATGAATACATGAACTAAGATAATGCAAATAAATGATACAGGTGACACGGTGTTTCCCAGCTTTGATGCAGAAACGTCATTTCATTTAAAAAAGCATCAGGCTGAGCTTTGACTTATTTACATTTACATTTACATAGCAAACATTTTTCGATGCACAGCGCGAATGTGGCATTATTTCCTGCAGGGAGAGGATCCTCTTATCGAACTGCAACATTAAAGAATCTTTGCTCATCGGAGGGACAGAAAATGGTGAGCTAAGGCGGCGTCTTACTTATTCTTACTCTTCAAACGGACTCTTAGAATTGAAGAGAAATCACAAATTCCAGGAAAAAAATCCAAGGTGTGGACTTTTGCAGCTGTTTTAGCACAATGTCCCCGATCACTCGGTCGAATTCATTTCTCTATAAAAGTTTACATGTTTGCTCGAATTTCATGATGAACTGCAGATGCAATAAAATGTGGACAAGCTATCATTTGATTCGCCGTTTGAGACATGCAGGCCTCTGGAAGTTTGAGGACAAATGGTGGCTTTGTGCAGTTTATCGGTGCTGAGGAGCAGAGGGTGTCATGTTCCGTCTCAGATGCAAGTAATGATGGAGTTGTGTGGATGTGGAATTGAGTCCTGCGTGCTGGACGCACAGATGTCAACACACAACGCGCTAAACGCTTTTCTCCCACTTCACACAGCAAAAGCACGGATGGAAATAAAGGACTAAATGAAACTCACCATTTTCTAGGCTTTCCTGCACGTCTGCATGTCGGAACGGATGCTGGAAGCAGCAGCAGAGAGTCCCCAGATCAGACACAGTTTAGACAAGAGTCTCCCAATTCCTCAAGTCCTGCAACACTTGGTCTAATCCCCGAGGTTGACAGAGAAGCAGGTCATTAAAAGCCCCCGTGAAGAGGGGCAGGTAAATCCTGGTCTCAGTGGACGGGACTGTAGACTTAGTCTCTGTCCCTGTCGGTTAGTGTTCCCGGTCAGACAGCGGTATGTGTCTGCTCCCTGAACGTCCGCGGTGGCTGCGCTCTGTCAGAGCAGCATCCCCACCACTTCATCCACACACGCAGCTCGGGACGTCTCGGCTACGCTCGGCTGTTTCCGGAACCGCTAGAAAGCATTATCCTATTAACGGCATCCAGGCATTTATGCCATCTTTCCTTTGTGACTTTTTTTTTTTTTTTAATTGTTTTCATTTTTATCCAAAAGAAGCCACTGAGCAAACCTGAAACAAATGTGGATCCGCCTGAGCGAAGAACCAAGGACAGAAAGTATGAGAACAATTACAAACCCTGCATACAAAAAAGTTGGGAGTTTTTTAAATTCAGATGAAGACGAAAATGTGTGATTTGTTAATTTGCTTAAACCTGTATCTAAGACAAAAGTACAAAGTGAAGATGTTTAGTTTTTTCAATGACTGTGTTTATTGTATCTAATATAGACAAATATAGAGTTTGATGTCTGCAGATACAGTTTAAAAACCCTCATCATACGCAAGTTGGGCTTTAAATGGTTTATTCAAACTGTTTTGCTGGACAGGTTGATGCAATACATTACAATACATCTTTAATCAACATTCAATCCCCACAATTTAGTGCACAGTGATCCTGTGCACACAGGCTTAACACTATAGATATGGAGTCCAAAATATATACGCTACCACTTGGATTATAAATGCTGATATGTCTGATATGATATAACACCTTAAAATTTGACTTAAATTTTTCCGCTGATCAAACTGACAAAATGTGTTGTCAGATGAGACAGATGGGTAAAGGTGAAGCATCCCTTGACCCTTAGTCCTGTCCAAATCCCCCATGTTAAACAACTGTAATTGTCATTAAATCCAATTAAATTATCTGTTCAGCATGTAAGTAATAATGGAAACGTTGTAAACCATCATTTTTACTTAGAAAACAAGAAACTTTTTACTGAATGGACAATGTCATTGTTGCCTCTGTTTCCTCTTGTTTCTCTTGTACTGAACCAGTGTGCTGATGTGGTGAATATGTCAATGAAAGTCAATTATAATCAGACAGCAATCCATAATCAATTATAATTAATAAAGACCTATCAGCCCTGTGCTATTCTTCAATTGGTAAAATACAAAACAAAAAAAAATCCAATAAACATAATTTTGAAAATAAATTTGAAAATACAAGGACAACAGCGCGGTGATTAAAGGGTTATTTGAAATTGCTATTATGACAGTTGGGATGCTTCAGTCAGTCTTTAAAGGGTTCCTTCATTTTTAGAAACCATCAGATGTTGCTGTACTTTCTTTCAACCTTCAATTTTTAGGACAAACAAAGAGAAACTTTTACCCTTTACATGGCTTCATCTGCCCATCACCACCAAAAGTCTATGTAGATATCACCATGTAATGTCGCCCTGTATCAGAGTGTTCAATCATGGTTCTGCCAGTGTCAGATCTAATTAACAACTCCGCCTCTTTACACGAATGCACTTGTGGCCTGACAGGAAAAGCCAGACTTTAGACAGTTAAGTGAGCTACTGAAGCCACATTATGATACAGGGCCCTGGATAACCTGCACTACTAAGGTGATTACCAACTGGCTCTGTGAAGCCTGGCGAGAGCATGTTTATGTGAAAAGGAGTTGTTCATTCATTGCAACATGAAAAAAAAAAACATGAGAAAGACACAGGGCAGCACGATGGTAGATTGGTTAGAGCTGCTAGGGTTCTTTATCAGAACCTCAGTATGGAGTTTGCATGTTCTCCTTGTGTTATGCAGGTCTTCTCTGGTTTCCTCACACAGTTCAAAGATACGTGTCCCCTGTTAATTTGTGATTCTAAATTGCCTTTAGATAGCAACAACTGTCTGTCTGTGTTGACCTTGAGATAAATTGGAGACCTGTTCAGGGTGGACTGAGCTTTTTGCTCAATGACAACCTGGATAGATTACAGGCCCCTGCGACCCTGAACTGGATAGATCATTCATGGGTGGTTGTATAACACAGACTAAAACTGGAAAATCCGAGGATCTCAGTGGAGTAGTAGGTAGGGACATTTATGTGAGTCCCACCAGCCGACTGGTGTGGGTACCCAAGGACTTAGGAAACAAATAATGTGTATCTTATAATGATAGGGTTGTTAAAAGTTCACTTTTACTTCCGTAAATAAATATGAACACGATCGTCATTTCTCTAAATGTTCACAAATAAACACGCAGGGTTCGATAAAAAATGGAAACGCTTCACGATTTAGCATGTCGTCCTTCTGCAGGGACCATGCGAACCTTCTCTGTATCAATTCCAATGTATCACATGTGCTGCCTGAGCAAACACATTACACTTAGTGCAGTGAGTGACTATTAAGTCCCCTCAGGAAGAACAATCATTTCCCCGTGGTGCTGACTGGGGGCCTAAAACCCCTAATGGGAGAGGACTGAGGTTTCAACATGTTTTCACTTGCTATGTTCCGCCAACTTGTTCTGTCTGCATGTTCATGAAATGACTAAACAAATTAGGCCCAAATTCATTACATTTGCATGTTTCCCTGTGGGTTTCCTCCCACAGGCCACAGCATACACATTAGGTGAATTGCTGACTGCCTGTGGGTGTGAATATGAGAGTACAATTCTGTTTGTATCACAAAGCAGTGTCACCCAGAGGAGCAGGTTGTCTGGCTGGTGTGTTTTTAATAGTTTTTGGATAACAATGGAGGTCTATGGTGCAGACAAAATCGCTAATGCAGGCTCCCAACAAATACATACACTGAGTAGATGGTAATAGTTAAAAACAGGATTAATTAAGCAAAATGACTGAAATTATCCCTTAGCCCTTAGCGGACCTTGGTATCTTCCTTATGATGCAAGGCTGACCCGTCAGCGGCCCTACCACTGACCAATCAGATCACATTCATAACGAATTCTTAAAGGGGTAAAAGTCACTGCAATAATTTGCTAATTAATAAATGGCAATAGATCAAGTCGAAAGGACAAAAAAAAAAAATAAATCATTTTGCTCTTTACTTAAGGACTAACTACTTGTCTCTATGCTCTCAGCTCTGGCAGCAGAAACAGTTGGATATTAATATCCATCTTTATTTTTGTGTGTCACATGTTCAGAATGGTTTCTTCATCATCAGACAAAAGAGGAAAACATTTTTAACAAGACCATTAACAATCCTGTGTTATATTTTGGAGTCTGTAATATTTTTATTACAGATTTATTTTTATGTTTTGCCTAGCAGAGCTGAGCAGATGATACAGAAGCTTGTTTCCTTTCTGATGAAGTGGACTGTTTCAATACATTGTAGCAGTGGTTGTATCAATTGATACAACCTACCACATCTGAAGATTCAAAGGTCACTGGTGCTTCAGAAAGGCTTCACTGAACTGAAGAGTTCCTGATGACTTGCAGTAAAATCAGTAACATTAGTGGCGTGAGAATCATTAAGAAGACATTAATATGAGAGTATCATTCTCCAGTAAGATTATGATCAAACATAAAAGTAAAGTTTTACAAATGTGAGGGCAAAACACACTTTTTTATTACACACACACAAGACAAACTGATAAAAATCAGCAAGGTATTCTACGTCAGTCCCAGTCTTTAAGGGTCGCTTTGATTTTTTTTGGAAGCCACCAGACATCATATTACTTTATCTGTTTGAAGCGTTAGATCAAATATTGATGCAAACTCAATGAAAGCTTCAAAGCCTTCTCCAGCTCCATAATCTATTCTTCTGTGACCATAGTGTTTACAGTGTACAGAGCAGTAAATGTCTTTGCAGACACCAATTATCCAGGATGGTCAATACCAGTGTATATATATATATATATACACACATATATATATATATATATATATATATATATATATATATATATATATATATACACACATATATATATATATATATACACACACATATATATACACACACAATCATGGCCAATAATATCGGCACCTTTGCAATTCAATTGCAATTGTTTGGTATTCACATGATTATTGTTGTTGTTTGCACTGGAACAACACACACACACAAAAAACAGAAGAAAAGTCAAACTTGATACAAATTCACACAGAACTCAAAAATGGACTGGACAAAATTATGTATTGTCAAAATTGTAAAACACACTATTTACAGACACCTGTGATAAGTAACAGGTGCGGGCAACTGAATATATACAATATTAATAAAAAATTACAACTAAGGATTGTTCGAACGGTGGATAAAGAACCCTGATTAATTTCCAAACAAGTTCAAGCTGATCTGCAGACACAGGGTACAACAGTGTCAACTGGCACTATCAGTCGCAGTCTGAATGAAAAGGGACGCTCTGGTAGGAGACCCAGGACGACACCACTGCTGACACAAAGGCATAAAAAAGCAAGACTGGAGTTTGACAAAACTTATGTGACAGAACCACAATCCTTCTGGGAGAACGTACTGTGGACAGATGAGACAAAAGTAGAGCTTTTTGGTGAAGGACATCATGGCACTGTTTCCAGAAAAAAAAATGAGGCCTTCAAAGAAAAGATCACAGTCCCTACAGTCAAACATGGTGGAGGTTCAAACATGTTTCGGGGTTGCTTTGCTGCTTCTGACACTGGATGCCTTGACCTTGGGAACGGTATCATGAAATCTGAGGATTATCAAAGAATTTTGGGGCACAATGTTGTACCCAGTGTCAGAGAGCTGCGTCTCCACCAGAGGTCATGGGTCTTCCAGCAGGACAATGACCTGAAACGCACTATAAAAAGGACTCGGAAAAGGTTCCAAACAAAGCGCTGGAGAGTTATGTAATGGCCACCAATAGGTCCAGATCTGAATCCCATAGAAACTGTGGCGACCCCTGAAAAGGGACAAGTCGAAAGCCGTTTGATGTACATAATGTAAATGTACTTATTGTATATTTATTAATAGTACTGTATCTGTTTCAATTCAACAGCAGCTGTCAAACAGCCTTTAACCTGAGAAATGACTATTTGCAAATAGGACAACAGTTTGGCTAAAACAGTCTGTATCTAAATAAGACATGGACACATATTTACCAGTCCGATTAACCTTTTTTCTGGCAGCTTTCTGAACATTAGTCTCAGTTTAAAGTTAAACTCATGAATTGATAAAGAGCTGTGTGGAATTTAAAGCCTTTTTGAAACATAGTGGCCAACGACTCTTGTGCCATAGGACCTCAGTGTTTTCACATAGTGCTCCATGAATATCATAACCATACACTTTTGCTCTCATCAACAAATAAATTGTGATCGTCATAAAACGTAAGTTTATCCATCACAGTTGAGGGCAGGTCTCACAGCAGATTTGAGTAAATTTCGCTTTTTATATTGTCTGTGTAAAAAGCTGCAACAGCAGTTTCTCTAAAATATTTCGTACTGTGTACTTCATATATTGGTTCTGGTGTTTGAATCTCAGACAAATACTTGTGTAGCTTGAGGATGTACAGTACACATGTATTTATATGATCAGGATGATGATGAGTGGGCTAATGCACATTAGGTTGGTTTCAGTTGGGTTTCACATCATTTTGCAGACAATGTAACCTGTAAGTGATCATCTTAGTCTCACCAGTGTAAATGTGTTGGCCCAAGATGGGACTCACAAAACTTTTGCTTTATGAGACTCTGCTGCAGCTCCGATTTTTTTCTGCCAATTTATTTGTAATTCTTCTATGATTACACTCTAGATCATCTCTATGCTGAAGAAAATGTCAATATTTGGTGGCAGCATATAAATAACATCTTGCAAAGGAAATATTGTGAAATATTGACATGAAGATTTTTGGTCCCACCCGTAGGACATTGACCAGTGGGCCAGAATTTACTGCTTATTCACTAGGTCTAAATTATTGGTTTATAGAAGCTATAACATAAATATGTTTTTTGAGCAGAGATGTATTAACCTGCATCAGAGCATATGTGATAATATAGTGAAACTTGAACCTATGGACACAGGACAGTTGTTTTAAACTTGATGAATTATTTTGACAGTCGTGGGGAATGAGGTATGTTTCCCAGTCTGTCAGTGGAATTCAGTGTCTCTAACCCACCAAATATACTTCAGTCCTTCAGAAACACCCATTTCGAAGTTATTGTAATTCTTAAATTCTAAAATTGTTCCAAAATCCCATCTGTCATTGGGCAAGAAGTAGTGTCCACCCTGGACAGTCTATCTGAGTGTCAACATAGAGAGACATATACAGACAGACACGGGGGGCTCGTTAGAGAGCAGCAAGCTCTCCAATAACCACTGAAACAGCAGTTGAGAACGTTAAATGAAGTTCACCCGTAAAGGTAAAGGTGCATTCTGAAATTTCACGAATAGTCGAATATCCCTAACTTCTTGTGAGTAGTGTATGTAGTAGTTCTTAATATAAATTACTCCATTACAACCCAGCCAGTGCAGTTTGTACAACATGTGAAAACCCTGCTGCAAAGCAAAGCTCAGCCCTAACCAGGAAGATTCCTATTGGCTGCATAGTTCCACTTTATGGTGGAAATGAGAAGTCACTTCAAATACGTGACAGGGGATCCTGAAGATGGCATCCATTGGCAGGTTCTTCTCACACAAAACCATAAATAGAAGGATGCCAAACTCCCAAACTCTGACCCACTCTTCTGACAAAGGGGTATTCAGGGCAGTGATGTACTGGCCACCTACCTGGTATAAAAATCCTGGTGGACCTTCAGTCCTCCCTCCCTGTCTGCCATTCAGAGTGTGACCCAGAGCTTGTAATTTGGATGTTCCCCAAACAATTCCCGAATTCTTTGTGTGTCGGCATCACCAAATGTCAGTGGCTGGTACTGGTCTCTGACTAGAGTCTCTGATCACAGCTGTTGCTGTAACATTGACTGAATATTTATTTGAAACTAACAGCCCGTGGTACCTGCTAGTTTTTGAGGTTCCATACAGATTATTTTTTCCCTTTTTTTTCTTTTTCTTATTAGCTGAAATCAAACTTGGAGAGAGCACAGATTTTTCTGACTGCAGCTTCAAAGTATTTTAGGGCAAATTAAAGGTGCAGGTGGTCTCTTTCATACTCCAGTACTACTTTACCACTAATCATCTAGAATCAGTGATTGTGTGTATAAAGCCTGAGAGTAAATGTCTAGACCATAGTAAGTATCTCTGGGTATAATACTGTTTGCTGTAGATTTCTAAAAAGATTTATTCATGATCTTGCTATATGTAATTGCAGGTGAGTCATAAACATTTGCTGTTGGCTTGTCAGAAGATGAGAAAATCATGGCTCCATAATGACTTATTTAAACTGCACTCATGATGAGTCTGAGTCAGTCTGGTTGTTCATTTGTGTTATGATACTCATTCTAAGTTGTTTCTCCCACAGCTTGTGTCTTGGTGTGAACAACACACTGCAGCACTTCCAAACTGCACAGCTTCCTGTCCACAGGTACCTGCTCCTGTGTGGGATCATTTATGTAACACCTCATTACTGCAAGTAGGGTTAAGTGATATGACAGCATTTCCTTTAATGCAACATGATGATATGTGGCTCTTTCCACGTGGTGTCACTTTTTAATATCATTGTATTAGTGGGTAATGTTTCGACTCAGCCTGCAGTTCTGCTTTATGGTAATGATAGATTCACAGCACTGAAGCAATAATAGACCTGCTGTATTGACTACTTTTGCTTTAGCTCTTTGCCAGTGTTCAGCTCCCTCAGTGGGAAAAACACTGGCTGCACCTGGATCTGTGTGCTTCGAGCCCTCTCCTCTGTTCTACCCATCATCCTGCTTTCTCCCCGCTCCTCGTGTATATACTGGTTATTTTTGTTTGGATGGTCCACTGTCCAACAGCCACTCAGTACATAAGCATGCAAATATGCAAATATGAACCTTTTTGTCATGTATACACGAATGCATAGACATGAATTTAGTCTTTTCCAACAGCAAATGTCATATATTCTTTACTGGTTTACTGGTGTAAACTTGCTTGTGGATTTTTCATGGCAGCTTGCTCATTATCCTCAGCTATATGCTCCTGCTCCATTACACAGTGAACATGCCTCCTCTTCTCCTGGTCACACTGAAGCTGATCTGTATGCACTTGAGTTCTGCCTCTTGTGTATCAGTGCTTGTGTGTCTGTGCTCTCTCCAGGTCTCTATGGTGGAGACAATATTGTGTGGCTCAGGTCCCATCTGTTTGGCTGGAAGATTATGTTCTTTATGTATTTCTTCTGTTTATTGCAGTTTCATAATTTCCGTTCTTTACACCCAGCATTTATTGTGTGCCTGCTCCTCCCGAGTTTCTCAACCTGAGATTTCTACCTCAAGTTGTTTGGGGAACTTTTCCTTATCTGATTCACGGATGTACTGTCAGTGGATTGTCCAAGTCAAGTGTACTAGTAGGTAGTAGGTGTGTGGTTTGTGAACTAAGATTCTGCATGATGGATTTCTTGTGTAACACACCAAAGATGCCAAATTAATAAAGAGCACACACACACCTTCACTCAAAACCGGATGCCAGAGCTTTGCCACATTTAGATTGGCCAGACAGGACACAAACACAAAAACGTGAAGCAATACGTGCTTAATTTGTAAAGCTTGCCAAAACTAGCTTATCATCCTTTTAGCCCGCTTGAACTAATACCGCTCTACACTGTCAGAGGGGTTTTGTTCCACTCTCAATGACATTAATCTCACCAAGATTCTGGTAAATATCTGTCCTTGTCCTAACGAGGACCTGAAATTGACATCAAACCATAGAAATGCTGTAATAATTTGCATTACTTCATTCGTTTAGTAAGTTATTACTAGTTGATTAATGGATTTGTGTTAACTTGTTCAGAGGCTATACTGTCGTTTTGAATAATATTAATAAAAACTAAACCTCGTCAAATGTCTTGTCTTATCACCTGGTCCACTTGTATGTCATACTCATGCAGACATGGCCTCGTCTTTGTGCAGCAGAAAGGTGTAGAGCAGTACAAGGCTAAGTTGTCATTAGTAAAGAATCGTGTATTTATGGGAGCTAAGGCGATTTGCAGTGGTAAATGTGAGAATATCAACAGTGTTTCTGACCCAGTGGATTCGGTCGAAGCACGAAGTGGTGAGACATTTTGTGTAGGAATGAAGCTCTGTGAGTAGGACACATGAATGTCAGGGTCTGTGCAGGAAAAGCATTACAAATGCTGCGGAGATGTGTAGCTGGCGTGTGTAGTATTTCGATAAGTTTACTTTTGTGTCTTGTTTAGTTGGAAAGGTTCCAACTTACTATTGTGAGGATGACTGTGCTCTTAGTTTGCTGGTGTTCTTGTCCCAACCTGTGAGTTTGTTTCTTGCACCCAGCCACTGCAAAACTGTGGATGAGGACAGGATTTCAAACAGTCCTTCAGTCACAGTCACAAAAAAAACAAGATAACCGATGACGTCTGGGTATGTGAGTGGAGCTTTTCAATCAGGCTCACTAATCCAGTCTTGCACTGCCAAGACATATGGGTCTACATGATTAATTGTTGTTAATTATCCAAATCACTTTTCTTCAAAAGAAGGGTTTCATTTATCCATGTACTGTCCTTTTCCTTTCTCACTCCCCATGTTCCCTTCTTTCTTCTCTGTCATTTTTGAAGATGGTGCCTCCATCCCAGTGTGACGTCCCTTTATATTGTCTATAGATCTTTACATCTGCATACATTTATTATATATTGCATTTATTACAATATAAGATTGACAGACATAAGTACTGTCTTGGTCTGAATTAATTTAAATCCTACATCAATGACAAGGAAACGTTTGTGTTGGCAGCTGCATGTCAGAGTGCTTACCAAAATCTGAGGTGTCAGTTCTCAGACCTTTGTTATTTAATCTCTACATACCCAACCCTGTCTGCTAAAAATTACATTCCTACACAACTAAACTGCAAATGGGACTACGTTGATGTAGTGAACGTAATGACCTAATCATTATCTTCCAGTGCAACCTATGTTTTGAATGAATGAAACTGTATTTTCATTAAGGGGAAGAGAACTGCCAGGAGGAGGATGGGTAGGGTGACCGGGGCATATTGCACAGGACTGTAGTCCACCGAACTGGACATTGTACTGCAGGATAACATATTATGACATTAAACTAAATATATTTTTGCTGCAAAATCGGATATTTTGGCAGACAAAATATGTCGTCTACTAGCATGATATTAATATGTTCAGCATCAACATATCCTTGAGCAAAACTCTGAACCCCAACTTACTTGTAAAGCGCTTTGAGTGGTTATAGGTAGAAAAACGCTGTATAAGTGCAGACCATAACTCAGCATTTATGTTACATGAGAACATTTCGTCATTAAGTTCATATGAAATATAATATGGTTAAAATTCCATTTTTTGCAGTTTAGTTGTATAGGAACGTAATTTTTAAATGGTAAATGTTCTGCACTTATATAGCGCTTTTCTACCTATTGGCACTCAAAGTGCTTTACACTGCTTCTTATTCAACCATTCGTACTCATACACCGATGGAGAGCTGCTATGCAGCTGGCCAACACTCACCAGGAGCAACTAAGTTGAGGTTCAGTGTCTTGCTCAAGGACACTTCGACATGTCACTAGAGAAGCCGGGGATTGAACCAGCAACTGTGAGATTGGTGGTCAACCGCTCTACCTTCCTGTGCAAAGCATTAAAGGTTGCTTATCATACATATGCAGATGACACTCAAATATTCTTAACTATACAAATTTTCCATTGATCGCAGTTTAACTGGCTCCTCTGGGACAGTGCGTGAAACACTGGGGCGACTGTGGCGCACAAAGATAGAGCGGTCGTCCACCAACCTCGCAGAGATTGGTGGTTCAATCCGCGGCTCCTGTTGACAGTGAGTGTTGGTCAGCTGCATAGGAGCTCCCCCATTGGTGTGTGAGTGAGTGAGTGTGTGTGTGTGTGTGTGTGTGTGATTGTGAGTTTGAATGGATGAATAAGAAAAAGTGCTTTGAGTGCCAACAGGTAGAAAAGTGCTATAGAAGTGCAGACGATTTAACATTTACCATAACAATACTTGGATGTTTTGAAAATGTTTGCCAATTCTTTGAATTAAATGCTATATAATTTACTGTATATAGTCTGATCTTCAATTCTATAGACTTGCACATCTGATCAAAGGCAAAGTGGCACTTTTTGTCATTGTCCTCATAATCTAATTCTAACAACATTTATAACAATTAACAACAGTTAATTTGCATTTTTGAAATTGTTTTTAATATTTGTGCCTAAACACTGTGTGTTGCCCATTGGTATGAAATGTGCTAAACAAATACATTTGCTGCTCTTTGCTCCTTTCCTACATAAGTATCACATAAGCCACACACTGTGCTGCTGATGCTGTGTGATAAATGCTGATGTAAACAAACACACACACACACACACACACACACACACACACACACTCTACATAGGGTAAGAAATTTGAACAAGAGGTGAATTTAATGCAAGTCAGTGTAAAACAATATAGACAAAATCAAAAATAATTACACACAATAATTAAAACATTACAGAAATGAAAGGGTGCTGTCTGTGACAAGCAATTTACAACAGTTATATCATTAAGTTAATTACTATGGGGCTCTAAAAGCAACTGTTTAGTCAGGAGTCTAGCCGGGATTTAAAAGTGGCGACAGATGGAGAAGATGTGACACTGAGGGGGTAAATTGTACCACAATCTGGAAGCTGGAAACGGTTCTGAGTGTGGAACAGAGAGGAGTAGCTGATCAGAGGATCTGATGGTTCTGGGTGTAAAATGTGAAGTTTTACCTGGTGACAAAACCTGCAACCTAACGCTAAATTTAAAAAATGTGGAGTCTCTTCCTGGTACCAGTGGGGAGCCTATAGCTGCTGAGAACATGCTAGAGATGACCCATTAACTCCCACATAAAGAAAGCTAGCAGCGTGGTGGTGCAGCATAACAAAAAGGTCATTGGTTCAGATCCCAGTTGGCCAGGGACATTCTGTGTGAAGAGAGTTGTGCACGTTAGAATAATTGCTCTCTGTAGATTTCCTGTAGGTATTAAAGGTTCCCTGTTTTAGTCCTGCTGTTTGCCCATTGACAGGTAGGGTTAAAGGATCACTTTGGTAATGTTCCAAATTAGGCCACTATTTAACTTTGACCACGAAGATACTGGAAGCTGGAAGCTTACAGTGGAAAGCTGAAAGCCTGAATTAGCTAGTTCATCAGTGCCTTAGACCTCCATTGTTGTCCAAAACCTATTAAATGCACATGAGCCAGACTCACCACTCAACATTCCCTCAACGGTGACTCTAGTGTTTTCTAACTTGTGAAAAGTCATTTAAATGTGGACATGTCCAGACCAGTGACTCTATAATGAGCTGAGCTTCCATGTGTTCCTCGCAGTTCCTCTGCTGTGTTATTTAATGGCTGCAAGCAATAAAGATTCTGAGGTTTGACCCAAAAGTTACTTTGGTCTTAACAAACCGGACTCACGGCTTCATTCGTGCAGTGACCATTTCAGAAATGAGCATTTTAACGGATAAAAAAAAAAGTATTATAAACAGTGTTGAGAGCAGAAGCGGTTTCATCAGTTTTACCATGACCAGCTACCAGGTGAGAAAGTCTAAATCACATCTTCATCACCTCAGCAGGTAACGTACTGTTTATATGGCTACGAGACATTGTCTGTGTATCTTCACTGTGTAGAAAAGGTTGAAAAGCTAATGAAGCAGTGTAATTGAAGGAATGAAGAAAAGTGTCACCCAGAGGAAGGCTGAGTCTAACTGAAGCCTTTTTAATAGTTTTTGGACAACAATGGAAGTCTGTGGAGCTGATGAAACAGTTAATCCACGCTCCCAGCCGACACATATAAATGATGAGTAGAGAAAACACACTGTGTGTTTCAATGTCTTTATGGTTTATGGCTTATAGTTAGTTCAGAAAATGACGAAAATTCTCCTTTAAGAACGTTGATAGAGAAACCTGCAATACGTATGGAGAAACCTCAAAAGGGTCATGGTTACAAACTGATCTGCACTTATTTAGCCCGTTTTTACCTACTGGTACTCAAAGTGCTTTTCATTCACACACACACTCACACACAGATGCACAGCTACGCAGCTGCCCCATCACCGGGGATCAAACCCGCAACTGCAGCCTTAGTGAACGACCGCTGTACCTCCTGCGTCACAGTCGCCGTCACAGTCTGGAGTGACACAAGATATTTAGGACAACATCAGGATTTCAGTGTTTCTCTTACTGCTCAGCAATAATTACTTTCCTTCAGGTATTACAGAAACATTTGAAGGAAAATGTAACATATTCTTACAATTTCTGTTCTGCATAATTGTGTTCTTCTGCTCTTATCTGAAGAAACTTTCTCAGACACACACACACACACACACACACACACCTTTGGGAAATTGGTGCAGGCAGCTGCTACGTTCAGTTCAGTGTCCTGTCGAAAAGGTTACCTACCAAACCATAACTATAGACTTTCCATAACATGATAATGTTCATCTGAAACGATAAGGCAGTGGATTAAATGCCACTCTATCAAGTTCTTTCCATTTCTGTGGTTGTTCTGAAAATGGCTGTTTCTGAACGAAAGGTTAGTCGAATTGAGAAGAGATGAGGGAATTGCATCAGCATTCACAGTGGCCTGCATCTTGCGTGTGCGTTAGAGTTTTTGGTCACCTGGTGGAGGATTGTAAAAAAATTGTACTTCTGTTGATTTGCTTGTGGTTTTTTAATTTACGGTGCCTTTGTGTGCGTACTGTACATCTCTAGGATAAACATTTTTCAACATTTACAGAGCTGTCAAACTATGAAATCTATGAAGAGATATACGCCATAGAAAGATGTGATCAATTATTGATTTGATTGCTCACAATAAATTATTTTCTTAGAAATATTGGACTATACACTAAAAACAGTTTTGGAGCATGTTTCAGCCATTTTGTGTTACTTTACAGTAGACAATTTGAACACTGAGACAATCTTGATGTAAAAGCTGCCATTGGAACCAGTATTATACAAAAAAATAGACAAATCTGCCAAAGGAAGGAAAATCTATTGAAAAGGTTAACTGGCACTTGAGGCAGGAGGGGAAATCTGTGCCTCATGTTAAAAAGGGGCTTTACAATGAAGGATACAAATGAAATCTGACTCTGGACCATTCTTCTAAAGGCTCGTTTGTTAGACGGAAGGAGCTGTCGCAGTGCAAGATGGTGCAAATCTAGCATCCAAAAGTCTACTATGACTTCACGTAGTAACTGGGCATCCTGAGATTGTGTGCACAAACAAGAACCAACCGGTGTGCAGGGCAGGATCTGAATGATATGAGGAATGACGTGTAATTATTATAAACCAACCATCATCTCTAACCCATTTAGTTGGTGTCCATAGACCCTTCGTTTTAGTACAAAGTTAAATAAAAAATTATATTTTGTGTTTCTGTGTGTATTACAGATTAGAAATACAGGGAAATATCATAAACCTTACTCAGCTTACAAAGGGAGCAATACTAAAGAAAACTTTACAGACTTATTGCCTTTATCGCCGATAGCTTGATCAAAACACAAAAAATAGCTCATAGACATAATGTGGCAAACTTATGACAGAAGTGCACCAGTAATTCCTGCTGACTTTACCGTGTAACCAGGCAGCGTTAACGAGTAGCTAACACTAATGTGTGCTAACACATGTACCACCGAGGGTTTACGAAGCAAGTCCAACCTGGTGAGTGGTTTAGTTGCTATTCCTCATTTGGCTTCAGAGCAGCTTCAACAAGCCACCGGTAACTGTATCCACATGGTTAGTGCAGTATAGAAGTCTTCTTGGACAAATGCTAAACTTGTGGCCTGCTCACAGTGTGTCACCAGCTTTTTGCTAACTGTAGAATGACATATAATACCAGTGTACTTTGATATCAAAATGGATACCTGCTATGCAGAATGTGTACAGCTTGGCAAGTCTGCAGTAAACCCCCCCAATCAGTGGGTTACACGCCCCAAAATGTAGGTTTTGGTTGTGTGTGCATTTAGCAGGCGTTTAAAATAATGATGTTTGTGAATTTAGGATTACTCTATGTAACATACTGAATATTAATCATGTGTCACATTACATATTCCTCCATCTTGCCTGTCTGAGCTCTCCCCCGGTGTCGTCTCTCTGACAGTGTGTCAAACAAGCTGCTGACAGTACAGTTCCTGCTGTGAGGTAATTGGCCTGGGGGAGTCAAAAAAATCAGAAAGAAAAAAAAAAAAACTCAACTTCACAGAGCAAGAGAAGGTTACAATTATTAAGTGCTGATAAAGACGGTGGAAAAGCCTTAAAGAGTGTGTGTGTGTGTTCAGTTGGTTTGTTTGGTCGGAACACCATCTTAACTAATTACTGCAGATTTCCACAGCATTTCTAATGCCCACACACACCATTAGTAGTTTCTACATGCAGAGGTCCATGCCAGCAGGCAAGGCAGGCAACTACTGTGGGCCCCAAACATAATATAAATATAATAAACTAAAGAGAGTCGGCTTAATGCTGCTAGTGTAGATGTAATTGTGGTGAACTGTCTCTTCACCACAATTGCACACAATTCGACGGAATTACAGAACTTTCAATAGTGTCACATGTTTTCTTTTGTTTACTTTGACATTTAAAATGAGTTAGCTTAGCTAACTTAACTACGTCGGGGCCTGGTGGCTCAGTGGTGGAGCATTGGGTTGGGGTACAGGCCTGGCTTTGTATAAGTATAGCGGTTTTCTGATGCCCCAGCAGACTCTAGGATCCCCTCTGCTAACGTCTCCCTCATCTGTAGGGGTTTACTTTCCAGTCTTTTTCTCACTGCCTTGATAATGTTAAATGTGAATGGCAGAATATGCCCCTCCCTCTTTCCTAGTAAATACCCATAGAAAAGTCATATTTGTAGAATAAAAGGTTTTCATACACACATATATGAATTGGACGAATCTCGATTGCTCTCGATGTAGAGTCTGTTCTACTTTACCGACCTGATCAACGCACCCACACACCAAACAGCAGCCCACCAAATCAAAAAGGATTTCGCATGGTTTAAACTGTTATACATGTCCATGTAGGTATGTTTTGTCAGATCTACTCTGTTTAAGCCTTTGGATTTTGTGTGGCTAATCATGGAATTCCAACACAGAGCGAAAGATGCAAAAATGTCCATGAAGTCATTTTTTGTGTTGTTTAACTTGTGATTCGTGTGATATATTTGTGTTCACATTTACTCTGATTTTACAGTGCACTGCCCACGTCAGGGGGTGGCTGTGTCTCAGGGACAGCACCTGTCCATGAACTGCTGCCTTAATGATTTAATTCCTTTTAAACTCTTTGGACAAGATGTTAAACCCACCCAAATAGTGACACCTTGAATCAGCAGCTGATTTCCTCCATGGGGGATCTTTAAAATATTTATTAAAAGTCAGAGGCAATTTAGGTTTTTCTGAATTTGTTAAAAAAATAACCAATTATCGATTGTGAACATGGCAAACTATTGATTATGGAAATGCTTAAAATTTGCATCCCCTGCTATAAATCATTCCCTCATGACAATCCTGACAAGAGAGCACCCTCAGAAACTCTTCTTTAGATGAATTCTACATAATTTAGGAAATATATTGGAAACATAAGATGTATATGACGCAAGCTGAATTATACTGCTCAGTATATTAGACATTTCATTAACCTTTTTGAAGAAGAAATGCACAACCACTTGCTACTTTTCTCACATACAGAAATAACAAATTCATCTTCTTTCAAAGTCTGATGAGCATCAAGACCCAATCACTAACCTCATGGATAATTTCCACTTTCATTTCCATTAAGTGATGATAAAAACAACACTCCTGTTTCTCTCCATTCTCATTGTACTGAAGTTTGCTTGCTGACAAAATCCTGCCTTTTTAGTAAAGCTACAGTGTTGACAACTAGTCTCTAATTCAATCACTGTGGCTTATTCGTTTGGGGTGCTTTCAACTGACTTTGATAATCACAGTCTTTATTGTGTTAGCACTGAACCAGGCAAAGTGAAAGTCTTTAATTGAAACTGATTTAATTGTAACACTAAATCAGGAATAGCAACAAAAAGTGTGTCAGTCTGGAGCCATTCATGCCAATTGCCATCAGTGTATATTAATGTGTCCCTGTAGGGAATAAGGACGTGTTATATGCAATCCACGTCTGCTTAGAAATTACTCATTTGTTTTCTTATTTTCATTGTGGTCTAAAACATAATCACTGACTGAACTAAGGTCACAGCCAAAGTATCTAAAGTAAAGTCAGTGGTAAGCAAGGAGGAAGGATGTACAGGGTTTTGCAAGAAAAGGGTCTAGCAGGTAAGAAAAAAAGATCATGGTTGCAGTTAAATGTACTGTCTCAAGCAATGCAATTTTTTAACAAGACCGTAATATTTAACCACGCTGTAATTGCTATAATTTGATGAAAGGCCAAGTAAAACAAATGGGGATAAACTCAGTTTTATTTGAAAAAGATTTAGATAAAAGATAGATACTTGATACAGCAGTGACAATTGTTAACATTAAATGGAGAAAGTGTGCATGGGGAAGAGGAGGCTTTGATTGTGTCAAACAGAGGACTTTCCCACTTGGTATCACAGTGAATGTTTGTACTTTAATATTCAAAAATGAAACCTCACATATTGAACTTAAATCTATAAAGGTTGTAGCTCATGTCCATTTAGTAACTGCAGCAATAACAGTTAGGGTGCACTATAGTCCATGACAGGAAATGCTGATTAAAGGGAACGTTAACAACCCACTGAACTTCCTATGAGCTAAAAGGTTGCTTAATAAACCATAGGTTTATACCTTAGCGTTTACCTGTAATGATTGTATTTGTTCAAAAGGAATAAATCAACAAAGTGAATTAAAAAAAATAAAAAATAAAAATAAAAAAAAAACAGACATCAAGTGTAGCCACTCTAACAATTTAAAAAAATAAAAAAGTGGTGTACTGAGCTACATGAACGAGGAAAACAGCAACTGATGACAGAAACATTGAACGGGTTCTTCCACACGGCATCTAGACACGTCTGTGCTAAGGTGAAGGTCCTACCGCAAGACAAATGACTCATCTGCAGCAAGAGCCAGAAAGCCAGGATGGGATTTTCAAAATCCCAACCAAGCAAATTGACAGAAATGCATGACATTTATTTAGTAAGAGCTCCATCATGCAGCAAGACAATGATCCAAAACACTCCATCAAGTCAATACAGGGCTGCTTTTACAAAACTTATGGATGGAACTAAATGGGTATATTCTAAAGTAATTGCCCAGGTGGTTCTTCACCCAAGACACGGACAGCTGGCCATTTCTCCTTTGGCCTCTCGTTTTATCCATGTAGATTCTATCACAATTAGGGCAAAGGCAGCGAGGAGACTGAGAGGAACTGAACTAACAAAAGCGTTTATATCTAAAAATTCAATGATAAATGGCAGAGACTAAACACAATCTATCGACTCGACTCAACACTAGGGAAGATAACTTAAAGAAAACAAGACGCCAAACAGATCAAACATCGACTACAGCAGTGATGTATAGTAAACCAAAATAAACACTAGCAAAAAACAGCACAGGAATAAAATAAGACACGGATGAGAGACATACTAGCAAACCAAAATGAACACACGGGAAAAGACTAAGGAAACTAACAAACAGAAACACACCAAAGGTACTTGGGGCTAGAGTCCAATTCACAGGAGCCAGGATTATTCAAGTCAGGTAAATCAAGAATTCAGTGTGTTGGCAAGAGGAGAGATGAGGATCCGGCAGGGAACTGTGGGGAAAGCTGGACTTAGTGAGGGGAACAGGTGCAAACAATAAAGAGGGATAACGAAAGGTAAAGTTAAAGGACAGGACTAGGGACAGGAAGCGGGGCCACAAAATAAAAGTCCAAAGGGAGGAAGTGTAACTGAGGGCCAGATGGTGACAGATGCATACGCTCATCTGAAGTAAAGGTCGATTAGAGAACATGAGCCTCGCACCACAGACATAAAGACATATGATTAAGCTCACAGCCCCAAATGACAACTTCATTTACAAAATTACTTTCAAATAATGTTAGTCTATTGGAAATTACTTCAATTACTTATCACGTACAACCTCACCAATCTTAGTAGTAATCTTAGACTATGGTTGTTGCAGTCAAATGGAAATATGCATAAACACAATGAAATTTCTTCAAAAACTTTACCATAGTAGGAGTTATTGTAGAGTCTTGACAGTCACAGATCCCCACCCACTTTTTTAACATGGCCTCCTTACGTGCCACGCAGCCCCAGGTTGGAAGATATTCTTGCAGGTATACAGTCATGGAATCCACAGAGTGGGGACAAGTTGCAAAGAATGCAACAGTTTGCCAGTTCATGCTTTCTTCTGTTTGGTCTGTTGTGACAGGAAACAACAAATTTCCTCATCATCTATTCTTTCCTTTCCATTTCCTGTTGTATTAAGACCGAGTCACCTCAACTTTATCTTCAGGCCACTGGATAGTACCACTAAAGAGCTGTCATTATCATCATCATCATCATCATCACCTCAACTCCCTCCTTCAGGTCTACAATCCCTCCTGGCAACTGCGCTCTGCCAAGGAACGACGTCTGGTGGTCCCAGCACTGCACAGAAGACACCAAGCAAAACTCTTCAGCTCAGTGATCCCACGATGGCGGAACGAGCTACCAAATTCTGCCCGCTCAGCAAGCTCACTCCCAATATTCAAAGAACTGCTGACAACAGAACTCTTCCGCACGTTCCTATGCACTTACATCTGTTTTTAAAGAAATTAAACGTAAAGACTTCTTCTGATAGGACTTTGCTTTCAGGATTTCTCCTTGATTTGCTTGCCTGCTTACCTGCTTCCCTTGTACTTTACTCGTGTCACTTTAGATAAAACCGTCATGACTAAATGTAAATGTCATCATGTCATGATTCATCCTCTACCACCTTCCCCCAGATAGCCCAGTGGATCTGCCAGGAAGCTGGGTCTGACTAATCCAGAGCTAGAGTATCAGTGATATTGAAATCAATCCAGCCTGAACACCAGGTACTGCTGCCTCAGTTAGATCAATAGAGTCTTGAGTTGCTGCCATGGAAGCCATCATCAGTTTGCCAGAACTATCTAAATCTTCTATTGTGTCTGGCCAAGGCCTCAGATAGTTGTCCCAGTTCAATATTCTATTACCACGAGGGTAAAGAGCTTTCTCCTTTCCAAGGAACAAGAGCTGTGGACATGGCTTTCAACAGGAGTTAGGATTTATGAAACAATGCTGTGGAAATTGAAATGCTGACTGAGCTAAGTGGCATCGCTATCTGTTAGTGGGGACCAACTGAATGTGTTGTATAAATAAAAGTGGAGTGGACTGACATATCTTAAGCCATGTCAGTCCTTGTTGGTGTACAGTGAGCGGGAGAACGAAAACTCTTGAATGAGTCAAAAGAGAGTATATTTCACAATAAAACAGAGCTCACCTTAACATATGGTGACATAACCTTCCAGCAGCCAATGACTAAGTAGCCTAAGAAAAACAACAAATTGTAAATGATCTGCACTTATATAGGACATTTCTACCCTATTGGCCAAGTATTTTACACTGCTTCTCATTCAACATGTGACAGCTGGGAATCAAACCTGGGATCAGTGGACAACTGCTCAACCTCCTGAGACAGAGAGCATCAGCCACTGACAGAGTTGAAAAAAAAAAAAAACAAAAGTCAGCAAATGCTCTGTTATCACATAAATGGTAAAAAAGCACTTGACCCATTCACACTCACACCGATGGGGGAGCTGCTATGCAGCTGGCCAACGCTCCCTTAGAGCCACTAAGCTGGGGTTCAGTGTCTTGCTTAAGGACACATGTGACCAACAACTGTGGGATTGGTGGACGACCGCTCTACCTCCTGTGCCACAGTCTCACCACGGTGTCTTTTAGGTGCTAAATTACTGAGATCAAAGACTGGAAGAACAAAAGTTAAAACAGCCTTATCTACACTACCTTGTCTGTGATTCACACTGTGACAAGAAATATCTTTTTGAAGCAGTTTTTTTCTCTGATAGTTTGAATTCTGGTCCTTATCTCTGCTTCGTTACCCTATTACACTTTAAGAACACTTTAAGAAGGTGCTGCCGTGAGTGGTAGCTTTTCCAGCAGTGCCTTTTTCTCTTTTGTGCATTCATGTGCTTTCCTGTACTTCTGTTGCATCAGATTAGCATCTATCCTATGGATATGGATATGGATCCTATGTATTTGGATTCTCACATGCCAAATCTCCTTTATATGATCAAGCAACTACTTGCTCTAAAAACTAAGTCCCGTGCCGCTGTGGTTCCCCCATATTTTGGCTGCAGAGCTGGCACTAAGCTAAAGGCTAAGCGGGGAGTGATAAGTGGTGATATAAGCCTTTGGTACCTTCTATGATCATGGGAAATGTGAACTCCCTACCGAACAAAATCGACAATGGAGGGAGGAGGACTCGCTATAATCATATGTGGGGAGACTGAGGTGCAGGACGGTAGAGCGGTCATCTACCAAACTCGCAGTTGCGGGTTGGATCCCCGGCTCCTCCGGTCACATGTTGAAGTGTCCTTGAGCAAGACACTGAACTCCAAGTTAGTTGCTCCCGGTGAGTGTTGGCCATAGCTCCCCGATTGGTGTGTGAGTGTGTGTGTGACTGTGAGTGTGAATGGGTGAATAAGTGCAGACCATATGTGTGAACACATGGTGGGATAATCTTGGGCATGTGAGCATCAAAATCTCCAGCTGTTGCAGAGACATTGAACTTTTGGCTGTAAGTTTGCGTCCCTATTACTTGTCCAGAGAGTTTGGACACGCCGTTGTTGTCATTGTTTACATCTCTCCATGTGATCATTTAAAAGTAGCGCGTGACATCATACATAATGCAAAACTACAAATACAGCACCCTTGTGTTGGCCCTTGTGTTAATCTCTGGGGACTTTATTCGCATGACTCTGGACACAACACTACCTGCTTTCTCCCAGTATGTGGACTGTAACACCAGGGGAAATAAGACTATTAATCTGCAAAAAGCTGCTGCAGATGTTCTATCAGACTGTTGTGGTGAACACCCTCTTCTATGCGGTGGTGTGCATTAAGAAGAAGGACGCCTCACGTCTGGATAAGCTGGTGAGGAGGGCATGCTCTGTAGTGGGCACAAACTTGGACTGCTTGTCATCTGTGGCAGAGGGACGGGCGCTGTACAGGCTCCTGTCAATCATTGACAAGCCACTGCATCCACTGCAGAGCATCATATCCAGGCAGAGGAGCAGCTTCAGTGACTGGCTGCTGTCACTGCCCTGCTGCGCTGACAGACTGAGGAGGTCGTTCCTCCCCCATAACATGCGGCTCTTTAACTCCACTCGGTACATTGCTGGCAATTCCTCGCTGTGCTGAGCTGTACTACAAACTGTACACAGTGCACCTATTCGATACCTTAAACACTCTGACTGCACAGGTGTTTTAAACGTACTTAGATTTTAAAAAAAGACCCTACATTTTTAATCTATTGCATTCTGAAGTTTTAGAGATCCTGGAATTTGTGAATTTCTCACTGGGATGAATAGAGTATCTATCTATCTATATCTTTTACCACTTGCTAACCACTATTTTCCATATTTGACAGTAATATGTCTGGATCTCTTCACCAACTACATTTGAAACTTATTAACTGTATTTCTAGATTTTCCCATAATTACAGGTATAATCTCACTTCACTGCAAAACATGGGCACAAAATAAAAAAGTGACATGGTTAATTTTTAATGAACTGAATGCAGAGCTGTGCTCTGTTGAGCGGTATACTACAGGCTCAGATAAGATATCCCCTTTCAGTTTGTAGAGGAGTGCTGAGGGAATGAGCTATTCTCCATTGGGTGCAGTATCACCAGATTCCATGTCCCTGCAAAACAAGCTTTTTTATGGCTACTTTTATCTCTAGTGGCTGATTCTTAGTTCCAGTTTGTAAATGCTCCTCTTCCCTAGTAGAGGATACACTTGAAAATAGATTATTAAGTGCAACATAGCCGCTTTTTGCTGGCCCCCTGTGGTTTAACTTGTGGTTCACCTGCTGCACTGCTGTAGAACACAAACTGCTTTAATAAAGTTTCATGAAAAAATAATATATTCTAAAATAATATATAGTCACATTACTGTACTGTAAGGATTAATAAAAACTGAAGAAAATCAAAGAGGAAATGTATTAAGTCAAAAAGCAACGAAGTGAAAATTTTTAAGCACCCTCCTTTTTTTTTTTTCACTGTCTCATCTCCTTCTAGCATCAGCAGTTGAAGAGAAAATTGCCGATGCCCACCTGGAGTGGGCCCTCTCATCTGTCCAAATCTGATGTCCTCACTCCCATCTACATGCTCAGCATACAGCAAGGGTTTGGGCATCATTTTCTCTTTCTTTCCCAGCCAGCACTAGGTGACAAATGCACCTCCTCTTAATCAGAGCAGTGCCAGGAGGACTGGTGCCAGACCTGAACAGGTTTGGTTAACCCAAGGTAGGTCTGTTTGTGGCTCATGGTAATGCACAGTCACCACTGTAGCTTCATCTGAGACTGCAGGACAAACCTCTGCTGGGTGTAGACATTTCCTCTAGTTACTCTGATCCCAGCTCTCCTACTCAGAGGGAGCATCTGAAAAAATAAAATAAAAATGCTGCTGGACAGGAATTTGCCATAGAGCACCATTGAGACATGTGACTATTTTCCCCTGTGGCATGTGCCCTGGTCCCACGATGGGATCTTTTTCTGGTGCTGCTGAGGGATGAGGAATCTCTTTCCTTTTCAGTCCCTGTGCTGCACTTTAACCCAGCTTATAGGTCTAAGAGCATCACCAGCTCTTTCAGGTCAAGGTGATCAACTTGGACAAGACACTGAAGCCCTGTATTAGGGCCCTTATCTCTGTGCAGCTGTCCAACAACAATTTGCCCATGGGGATCAATAAAGTTTTAGTTTATTAGTTTTAGTTGATGATTTCCAGATATGAGCTGTTGTCATTGCTTCATTATTGAAAGACTTCAGCAAAATGTTAGATTAATTTAATACAGTTGTTATTGCACCAATTGCCTTTTCCCAAGGCAAGATGTCAAGACCCTACCTCAGAAAAGTGAGAAGAGGAGAGGACAAGACATGGACAGGGACATGTGGTCTCTCCATCACCAGTGGGGACAAGCTGCAGGCATGCCAGGGGCGACTGATCGATTCCAAGACTTCTAAGACATGAGGAAATGTAGATGTGGCCTGTCCCCATGTCAAAAACAAGATGATTATGGGAGGATTCATATCAAAATTAAGTGATGATTTCAAATGGGACATAAACTGGTGTGACTTGTTTTCAGAGTCCTTGGCCTTGTCACCCACCTGCTTTTGTTACAGTAGTAAGCTGTGCGTTTCAGAAAGTACTACGACTATTAATGTGCTAATATGAAGCTGTTAAATAAAGGTAGTACTATAGAAAGTACCTGAGTAAATAGACATAGTTAGCTCCTTACCTGATATCAGGTAAGGAGCTAACTATGTCTATTAAAGTCTGTACAAATGTATTGTCCACCAACAATCCTCAATTCTGAGGTCCTGTCAGAAGTTAGGTGTCCTGTTATTATCCTACTAACTTTTGAAGTGAGCGTTTTTGTTTCTTTCCTCTAAGTGTAGCTGAGTTTTTTGTTACTCCTCCTCCTGACTTCTGCTTTTGGATCCTTGTGGCTTTTGAAACATTACAGTGTGTGACGAGATTCAAAATGTATGAATTAACTGGTTGCTCTTGATTTGATCCTCAGTCTATCACTCAAACACTTTAATACATTTTATTGTATCGTGTAGTACGGGTGAAGGTGGAACCATTGCATCTAAGTGGCTGATTAATTTATTTGTTGCTATATTGAGTTTTGGGGCAGTAGGATGGTGTGTGTGAGAGTGGGGGCGGCTATAGCTCAGTTGGTAAAGGCAGTTGCTTACGGACCACAGGGTGAGTGGTTCGATCCCGGCCCTGGCTATATGTCGTGAACCCTAACAGCCCAGCGATGCAGTGCAGAAATGAGGGTTGCGTCAGGGGCATCCGGCGTAAATCAACATGGACAATGATGTGGCGACCCAACTCACGGGATTTAGTAGGATGCAAAATGAAGGCATTAGATTAGATCTTTATCTGTATGTACTTGCTGATTTGCAAAATAAATTGCGTTGATACCAGTGATGCTGGTAATCAGTGTAACATTTACTTCTGTATGCCTTCCATCTAATGAAGAAGGATGATGACATCATGATACATTAGACTGTTCGTGACTTCAACACCTTGAAACACGTGAAGTCAATTAAAAGTCAGGGAGTTACTGTTGGAAGAAAAAGCAAGAAGCAATTAAAATCAACTTCTGTTCTACATGACTGAGCCTGTTTGCCCTGCACTAAGCATCGCTGTATTCAAATAGCCTGCTTGGCTGTGCTGCAGGCACCGCGGGCTGCTGTGGGACCACTTTTACATCGCTACACTTGACACATTAAAATCACCATGCTCATTCTGTCCCAGTGGAACATGCAACGTATTGGAATTATGGAATCCTATTATGAAAAGTGCATCAGTAAAAACTTATACATAGTAAAAAGTGTAATTAGACAAATACCTTGATTTTAGTTTGAAATGTTTCTGTTTCATACTTAAATGTAATCTTTTTTAAATCAGCTCACTGTTTTAATTTTACACACAGTCTGTGACTCAAAAAAATAATAATTCCTTGCAAATATTCTAACACCAGTATGAGCATTAGGGCAGACTAGCAACCAGTCGCACAGCAGGAGAAATCAAAAGCAAAATATCAAATGTGCTGTTGTAACTACAACTTGTTAACCTGGAAAAATTTGGGACAGTTGTGTCAGGAGGGCTTGAGACTACACGGTTCACCATGGAGACCCTGATTAAACAGGATAAGCCAAAGAAGAGAAAAAATAACCAGAGAAAGCTGAATTCACATTCAACAACACCAACATGTGCTTCATGTTTAAATAATAACGTTCAGACCTATGGGAGCGAGAATGAGGTCAATTTTTGACTCACCTCATGCAGTATCTTTTCCTCAACTTCAACCATGGCTTTTGTCTTTGTCTTATGTTGTTTTCCTGTTGAATGGTGCTGTTTATTACAAATCAAGTAGTATTAAGTACAGAATATAGACAGACAAAATGAATTTGAAATTGTTTTTGTTCCACAAATGTAAAATAGAAACTTCAAATTGCAAAAATAATAAAAGAATAGATGACATATTGTGATTACTATTGAGACACAGTTTGACACAGTTTGACTTGAAATTTCATCTAAGATAACTCCAAGGTTCCTCACAGCAGTACTGGAGGCCAACATTATGCCGTCTAAAGTAACTACATTGTTAGGGAGCATATCTCTCATATTTACTGGCACAAATGCTTTTAGTTTTTTCTGAATTTAGAAGTAGGAAATTATAGGACATCCAGGCTTTAAGTCTTTTAGACATGCTTGAAGTTTGACTAATTTGTTAGTATCTTCTGGTTTCACAGATAAATATAGCTGAGTATCATCTGCATAGCAGAAGTTTATGCAATGTTTCCTAATAATGTTGCCCAGAGGTGATATATAGAGAAAAACTACTGGCCCTAACACATAGCCCTGTAGAACTCCATAACTAACTTTTGTACATAGAGAAGATTCATTAATTTGTTCACTAACATGAACAAATTGGACTCCGATAAGATAAGATAAGATTTAAACCAACCTAGTTCAGTTCCTTTAATCCCAATTTCAAGTTCCAGTCTCTGTAATAAAATGTTGTGATCATTGGTATCGAGTAGCACTAAGATCTAACAGAACAAGTATAGAGACTAGTCCATTATCTGAGGCCATGAGAAGATCGTTGGTGACTTTTACCAGTGCTGTTTCTGTACTATGATGAACTCTAAATCCTGACTGAAAGTCTTCATACAAATTATTCCTATGAAGGTGATCACATAATTGTTTTACAACTACTTTTTCAATTATTTTAGAAATAAAGGGGAGATTAGATATTGGTCTGTAATTGGCTAAAGCACCTGGGTCAAGACAGGGTTTTTTAAGTAATGGTTTAATTACAGCTACCTTATAGACCTGTGGTACATAGCCTGTTTCTAAAGATAGATTGATGATATCTAATATGAACGTATCTATTAAGGGTAAAGCTTCCTTGAGCAGCTTAGTTGGAATAGGGTCTAGCAGACAGGTTGTTGGTTTAGATGAGGTAATAACTGAAGTTAGCTCAGAGATCTATGGGTAAAAAGCAGTCTAACAGGGATTGAAGCCTTATCGATGATTCTAGCAATGTTGTACATGAAGATCTATCTGTAATATTTGGGGGGAGGATCTGGTGAATTCTTTCTCTAATAGCTGCAATTTTATTCATAAAGAAAGTCATGAAGTCATTGCTGCTCAGAGTTAAGGGAAAACTAGGCTCAACAGAACTATGGCTCTTAGTCAGCCGGGCTACAGTGCTGAACAGAAACCGGGGGTTGTTCTTGTTTTTTTTCTATTAATGATGAATGATATGATGTTCTGGTATCACAGAGCTTTTTTGTACATTTTTAAATTATTTTTCCAGACTAAATAAGATTCTTCTAAATTTCTGGAACGTCACTTCCTTTCTCACTTTCGTGTTGCCTGTTTTAAGTTGCGTGTTTGTGAACTATACCATGGAGATCACCTCTTCTGGTTTACTGCCTTCTTTTTCAGAGGGGCAACACTATCGAGTATTGTATGTAATTGTCAACAAGATAATCTACTTGTGCAGGAGTAATATTAAGGTGGCTACTTTCCATTGTATTAACATATGGTGAAGCAAATGATGAACATAAGTTTATCAATAAATATGTATCTATAAGAACTATTATTAATTTCTGAAGCATAATCCTGTCCGGTGGCAGGGCTAACTTGTTATAGTCAGAGGAGATTCTGTGTAAATTAGATGCTAATTCTATCCAAAGCCAACCATATGCCAGCACAAATGATAATCATATGGCAACAGATGTGCTGCAACATTCTCTGCAGGTTGTTATTATGTTTACAAGAATTGAAGTTAAATATGAGATGATTTTACTGCCTAATATGTGGGCAGATGTGAATTATCAGACATGTGAGTTTGTCTTTAATTGCCACTTTATTTCATGCTCTTGAATTTTGGCCAAAAGTCTCTGAATCCAGTGACAGATCCAACAGTGTTTGGTCTGTTCCCAGCAGTTGGCTTGATGCCGCGCTCCCCTGGGGTTGCTAAATACCTAAGACCCATGCAAGTAGCATTTCAATTCTATCCATTTGGCATATAATATTGTCACAAGCGACTTCCATTTTTGTCAACTCTGTCTTGTAAATATTCTGTTACAGTAACTGTGGTAAGCTGTGCTGTTGTAGCCTTCAGTGACCCAGACTCATTGAGGCTCGCCCTTCAAACCAATCAGAGAACTTCAATGGTTGGTTTCATTGGTATGTTTTTATTTTTTAATGACTAACTGTTAGCTGGTCTTTGAAATGCAGGCAGCCTTCAGGCGTACTATGAAATATAATCCTGCCGGTGCCACTGACTCCTGACATCATTCTTACGGTCACTAGTGAACAATGTCTCTTGAAAGTAAACTTATGTAGGAGCCTCGGCCTTGTGAACAGATGCCTCTCTCTCCTAGGGATTTTAGAGTCAAGCAGTCTACTCATGCAGCCAAAAATATATAATTTATTTTTACATATGTAATATGTAACACTAAATCATGAAATTTACATTAGTCAATGTAAAAGAAGATTTTCCAGTACAGGATACAGAAGTAGAAGTATGCTCAGCCCTTCTTTGTACAGATACAGACTACTTTTGGTTTCCCTCCCAGCTCAATAGGAAAAAATGCCTGTAATATACGTGGAACAAGTGTTAATGGTCATTTTTATACAGTTCATGTATAAAAATACTCGACCTCTGTAACATGCAGTATGTATGTTATAGAGGCCGAGTGTTTGGATTGTGGTCAAGTTGCACCCTCCCTCCTCCCTTTTGTACAAATCCTAAACCAAGCCACCAGATGGTCTCCCCCAGGATACCACCACTGAGGGGATGTACACTGGGAAAAGCAGCTAATATTAGACATATTAGAGCATTTCTCAAGGTACTTCCACTGACAGATGGCATGAAAAGCATCTTTGACTCACAGCACAATGTGAAGGAAATCTAACCATGCAGAATTACATGAACATTGCTGGAAAACTGTAGCAATCTGGGCTAAATTCTTTAAATTCTTTAAAACATATGACTAGACGTTCGAAAATCTTTGTATTGTGCAGGCAAAGCGTGTAAGATTTGTTCTGATGACGGATTTGTGTCTTTTTCTTTTCTAAACAGAATCAGACTGAAATATACAACTATAGGCAGGAAATGTCAGGAAGATACAATCTTGCCTACATAATAGCCATTAGTTGAGTTGCAATGAGTTTCTGCTATTACTTGATTTTAAAATGACCATATAAGCAACTTACCATTATTAGAAGTAAGGATGATAGATCAACACTATGTGACTTCTGTATGTTGATACGCAAGACTGACCTGCTATTAAAGTTCATATATTATACTGGTTAATGCCAGTGGCACAAAATTTGAGTGGATGGTTGGATCACATAACTCAGGGCCCTCACACAAAGTTCAGTAAATGGACTAACGAGACCTGTAGGTAAGTAGGAAAATAATGTGGTGGTCCACATGTGAAAGCCTAGAGGCTTTTGCACTTTAGGTTGTAGTGTCAAAAGATATACTGCTCATTTAGTACTATAGTACTATTATCTAAAGATATATATATTGGCACATATTGTGCAAGTACACACTGCACATTTAATTGAATTATGCTGAAATTGGCAGGGTGTATTATAAAGCATTACTGAAAGAAGGACCTCTCCACCAGCAAACAATTCACACGGTGTTAAAGTGCTTTCGAGGTTTTAAATGGTGCATGTGTGAACTTTAATCTGAGCTTGGCTAACCAGGCTTGCAATGTGACTTGTTCTGAATGCTACCATTCTGTGAAGACCACCCAGACAGAGCAGTGTCTGTATCTGTTCAGGCCTGGTCACTGGAGCCCTGGAGTCGGGGGGTGGGGGAGTCTCTGGTGCAATGCAGCTGTTAGTAGCTATCTCACCAGTAAAGTATCGCAGTAATCTCTGTGGGGTCACCAGCAGCAGGGAATCAGGATTAATTCCTTTATTGAGTGTGGCATGCTTGCTTTGAATAGTAATGTGTGTCTGCAGAACAGAGGTTCAGGGTGGAAGTTACGGTAATTATACAGCATATGTCCAGGGCTGGGACACCACTGGCCCTGGAGCTGTTAAAACAGAAAAGGAAAGGATTAGTCAGAGCAAATATGCTATTTGTTAGGTAAGCAGTAATTATTGGGTCAATACATTTTTATTTGATATGCATGAATAAAATCAAAAGATGGATGCCAGAGAAAAAAATGTCAGCTTTGATTTGATAGCACTTACACCTAAACAGCGTAGTTGGTACCTTTGTATCAGATCATCCACATTTCATGTCTTCTACAAGTAGTTGGGGAAGGTAGCGCGGTTGTCCACCAATGTCGCAGTTGTTGGTTCAATCCCCGGCTCCTCCGGTCAGATGTCAAAGTGTCCTTGAGCAAGACACTGAACCCCAACTTAGTGTCTCCTGGTGAACGTTGGCTGCATAGCAGCTCCCCCATCAGTGTATGAGTGTGTGTGTGATTGTGAGTGTGAATGGGTGAATGAGAAGCAGTGTAAAGCGCTTTGAGAGTCAATAGGTAGAAGAGAACTATATCAGTGCAGAACATTTAGTAGGACATGTGACTGACAGGTGTCAATTTAAAAGTTGTGTTCTGTGAGATTGAGTGTTTAAGCCATAAATAGCTCTAAATGACTTCTCTTTGTTTTAGCTTTGCGCTGTATGTTTGAAGATTGTATTTCTTCTTCTTTTCCTTTGGGCTGTTCCCTTTCAGGGGTCTCCACAGCGAATCATGTTCCTCCATCTAACTCTGTCCTCTGCATCCTCTTCACTCACACCAACTAACTTCATGTCCTCCCTCACTACATCCATAAATCTCCTCTTTGGTCTTCTTCTAGACCTCCTGCCTGGCAGCAATATATTCACAGTTTCTCCTCTGAACATGTCCAAAACGCCTCAATCTGGCCTCTCTGACTTTATCTCCGAAACATCTAACATGAGCTGTCCCTCTGATGTCCTCATTCTTGATCCTGTCCATCCTCGTCTCTCTCAAAGAGAACCTCAACATCTTAAGCTCTGCTACCTCCAGCTCTGCCTCCTGTCTTTTCTTCAGTGCCACTGTCTCTAAGCCGAACAACATCTCTGGTCTCACCACCATCTTGAGACGGTGGCTTCCTTTCATTCTTGCTGATACTCTTTTATCACACAACACACCTGACACTCTTCTCCACCCGTTCCAACCTGCCTGCACTTGCCTCTTCACCTCTTTCCCACACTCTCCGTTGCTCTGAACCGTTGACCCTAAGTACTTAAAGTCCTGCACCTTCTTCACTTCTGCTCCCTGTAACCTCACCATTCCACCTGGGTCCCTCTAATTCACACACATGTATTCTGTCTTACTGCAGCTAAGCTTCATTCCTCTGTTTTCCAGAGCAGACCTCCACCTCTTTAGATTTTCCTCCACCTGCTCCCTGCTCTCACTACAAATCACAATGTCATCTGCAAACATCATAGTCCAGTTTGAAGATTGTATTTATTGCTAAAAAAACAAAAGAGGTACAAAATAAGCTGCTTTGGACCAAAAAAAAACAACTAGGAATATCCAGAAAAAGAAATAAACCACTAATCTTCATGTTATGAACTAATCTGAGATGATTAAGCTAATGATAATGGTTTATGGGTACAGTATATGTGATGGGTTCATGCTATAATAGATGCACAGCATCACTGGGGTTTTGTAAAGCAGTAATACACTTTCTTGTTGAAAGTGGTTCGTAACAATCAGTGAATATGCAGCATTATTAGAGATGGAGCAAGGAGGAGCATTAGGGTGTAAACAGTTTGACAGTGAACAGGATTTATAAATCAGAACTACATCACACATCACAATCATCTTTATAAGACCATTATAAAATACTTTACAAATACATTACAAATCTACATTTGTATGCACCCTGTGTGTTAGAGGATAATCCATTTATAACACTTAACAGAAAACCTGACCCTCCAAGTGTGGCAGAGTGTACCGTAGTCTGATGCCTCTGTACAGTAGCATCAGTGAGAGCCTGCTCTCTGACAGAGGACCTGACAGAGAAATGCATGACCACTTCGATCTGGGATTCTGAGCGCTGTGCCAAAATGTTGTGAGCTGATTAACTGACTCCTGCAAGTGTGTCTCAGCTGCAGATGACAAATAACTTAGCATGAAGTGTTGGCAGCAGTTGGTCTTAGATTACCATGGGGTCACCTTGTCATGTCAGCTCCTCTGATGACAACAGATTTGTTGTTTATAACACTGTACTTTTAAACCTGGTGAGGTTAGAATTTTCTGTCTGCTCACAGGGTACAATATTTCCGGGAGAGACATAATTTCAAATTGTCTCGATACATTTATTCATACTTATTTTTCATACATCTATTTAATGACCAGCGGTGACCAGCTTAAAAGTAACAGTAAGTCTGAACATTTGGTGAAACATATGTTAAAAGGTTTTAACATATGTTTCAGAATGAAAAAACATGTCACCCTGTGGAAAAGTGTATGTTGCTAATTGTTTCTGGACAACAGCAGAAGTATACAGTATAGTGCAGACAAATAAAATAATCCAGGCTGCAGACTGACAGAGACTAAACGAGACATGAGACAATTAATTGTCGGTTTTAATGTCTGTATGGGAATTGTTGGATATATGATTCATTTAGACAATAAGGGATTATCCTTTCATCATTTGGGAACTGAGGACACTAATTGGTGCAGTTTTGCAAGCGGAATCTTTGCCCCTTTCTAATACGACACTTAAGCTGCTCAACAGTAAAATAAAATTCCCACAGCTCCCATTAGGGAGTCAACATGGTTTACTGGTTCACAGAACCAATTGTTATTCTCAGTCATTTGTTCTTCTTGCAGTTCGCTTATGTGGTGCATCATAGATAGATCATATTGAAAACGTTCTTTTATTTTTTATTTATGTGTGTGTGTGTGAGAGATGCTGGGTTCCATCATGATTAAATCCTCAATATCTACAAATCCTCATGTATTCAAAAAACGGTGGATCAATGGGTAAAGCATCAGGCTGGGATGCAGATGGCTGCAGGATTATATCCCACTGACAAAGTGAGCACTTTGTTACTCCTTAATTTGGTACCATAATACATTTTTCATGTATCTGTACTCAAACAGATTTAATCACAGCTCCACTTTCACTCCACTACATCTAAGAGCAAATATCTATATCTTTTCCTCCACTGCTTTTCTACTCAAAGTTGCATTACATGTTATAATCACATTTCTTTACACATTTCACAATAAACTGCTTTTTGCCTTTTTTTATGAGAATAATCACTAGTGAGACAGTTGTCACTTCTTTAAATCAGATGCAAACGGGCATAGACTTAGTTTCCCCTTTCATGGAGCAGTCATTTTTCTCTGTGGCGTACCGGCCCCTCTCACAGGCTGCTGGGGCTGAGTTTGATCTGCCTGCTGAGATCCGCATTCACCGTGCAGGAGCACATACAGCTAAAGCAAAAAAAAAAAAAAACCCTCGTGATTTCATGGTAACATGTGCCTTCAAATGGGGATCATTGAACGCAGTGTCAAATTCTCTCTGCCATGTGAAGGTCCATCCAACAATCTCTCCCTCTCTCTCTATGTGCCACATGCACAGACAGAAGGAGATATTGTAAAGCGGCGCAAAGCGAGTTATTGGTGTTGCTGCACTGAGAACTGTGACAGAGGTCTCTCTGTTAGTTTATAAATGAATGTTCTCGCCTAATGAAGGCAGCAGGTCACACGTGCGCAGTGGGATTACTGTACGTGTGACCATCCACTGTGTTTACCTGGAATTACCTCAGGTGCAAATACCTTTGCATTCTGGTTTTCTCCTTGTGAAGGGATTTTCTGTGGCTCATTAATTTGGTGCGTCCTGACCTTATCTCCAGCTTCCTTCCCATTTTATCAGTGGTCCGTGTTTTCGTCTTGAAATTACAGTACAAACACTGCTATAGGCTGCTACTGTCAGTAGTGTAGGAACAAAACCGAAAAACCATCCGATCATGTAGCTGAAACTATTTTGTCTATTAGCATTAATTAGTTAAAGTGTGCTAGCCTAGTAATGATCACTGCAGACGTTACTTAAGTACAGGTTTTGTGTACTTCATCCACACTTTTGAGTAGTGGGATTAACTACAGGTGAGGGGGACGAGGCATGGGAGTAGGATCTGAAAGTAAAGAAAGGACCAAAAAGAGGAAGTGGGAATTTTCCCAAATAAAAACATGGCTGTAACAAAATGAGAGAATTGCAGCAAAAGTTCCTCCTAATGAGATTTGACAAAGGACCTCTTTAACTAACGAGGCCTCTTGCAATGGCACAGGAAGCAACAGAACTGTGATTAGAACTATGTGTAGTTGCACTATAGACTAATCAGCCTACTTGATGGTTTTAATGTTGTGGTGGGACATGTAGTGCTAGTCATGACTGACAGGTGTGAGAATACAGATATGAATGTAATGGTTAATGAGTGTATGTAAATTCTATATCAATGTTTCCTCAAAGAATACTACTGCGTGTGTGCGGCATGTCCAATATATGTGAAAAGGTACTAGAAAATGATGGGGAGAGGAGTACTATGAAAAAGGTTCCTAAACCGAGTTGCCTTTGGCTTCATTTTACATTCCAGCATCATCTGGGCTTTATTTAATTGGCTGTTTAGCTCTAATGTGCTGTTTTGACTGGAAGCCCCATCAGGATATCAGACAAATGAGCTGTTAGTTTATCATAAAGGCTTTTAGTCCTGACATTGTTTTAACTCATTCATTTAAATAAGCTGTGATTAACATAAGTGTTCAGTCTTCAGATGGATGTTTTAAGTGCCATCAAAGATGCTTCTGAACGGGCCTTAAATCAAACATCTGAGTACCTACCTGTACCTGATGTTACACTCATACTGGGCTTATTTTGCTGAAGCTTTATTTGTTTCTGTTTTCAAACTCGTGAAAACAAATAAGAAAAAACACTCTGTGAGCACATTTTCATCTGTTGGAGAAGCAAATACATTTTTGACTTCATCCATTTACATTCAAAGTCATTCGTCCTGCTGAAACCACTTCAGAGATCCACTTTAGAACACAAGCACATGGCTCCTGGACAGGATTTTAATGACAGGAGAATAAGCAGCCAGTGAAAATTAGTTTGCCTTAGCTGGACTGCTAAAGGACAATCAGACGTGTCCTGAAGCCATTCCAATGCTGTCTTTGTTTTGCTCCAAGATCATCACCCCAGTCTCTAGAGCTACTTCTCTGTATTGGCCTGCATTCACCATAAAAGGTCTACACAGAGCTTAATGGCTTGGTTTACTGCCTGACACGTGAATTGTGAGACCTTGTATCCACAGGTGTTAATTGGTAATAAATGACCAATCACGTCAGTTTGCCACAGGTGAAATCTGGTCAACTTCTAAACTCATCTTAAAAAAAAGCAATGAAAGCAAATAGGATACAGCTGATCATAAAAGTAGACTGCAACAGCAAAGGAGGTCAAAGGTTAATGAGAGATTTTCATTTGTAATGAATTTGCAACTCAGAGAAAGCACAAGTACAAGAGATTGTAAAGATATGTAATGTTGTGTGTACTGACTATCCGTATTTGTATACTGGTATCTTTTTGTGGACCCTTTTTAGTGGTTTATTTTAGGCGTTTAAAGGAATTGAACATGTTTGAAAACATATTTGTCCTCATTTTGCCCTGGAGGGATAAATGAGTATTGAAAATATGACTGAAGAAACTGAATTAAATCAAAACATGTTTTCATTCATTAAGTCATTATGTTGTCGTTCAGAATAGATTATGAGGGAAAGGGTCATTTCAAATGAAAACTTTTAAAACCTGTAAAAAGTGGAGGGGTGTGAATACTTCCTGAAGTGCGTGTATATTAAGGAAGCACAAATGTAACAACATCAATAATAGATGTGATTCATTGAATGATGTGGGTGAGTCAGCATTCACAAAGGGAACTCACCCTTAATAATCTTATTACCTTCCAGCTACAGCCTGTCTGCCCATTTGTTCCTCAGCATACGATCTGATAAGGCCTCATCGTCCTGACACAGTCCAGATAAAGCACATTAATTGGGTTCTTGTGTGTTGTTCTGTCAAATGACTAAGAATTAGCACTCTGATATTATTAATGTTCAGTTATGGTTCCATATTGCTAATTCTTTGGGGATTAACCTTCTGTGTTCTGGATAACAGTATTGGAGATAAACATAACAAGGTTGGATCCCGATATTTATTATTGCGTGGAATCATTTCTCTTTTGCTTGAACAGATGCTCTTTGTGTGTGTGTGTGTGTGTGTGTGTGTGTGAGGGAGAGAGCCATTTAATGGGGTTGATAGTCAGTGGAGAGGGTCTCTGTTCCCTGTCTCTCTGCTGGTCAGGTCCTCCAGGAATACTGGTTTTCATGGCACTGAAATGAAAATCTGTCAAAGCCCAGGTCTGAATTACACATTAGCCCCAGTCTAAACTCATCTGATGTTTCTGCCCTCTGTCACCTGCATTGCAGAGGAATAGATACTCAACTGGCCACAGGGCCCAGTGATAACAGTCAATACTTTACACGGTGAATCTCATCATCAATTCAAATCTCAAATCTGTGTACTAGAAACTCTTTGTAACAATACGCAACATGTTCAAACAAACATATGAGTAATGCAACCTGCTTCAGATTAAAGCCACTTCATGGATTTTTGGTGGTACATGTGATGTTGTACTGCAGAGGAAATGTAATGGAGCAAAGAAAAAAGAGGTAGTTTTGCAGAATCAGCACTAAATGCTCTGCACTCATATAGCACTTTTCTACGTATTGGTAATCAAAGCACTTTCCACTGCTTCTCATTCACCCACACACACACACTGGGGGGGCTGCTATGCAGCTGGCCAACACCGGCAGCAACTGAGTGGGCGTTCAGTGTCTTGCTCAAGGACAGTTCAACGTGTGACCGGAGGAGCCGGGGATTGAACCACAACAACTATGGGACTGGTGGACGAACGCTCTACGTCCTGCGTTATTTATAGCCTGATAAAACTAAGGTTGAGCATTACTATATGTGCCGATGGGGTAAACATGGCACTGCATGCACCTCTGTTGGGTTAAGATGTGAGTTCTGGCCGGGCTTCAGTGCTGCTGCACCTCCCCGTTAGTTATATAGGAACCCAATTTTATGAGACATTCTACCGAATAAATTAATAAACATTTCCCCTCGATGACAGCAAGTGCTCCAGGCCGAGTCTAAAACCATAACATACTGTGTTTAGATCATATTTTAACATGAACTCAACTAACAGACGTTGTGGTTGCTGTGTGGTGCAGGTGATTGGAGCCCACAAAGGACTTGAGGACAACAAGTCTTTGCATCAATATCCAAAACATCTATTAAGACTAAATGCCTACAGTATAAGAAATCTATCAACCAAACTGCATCAGCAATTCTTGCTAAATTCTACAAGCAGCAGGAATAACATCCACAGGCTGAGACCACATGTAGGCAAAGCTTTATTTTCTCCTTCCCTGATCATCTGCTTGTTCTCAGACAAGGTTTAATGTGAACAAGGTGAATGCAGAAACAACCTGGACTGCCTGGTTTGTTTTAACATACCCAGCTTAATGTCCTGTAATGAACACTGACCAGCCACTTTATTAGGTACACCTTGCTAGTTCCAAGTTGGACCCTCTTTTGCCTTCAGAGCTGCATTAATTTTTTATGACAAAGATTCAAAAAAGAGCTGGAAATATCCTTTAGAGCATTATGTAATTGCTGCAGATTTGTCAGCTGTACATCTATGATATAAATGGTAAATTTTCTGCACTTATACAGCACCTTTCTACCTATTGGCACTCAAAGCGCTTTACACTGCTTCTTATTCACCCATTCACACTCACACTCACACTCACACTCACACACACACACCAATGGGGGACATGCTTTGCAGCTGGCCAACGCTCACCGGGAGCAACTAAGTTGGGGTTCAGTGTCGCGCTCAAGGACACTTGGACATGTGACTGCAGGATTGAACCAACAACTATGGGATTTGTGGACAACCGCTGTACCTTCCTGTGCCACAGTCAACGTGTCCCTTTCCACCACGTAGCAGGCAGTGCAGGTTTCTCCTGCTGCTGCCCATCTGCTTCGAGGGTCGATGTGTTGTGCGTTCAGAGATGCTCTTCAGCATACCTCACCTGTAATGAGTGGTTACTTGGGTGTTGACCATGTCTACAGGCCTAAATGCTTTGAGTTCCTGTCATGTGATTCGCTGAATGGATAGTTTAGTTACCGAGCCTTTGAACATGTGGGCCTTATAAAGTGGCTAGTCAGTGTAGTTTGAAGTTAAGTCGACTGCATGACAGGTAATACAGGCTCCACTGACAGTTGGTCTTTGTCTTTGACAGTCTGAGGTAGACAATCATTATAAAGGGTGCAATTAGTTAGAGCAGTGGCTGAGTTCATAGAGTGGCCACCTATCAACCGCAGGGACAGCAGATCGCACCCCACCCACATCCCAACTGCAGCTGTAAATGCTGCTCCCAACCTGGTAAGAATTAGGGAGGGTTATGTCCCAAGCTTGCAGGATCGTTTGAGTCATTTCGAGGTCAACTCATCCTCATGCTTGAGATCACTGTCTTAATTCATAACTTGGCTCTAACTGAAGACTATTTTTCCTGGTGTCTACCCTCAGAGGTCTGCAGTTCACTGGATGTTTTCCCTGCACATTTGTGACTTCCTGGATGAGTCATGTTCATGCTCTTGGACTCATTTTGGAAGGTCAGCCACTTCTGGCATGGATTACTGTAAACAGTAGTCTGTTCTAACTGGGGCTCCCAGAGTCCCAGAGCATTACAGACAGCTTTTGAGCCAGAGACTGATGGATTTGATGTTTTTCTTTTACAACTTTACATCTTTTCCAACAATTAGTTTGAACATCTGAAACGTTTAGTGTGAGAGACACACAAAAAAAGATGAAAATATCAAAAGTCAAACATTAAATTTACTGCATCTAAAAAAGACAGAAGCATCCAATCAAGGAATAAATTAAATATATTATTTCATTAAACTTGAAAACCAGTTCCACTTTACTTTAACTCTGATTTAGCTATTTTAAATGGACTTTAAAGCTATGCATCAGCCACTGCTGTCACCGGACGAGCCTGGAGTTATAGTCTAGTCAATAAAGAACTGGCCTACACCTTGTGATTGGTACTGTCACAAGCCGATACTGACCTGATGAACATCATTAATCCAGTCATTGTGCCTCTGCATAAGCCACACAGGCCTGATGTCATCTTCATGGACAACAATGCCCCAGCTCATCGAGGTCACATCATCAAGGAACAAGTGCTGGAGGCTGAGGTACATCAAATGCAGTGGCCTGCACTTTTTCCAGACCTGAATCCCATGGAAAACCTACGGGATCAGCTGAGTCGTCGTATAGGAGGTTCTAACACTTCACCCCAGAACCTCAATGACCTGAGAGGAGAAGAGTGGAATGTCATGCTTCAACAGACAATAAGTGAACAGCCTGAGACATCGTTGTCAAGCTATAATTGATCCTGAAGGACACTGAGACACTGACACTGATTGAGACACTGACTTATTCAGATCATTGCTTGCTTCTACTTAAATACCTACTTTCATGATATAATATCATTGTAGCATGAAGTTTTTACATTTTTTATAAATTTAACTTGAAAGTCAAATATCCCAAATTTTTTGTGAGTAGTTTATGTTTAATACCGAATAAATTTCTATTGTGCAATTCTGCCAAATAGGTGCCTTTAAATACCGGGAACATTATATGTATGAATACGCACTACAATTGACTGAAAATTTAATTTTATAATAAGGAAAAGTGTAAATTTAAAACATTTATTAAAATGACCTAGAACACTTAAAAATATAGGATTTGTGATCCGTCCTCACTCACTCTCACTTTTCATTTTGCAACCAATTTTTTTTGCATTGTTATACGACTCCATATTCTATCTATGTTGACAGAAAACAGTTTTGTTCATAACATATCCCTGATATTTTAGTCAGAATCTGCACTTTAGTTGTGTGCTCAGGTTTTCACTCATTCCTCCCTCTAAGAAAATTGGGAGAATCCCCAGGAAGTTTTACAGTTTATATAACATACCTGCATGGAGCTGATCTATATAACTATAACCTGGACTAAAGTAGAGTTAGGCAAGTTTGTTTTCATTTCTTTATTAGCTAAAATATGTAGTTTATCCATTAAAATGTTTTGTAGACGAGCAAAAATTGGTCTATTTATGAATCAGTTTTGGAATTTGTAGTGAGTGCAGTGACCTGTGGACACCCAGCTGTAACTGCAGGTGGAGGAGAAACACCTTTCCACCATTATCAGGTCAAAGGATTGTATGTAAGTACAGTTAATGGGAGGTGTAGCTACTTTCCAGGGTCAGGATGAGGACTCGAACTGTCACCCTCAGCTTAAAGGAAACTGGGGCTCATTCCAGAAACCAGTCATGACACAACTAAGGTTTTCTGGTGCATCTAAAATTTGTAGCTGATCTCATGGACAAAGAAAAAAACTGCTCGTTTGCTTAAACTGACCAGAGGAGTAAAGGTGAAGCATTCAACCGCAGCAACACTGCTCCTACTGTTAAGCACAGGACTGGTAGCATCATGCTCTGAGGCTGTTTCACTGAGTGGATGGAATAACGAACAAAAGATGATCACCTCTAAATTCTTCGGCGTGACCTCAAACTGTTAGCTAGATCAGGGGTCAGCAAACTTTACCGTGTGAAGAGCAATTATTGGCCAGAAAGAGGAAGAAAAATCTTTCCCAAACACACAAAAATGATTTGAGCCACAAGAGCATGGAAAATAAAAACAGATAGAGGAAATAATATGTGGATATGTACATGTAAATACAGCAACAGCTTTGATGAATTCCTTCTGAACACACCCACCATAGAAATCCTGAATCTGTTAGCCAATACCAATTTATGTGTTTGCAGAAAATCATTTAATTAAGTTAATAATGCAGAACTTTACATGAATAATAATATTCGGGTGTTTTGCATAAAGGTGCATCGCTCCTGTCCATCTGGCAGTAATGTGGACACACACTGATCCCACAGATGTTGGATGCATAGAGATATGTCAAAGAGACAATGCTAAATGTCTCTGGTCACTGTAGAACCATCTGAAAGCTGTGCTGTTTCAAAAACAGCTGTGAGAAGACAGATTTGAGCTCAGGCTCAGATGGCAGGATCGTTTTCCTTTTGCTCCTTGCATGGTTTTCAGTGAGAACAGTCTTTTGACAGACGACATTCTCAGTGCAAATCATCCATTTAGTTCTTGTCATCCAGTTCTGGATAGTTTCGGCCTTTGCTTTGCAGAAGGGTTTTCATGCAGAAAGCAGAAAACCATTTCAGAACTTTCCCTGGATAATTCAGTAATGAACAGAACTGGTGCTGGTTTGAGTCATTTGCATTATTTTGTTTTAATTTAATTTATGAATAGACTACATATTTCACATATCAATCCGCTAATATACACTAAGCTTGACTTAGACATCTGTTCTATAAAAAGGGGGAAACAAAATTCTTATTCATTTCTTTTTTCTTTGACAAAAACATGGAGCCAGGAGAGAGGGGCTGAGGAGCCACATGCAGCTTTGGAGCCATTGGTTGCTGACCCCTCAGCAAGATGGTACAGTATAAATTTGGAAAGACTGGGACACACTAATTGAACTCAGGGATAAAGAAATTAGATTTCAGTGGTCAAATGTCAAACATCAAAGTCAATGTAGCCTCACGTTTGTCCCATTGTCACCAACACAACATCTCAGAACAAATTGTATTACATTTGGCCCAAATGATAACTTGGATTCTTTAATTAATTGATTAGAATACTCCAACTTTCTTAATTCTTAGAGGTATATACACCCCGTGATGCCTGACATGTAAAATGAGACTCAGACATGAATCTATTAGTGTATAATGGGATAGTATCTGACACTCCTACCTCGTACCTGCTGGCACAATTTGAACAGCCATCATGAACAAGATCATCTCAACCAATTTATTGTGCCTCACAACCACTGGTGCTCTTTTTTTCAAAAATACCTTTTACATTTACATCAATGTGATTCAAGCAAAGCTAAAAAACACATCTGCCCAATCCGAAGGTGAGTCAAGACACTGTGCCGATTTAATAAAGACTTTACTTTATTATCATCCACTTGAGTGCCTTTGGATGTGAGATTTTTTTCTACTGCAATCTTAGAATCACTAGTAATTAAGTAAGGAAGGACACAAATACATATTCTGTTCATAAAAGGTTTATTAGAGACAATCTAGCTGCGCTTATTTTAAAAAATTAATAGAAAATGCTTGTGCTGCCTCTGTGCCATCGCTCTTGCTTTGCTTTCAGCAGCATCTGTCTCTCCTCTCTGGATCACAGATTGTTTTCTGTTTTCTGTCTAAATGAGCTGCTGCGGTGCTTCTGGCATTTGCTCTGGTTTCCTTCACAGCTTGTGCAGATTTTAGCCCTGATGGTGGTTTCTGAAATACATCAATACACAGGCCCATACTGCACATATTCAGCATTTCTTGTTGCTGTATGTTTTGGTTGGCAGCTTTCCCACCAGGGCTGGATCTATCTTACCTGATGCAGAGGGGCCTTAAAAATGTCAGGAAGGTATATGTGTTTGTTATTTTTAACTATCTCTGTGTGACACTGTGTGTCATGGGTTAGAAGTGAGTTTTAAATGAAACCTGTATATTCTAGTACAGACATGGAGATTAACCTGCAGTATCAGACTCAACTGCACAGCATGTGAACATTATTGCCTATGAAATTCAATTAACAAGACTTTTTTTACATTTATGCAAAACAATCACCCTTTCAACATTTCCTATTCATATAGACTACTATATCTGACTGACACTTTTAGAGATTTGCATGTTTTCTGAGTAAATTCTAGATTGTGTAGGTGATTCCCACAAAGTCTACTTTATTTCTTGCTGCCTTCTGATGAGCCAAAATGACCTGACTCTGTTCTCTGAAACGCATCATAGTGCAGAGGGATGGTGTACAGACACATGGAAGTGTGTAGAATGAAGACTTGCATGAAGCTAAACAAACCAGGGAGAAAGGAATTAAGCACATTAACACATTTAAACTGATTCTTCACCTTTTGCTCTATTAGATTTATCTGGTAACTTAAGTTACTGCTGCTTGGTAGTTAAGTGGGGGAAGATCAGATCAGATTAACATATGGGAGTAAACCTTGCAGCTGTTTAATAAAGAGGATTCAGGTACTTAGTAGGTAGGAAAGTTCTCCTAAGTCATGGTTTGGCAGTGAGTACTACAGATATATTTTATACGTATTGTTGGTTTAATGTTGACAGATCTGTACCCACAGACTCGCACAAGCCTTTCATACTACAGTTGAGGATATGGAGATGATCCACATGCTCACATCAAAATAAGGCACCTCTAGAAAGTAACAACAGGAAGAAGAAGTGCTCCTTTGTTGTGTTTGACTGAAATACATGAAAAATGAACACAATGAAAGCAGCTGCTGAACAGTGTCAACGATGTGAACAAAACATTACATACCATCCATGTTTTTTAAAAAAACTGCTAGTTTACATTTCTGGCACATGTGCCCAGAAAAAGTTTGGAAACACCATTACATCTTTGTATATCTCCCATGTTTTATTGCCTTTATTCTTTATTCACATTGTTGTAAATGGTAACGTAAAACACACAAAATAGAACCGCAATTAAATTTTAATATTAATATTTGAACACACAATAACACATCCAATGTGTATTTTAAACTTTACTTTTAGCTACTACCTGGGATTCTGTGGCATACTACTGATCAGTATTTCCAGAAATTGAAGTGCAGATACTCTTAAATGGATCACGCATGGCCCCCAGGTGTTAAAACATCCTAAAATAAGTTCATGTCCAGACCTATCATATCAAGAAAAGCTTTCCTCAGAAATTCTTCCTTTCTCAAGACATATATGTCTTGAGAAAGGAAGGGTATTCTGTACTAGACTTAGCCAGGAAATTTGATTTCTTTAAAAGGTGAGGCTCAAATTATTACAGGGTCTTTATGCAAAGTGGTAACAACATTTATTATAAAGCCAAAAAAGATTAACCCACCGTTTCTATAAAAAAACAAAAAAACAATTCAGGTGTGACATGTGAACCCTACTAGTCTGGAGTTCTGAGCAGACATGGTGTTTTTCAGAATTACAATTCAAATGCAGACAAGCAGTGAGAGCAACAGACTGGACACAGACACAGGGATGATGCTTTCATCCAGAGTGCTTTCTATTTTAGAAAATGCTGATGTGTGCAGTGTGTTCTGTATATGGGGTGTATGGGAACTAAATCCCCAATCACTGAGCTAAACCAATTCACTAATTACAATAATAAATGATTTATTAATAAACCAGATAATTATTTCAGCAAGTAGTTTCACTGGGTTAAGTTGGGAGGCAACAGTCTTGCGAGTCCAAACATAAGAGAGGTGAACCTGGGTTCGTGAGAGTCTCCAGGGCCATTAAAGAAATGAAACAGATGGCAGGAAGGAAATTTATCCCTCGCTGCTCTGATATGCAACTCATTTACTTGATAGCCAAAAGAAACCTGCTGTGCTTTTCTAAAGAAACGGTTCAGACAGTACTAAACCTGGACTGTTTCAAACCTGAAATGATCACCCGAAACAGGGTTACTGGAGGAATAACGTTGCACTAGTTCATATTTTTATGAGCAAAGGATGTATTGTACTGTGAAAGGTGTCGTTTGCGGTGACAAACCCACAGAAAGTTCACACAAACTTTGCCGTTTCTCTCTCCAGCTGCTGTTTTTGAAGCCATTTCCATCAAATGTACATTATTTGTGACCAACATACCCCTATTGGTAGAAATAAATGCAGTCTGATGGGAGAAGTGGTGTGGCCCCACCTTTCCCCCAAGCCGATTAGAAGACTGCTGTATGAATAATGCAAATTCTATTTTACTGCATTTAGCTCAAGTAATGGCTGCAGCTGCCAACATAACATAATACATAACAATGTATGTATCCAAATATGTGTAAACAGGTAGGCACAAAGTTACCATGATGCTTAGAAAATGTCGTACCAACATATTTGAGGTTCCAGAAGCTTTTTGTTTTTTATTTGGTCTGTTACAAACTTCCTTGCAAACTCATGTTTGCAACAAAGGAGGAAGTCCACACACACAAAATGGTTCAAATTCCCAATTATATTAATTTTACCTCAATGAAATCAGAAACGTGTGACCATGAGGAATCAGTGATGTAGGATGTGTCACTTTGATAGAGAATACAGAAAAACAATCTACAGGACTAAACATTCTGCTCGATGAGAGAGTGAGAGCTGGAAAAGTAGGGTCTTCATAGCCTCGGCAGGTGCAGCCGTTGCCACTGACGACCCGACCAGGCTCCTGCTAGAGAAAGCACAAAGGAACTACCACAGCACACCCTCCTGGGTGGTTAATTGGTTTTTAGACAAACTGCAGTCGGCTGTGCCAACACAGTGCAATACTCCATGCTACTCCATATCCTTCATATATGTTCAGTGCCACGTCAAATTTCCAGCTGGTGGCAGCATGTCGACTTTCCAAAGTGTGAATTGATTTGGAGGTGAGTATGTAATTAAGGGTCAAACATGCATCGTAAGGAAGACGACCCGCTCTGTAAGTGAGTGCACAATGTCTGCCGCAACTAGTGTGTTCATATTAATGCTATATTTGAGAAGGTGGTGGTAAAGGAACTGATTTGTTTAGGGTTCCCCCCAAACACATTGGCCAAATAATCATCAGGACACCATGCACAGGGGTTTGGCCAACCTTCTGCAAGAAGCATGCAGCAGGTTTTATATAAGAATGTCCTGCTGGGAAATATGTGTGTTGTTTGCACAGGTCGCGAAAAATAATAGACATACATCTTACTGTTTGGGGGCATCTAGTGGCAGTAGTGAACGTGACCAATGCTGTACTTATTCGGAGCATTCAGTCTGTCAGGAGGCTGGTCGGCTCAAAAACCAAACAAAACACAGGACTTTTACACAGGAGACTGGGGTTTGGCTCTTATTGCTGTCGCAACCCTCCTTAATGTATTAGTTAGATAGTACATGAAGTTACAGAAGTACTGATCTTTGAGGCAGGGTGACTTTTGTACTAACTCTCACATTTTGATGCTAACTCTACCCTAATCTACCCCTGATGTTTTTGTGCCCACTCAAATCAAAATGATGTGGAAACATATTTTAAATCCTGCATATTTGACTGTTCAGAGCCAAAATGGGTGTAAAATGCCAGCTTCTGTATGTGGTGGTGCTATTTCAACATCATGCTTCAGTGATCTGTATGAGACACTTACCAAACAAATGTAGCTCAGCTTCACTGACTAAATTTAATCCCTCTGGGTCCCAAACCGCAGCAGAATCACTAAGTTTGTCTTCATATTGACAGGGGAGTGGTGCAAACCATTAACAGCAATTACTTCAATAATGTTTTAAATCTCCTGCAGTGACCTTGTGATCTTCTTACTGCAACAGCAACAGGAAACGGCTGCACTCTGATTTACAGTTTCGACAGTGAAAGAAACAAGTTTTTTGATCTATGTGCAGGTTTCTGTATTGCTGCACAGCGAATTTACTGCAGAATTGCCACAGTACATGCATGAAACTTATCTAATCAAAAGCTCAGCTTGTCTCCTCAGGGGTGGCTACAGCAGAGCGTGTTGTGCACATTGATTTGGCATGAGTTTTTATTCCTGTTCCCCTTCTGCTCCAATCGTCCCATTTTTGGGAACGATGCTTAAAATGCAAAACTTCATAAGCAATAGATGTGTATGAAATAGTTACAAATTATTGGATTTTGGTGGTGTTCTTTGTTCACAGCTCTCAGCTATCAGTTTACTCAAAAATAGTGTGCTTGAATAAGTTTCGAGATACTTGTAGCCAACGTCATTTGGTATTATTATTTACAGTTTTTTTTAACCTGGCTACAATTCAGAGAAAATATACTTTTCCCGGTTTTAGACTGAAATAAAATCAACTAATAAATGCAATGTTTATGAAGCAGTTATGGATATACAAACCCAATTCAAAAAAAGTTGGGAGGATGTGCAAAACATAAATAAAAACAGAATGCAATGATTGGTAAATTTCATCAACCCATATTTTATTCACAATAGAACATAAACAACAATATCAGATGTTGAAAATGCAATATTTTACCATTTCATGGAAAATATTAGCTCGTTTTGAATTCGATGGCAGCAACACATCTCAAAAAAGGAACACGGGCAACAAAAGGTTAGAAAAGTAATTGCTGCAAATAAGAAAACTAGTGGAGGAGCATTTGACAACTAATTAGTTTAACATGATTGGGTATAAAAGGAGGCAGAGCCTCTCTGAAATGTAAAGATGGGCAGAGGTTCATCAATCTGCAACAGACTGCGTTCAGAAAAATGTTCCTCAACGTAAAATTGTGAAGATATTAAAGATCCCACAATCTACAATATATAATATCCTCAAAAGATTCAGAGAATCAGGAGGAATCTCTGTTTACAAGGGACAAGGTCAAAACTGGATGCATGTGATCTTCAGGCCCTCAGGCAGCACTGCATTAAAACAGGCCTGATTCTCTACTGGACATCACTGCATGGGCTCAGGAGCACTTCCAGAAATCGCATTAGAGCCTATAGTTTACACATCAATGCTGAAAAGTACATAGAGGTTTTAGAGCAACATATGCTCCCATCCAGACAACATCTCTTGCATATTTAAGGTCTTGCGTATTTAAGCAGGACAATGGTAAACAATGGCAGTAGAAGAGTTCAGGCTGTGAACTGGCCTGACTGCAGTTCAAGCCTTTCACCAATAGAAAACATTTGCTGCATCATAAAATAAAAAATCCAGCAACAAAGGCCCAGGACTGTTGAGCAGCTAGAATCCTGCGTCAGACAAGAATGGGACAACATTCCTCTCCTAAAATCCAGCAACTGGTCTCCTTACTTCCCAGACATTTACAGACAGTAAATGCGATGCCTGATAATGGTAAACATCACCCTGTTCCAACTTTTTAAAGATGTGTTGCTGCCATCAAATTCAAAATTAGCTAATATTTTCCATTAAATGGTCAAATGTCTTTGTATTACACACCATCCCATTGACTTGGTTGTGTGCTGTACAGTGATTCTAATCAGCTCTGCCTTTACCTTACATTATATTTCAAATAAGCTGTTTTTCTAATATTATTTGGAAAAGCATCACTTTCTTATCTGCTATGCTGATAATGCAGAACCGTACATTTTCATTGTGGAGCTTATAACTTTACACTCAATCCTGCAAATGAACAATTAAGTGCAAATAAGTGCAAATAATAGCAAACTTCAATGCTGATTTTCTTACTGTGAACAACACTGCCGTGATGATGTTGCTCAGCATATTGCTTGTAGCCTCAGGCTATGAAACAACAGAAGAACAGCAGATGTTGCCTGCAGCCCACTTGTGGAGAGGGGATCACATTAACCAAACACTTCTTTGGGTTCACACAGGAAGACACAGCTCAGTGTTCTGCAGAGAGACAGGATTTGGCTTCATTCACAAAGTAAAGCTGAAATTTATGTCCTACTGATGTGATAATTGGCCATTAAAACACTTAATGTGTAATTTCTAGCACATTTTATCTGTGCTTGTGTTACAACAACTGAAATGTATTAAAACATGTTGGTAAGTAAATAGAAAACTGGCAACTTTAAAGTTTGAACCAACTACAAATAAAAAGATCATTTTTAATTAAAAATCTACTAAGTATATTTTATAAGTTTTAAGTATTTATGAAGTCCACTTAAAGCCCCTTAGATGCTGCAGTATTTTGAACACACCACACTGATAACTTTACCCTCAGGCTGTGTATACAGGATCCGTATCCAAATGGCTTTGCACTGCTGTGAGCCAATGTTTCCTTGCTAGCAGAACTGCCTTGAAACACACACTACTCCAACTCTACACCTTTACAACCCACTCAAGGTTCAATTTCAATTTAACCTACAACTGACCTGTGGCTGCCTGTGAAATGCTTGTAAGTCAGATTTCTGCACACAGTCCCCTCTGAAATTTGCAGCAACACCAATTCATTTCTCTCTGCTGCACAGTGAAGACCTTTTTCTTAAAACCAAAAGACTGATATATTTTTCTGTTTGTGCATGTCTCTGTTTTGGCACCAAGAGAGACTGAAGACCAGTTCATGGTGGACCCTACCTCTGATCCTATGACAGCTGGGATAGGTTCCAGCCCCCTGTTACCCGGAAGCAGGATAAGTGGTTAAAGATAATAAATGGATGGGCCATTAATATACTGCATATAAGATAAAAGTTTAGTAATGCAAACCCAAGGGGACAGAAGTGAGTGTCTTCTTGTGCCAGTCCCAAGTCTGGATAAATGCACAGGGTTGTGTCAGGAAGGGCATCTGACATAAAACACATGCCAAATTAAAAATACAAATCATGACTTTCACAACGAAAAGGACTTCCATACCGGATCTGTCGGGGCCCGGTTTAACAACGACCGCCACCGGTGCTGGTGACCTACAGGGTACCGGTGGAAGTGGTCGGAGAAGGAGAGGAGGAAGGTGTGTTCATAGGCAGAGAGAGAAGAGGAAAGCTAAGAATGTAGGACTGACAGTAGGGACTTTGAATGTTGGGACTATGACAGGGAAGATTAGAGAGTTGATTGACATGATGCAGAGAAGGAAGGTGGACATACTGTGTGTCCAGGAGACCAGGTGGAAAGGTAGCAAGGCTAGAAACTTAGGAGCAGGGTTCAAGTTGTTCTACCATGGGTCAGATAGGAAGAGAAATGGAGTAGGAGTTATACTGAAAGAGGAGTTTGTGAGGAATGTTCTAGAGGTGATTAGAGTATCAGACAGGTTGATGAGTCTGAAGCTGGAAATTGAAGGGGTGATGTTCAATGTTGTGAGTGGTTCTGCCCTACAGGTAGGATGTGAGTTAGAAGAGAAGGAGAAATTCTGGAGTGAGTGAGATGAAGTGATGCAGAGCATCCCCAGAGGTGAGAGAGTGGTGATTGGTGCAGATTTCAATGGACATGTAGGTGAAGGGAACAGAGGTGATGAGAATGTGATGGGCAGGTTTGCTTATCAGGACGGGAACACAGAAGGACAGATGGTGGTAGACTTTGCAAAGAGGATGGAAATGGCTGTAGTGAACACTTTCTTCCAGAAGAGGCAGGAACATAGGGTGACGTATAAGAGTGGAGGTAGAAGCACTCAGGTGGACGACATCTTGTGTAGACGTTGTAATCTGAAAGAGATCAGTGACTGTAAAGCATTGGTAGGGGAGAGTGTAGCCAGACAACACAGGATGGTGGTGTGTAAAATGATACTGGTGGTGAGGAAGATGAAGAGGACAAAGGCAGAGCAGAGGACGAAGTGGTGGAAGAAAAAGGAAGAATGTCGTGTAGTTTTCAGGAAGGAGCTGAGACAGACTCTGGGTGGTTTGTAGGTGCTTCCAGATGAGTGGACCACTACAGCTAATGTGATCAGGGAGACAGGTAGGAGGGTACTTTGTGTGTCATCTGGAAAGAGGAAAGTGGACAAGGAGACTTGGTGGCGGAACGAGGAAGTTCAGGAGTGTATACAGGGAAAGAGGTTAGCTAAGAAGAAGTGGGACACTGAGAGGACTGAAGAGAGTAGACAGGAGTACAGGGAGATACAGCGTAAGGTGAAGGTAGAGGTGGCAAAGGCCAAACAAAGAGCATATGAGGACTTGTATGTTAGGTTGGACACTAAAGAGGGAGAGATGGATTTGTACAGGTTGGTGAGACAAAGAGATAGAGATGGGAAAGATGTGCAGCAGGTTAGTGTGATTAAAGATAAGGATGGAAATAAATTGACAGGTGCCAGGAGTGTGATGGAAGATGGAAGGAGAACTTTGAAGAGTTGATGAATGAGGAAAATGAAAGGGAACAAAGAGTAGAAGAGGTGACTGGTGTGAAGCAGGAAGTAGCAAAGATTAGTAAGAGTGAAGTGAGGAGGGCGTTGAAGAGGATGAAGAGTGATGACATACCTGTGGAGGTATGGAAGTGTCTAGGAGAGGTGGCAGTAGAGTTTCTGACTAGTTTGTTTAACAAGATCTTGGAGAGTGAGAGGATGCTGAGGACTGGAGGAGAAGTGTACTGGTGCCCATTTTTAAGAACAAGGGAGATGAGCAGAGCTGTGGCAACTACAGAGGAATAAAGCTGATGAGCCACACAATGAAGTTGTGGGAAAGAGTAGTGGAAGCTCGGCTAAGGGCAGAGGTGAACATTTGTGAGCAGCAATATGGTTTCATGCCTAGAAAGAGTCCAACATTTGCTTTGAGGATGCTGATGGAGAAGTACAGAGAAGGTCATAGGGAGTTGCATTGTGTCTTTGTAGATTTGGAGAAAGCGTATGACAGGGTGCAGAGAGAGGAGCTGTGGTATTGTATGAGGACGTCTGGAGCGGCAGAGAAGTATGTTAGAGTGGTGCAGGACATGTATGAGAGCTGTAAGACCGTGGTGAGGTGCTGTAGGTGTGACAGAGGAGTTCAAGGTGGAGGTGGGTCTGCATCAAGGATCGGCTCTGAGCCCCTTCTTGTTTGCTCTGGTGATGGACACGCTGACAGATGAGGTTAGACAGGAATCTCCATGGACTATGATGTTTGCAGATGACATTGTGATTTGTAGTGAGAGCAGGGAGCAGGTGGAGGAAAATCTAGAGAGGTGGAGGTCTGCTCTGGAAAACAGAGAAATGCGAGAATGAAAGGAAAGGTGTTAAAGACGGTGGTGAGACCAGCGATGTTGTTCGGCTTAGAGACAGTGGCACTGAAGAAAAGACAGGAGGCAGAGCTGGAGGTAGCAGAGGTTAAGATGTTGAGGTTCTCTTTGGGAGTGACGAGGATGGACAGGATCAGGAATGAGGACATCAGAGGGACAGCTCATGTTAGATGTTTTGGAGATAAAGTCAGAGAGGCCAGATTGAGGTGGTTTGGACATGTTCAGAGGAGAAACTGTGAATATATTGGTAGAAGGATGCTGAGGTTGGAGCTGCCAGGCAGGAGGTCTAGAGGAAGACCAAAGAGGACATTTATGGATGTAGTGAGGGAGAACATGAAGTTAGTTGGTGTGGAAGAAGAGGATGCAGAGGACAGAGTTAGATGGAGGCACATGATTCGCTGTGGCGACTCCTGAAAGGGAACAGCCAAAAGGAAAAGAAGAGAAGATAAAAGTTTAGTGGTTATAGTCCAAAGATTTTCTCCAAGAAATGAAATTCTAAGACAATTTTCCAAATAAATAGTGATGACTTGTATAGGTCACAATCATCCATCAGTAATTATCAAACAGACTATTAACCAACTTTCCCAGACTAAGACTGGAACAGCTTATTTCATGTATTAATCAGGGTGGTCCACAAAGTTAAGAAAGTCTACGCCAAACCTGGAGTCAGTGGCTTGAGTTCTATGGTTCATCCAGCACAAAGAACAAATATCTTCTCTAATTATGTTTAGGTGAGATGAACATAGGACTTAGTTATGGCATCTAACTAAACTATTAATGTTGTCAGCCACACCCACTGACACTACATCTGACATCAACCAATGTCCAAACACAATTTAATTCAAGTGACCTTACAGTTTTTTGATCAACCAATCACAGCTGTGTGACACCTAACAACAGGGTCAACCACACTTCCTGAGTCAGACTCTTTCCTTCTCAGAGTTGTTCTGGGAACTTTCCTGAATCACCTGTAAACTAAATGTTCAGGCTATGTCACAGTCCTGTCCCTGTGTTTAGTTGTGTAGATTTATTTCCTGTTTTGGGCTTTTATTTTGTTGCTCCTCCTGTGTCTCTTCCTGATAGTCTGTTTGGTTTCTTTACCTTCCTCATTTTGTCCTGATTTGTTTCACCTGTTCCTTTTATACCCTGCTCTCCCCTCTGTTCTCTGCCACTTTGTTGTGTGTAGGTACTCAGGTTGTTTGTATTCTGTACCCTGCATCCTTCCTGATCCCCGTTTTGGACTCTGTCATGGTTTCGTCTGTGGTTTGGTTATTCCCTGTTACGTTTTGCATTGGTTTATCCTCTGCCTTTTTGTTTTATCCTGCTCCCTGTGTTTCTCCTATTCAGCTCTGTTCATTTGTCCCTATTATTTTAGCCCTTTACCCGTGTGTTAATATTAGTTACGGTCTTGTCTGGTGGAGTGATTTTTTTTTTTTTTTTTTTTTTTTTTTTTTTTTTTTAATAGTTGTGTTAACCCTCCTGTTTCTTTATAAATAAATACCCTTTTCTTTGTACCTCCTCTTGCCGTCTCCTTACTTGGGTCCTTGCTAAATTACTTTACTAACCAGCTTAGGACTCTCTGAGAGGTTTCTCAGGCCCCAGGTTATTAGCTTTAAGAGTAAACCTTAATACAATATACTATAGATATACTAAATGACATAGAACATCATCATCATTCCAACCTGGCCTTTCAACTCTTCCTGCTGATGAAGGCTTTACATCTTGTGGTATATTATCTATTTTTATATTAGGTTTTCTTCAAAAGGTGGATTGTGATTCCTTTACTCCTGCTCCAAGGAAGTTGTTGTTGATGTCACTACACTCGTCCTCAGCTGTTGTTGGTTTCCTTTGCTGACCTGTCCTCAGTATGTTGGTTTCATTGACTAATGTTTGTGCAGTGCCTCTGATTGTTTTTCCCTCTTTTCTCACATTCAAAAATGGATTGCTTTTCTCCCAAAGACAGGGAACTGGTCTTCATGTTGATTTGATCCATTTTACCAGCAAAGGCTTTACAGGTAAAACCCAGGGCTTAAAACAAAGTAGTCATTTAGGAAATAACAAGAAACAATTGTCAATTTTGCTCCGTTAAAATGTGGGTGATCTGATACAAAATTTGCAATGTTCTATGTTCTACATGTTGCTATCTTCAATGTCAGATTAATATAAATATTAGTTTCTTCAACCAGTACAGGTGTGATTCACCTGCAGGACACAGGAGTCTGAGTACATGCTTGTAGTTAGTAATTTTTATTTTGTGCTGTTGTGTTAATTTGTTCCTGGTGCATTCCGAGATTTGTTTCATCTCAGGCTTATCTCAACTTCTCGTTCCAACACATCTATGGTTGTGTGTATGTGTGTCATTCCCTGTGTCAACAGCCTTGACAAAAGAGAGGAGTACGCAAGGTAAAGGCAAAAAATAAGAAGTTTATTATAGCAAAAACAAGGCTAATCAGGAGGAAAAATAACTTCAGTCCCAACAGTGATGGATGTGTGAACATAAAGTAACACAACAAAGGAAAACTAAAGAGCAACAAAGAACATGCCAGCCAGCAAGCCGCTTTTCTTCGAGGGAGGCCAGGGTTTTATAGGAAGTAGGACACTGGGCCCAGGTGCCCTCAACCACTTTAATTGGCTCAACTTCCAGCCACCTGCAAGTAGAACAGAAAAAAACTTGACGGGCCAGAGGGCCATCACACCCCCCTCTACAAGAACGGGGCCCCAAAGGGAATCCCGACCACACTTTTACCCCAAATAAATGTATATACATTAGCCAAACTGTTAATCTGAAATCACAATCGAAATCACACAAACGACTGTGGTGCAGGTAGGTAGAGCGGTCGTCCACCAATCTCGTAGTTGTTGGTTTGATCCCCGGCTCCTCTGGTCACATGTCGAAGTGTCCTTGAGCAAGACACTGAACCCCAACTTAGTTGCTCCTGGTGAGTGTTGACCAGCTGCATAGCAGCTTCCTCATCGGTGTATGAGTGTGTGTGTGATTGTGAGTGTGAATGGGTGAATAAGAAGCAGTGTAAAGTGCTTTGAGTGCCAATAGGTAGAAAAGCGCTTTGTAAGTGCAGAACATTTACCATTTACAATAGCTGGTCTATAGGTGACACTCCAAGGTCTAACATCCCCTGCACGCATTCCCACTTCAACAGCCGGTGCACCTAGGAAGCCATTTCCTCTTCGACAGCAAATCCTGAAGAAAATAACAGCATGCACTGTCCCGGACCTCATCAGGTGGATGCAGATAGCTGCTTGAGGGATCGGCTTGCTGCTCAGCCACCAAATCACTGTGTGATACGGACACCGGAAATTCAGTCAGAGATACGGTAAATGTTCCAGAAACATTATCCTTATTGGATCCAGATATATTAAGCCGTAAAGATGGTGGGAAACTCACGCTCATTTTCTTTTGGCTCCAACCTCACAAGCAGCGCAGGTGCTACCACCAGGAGCCCGGGTACATCTGCCTATTCACGCGCAGCCACAGGATTGCTACCAACTGAAAAACCTTCAACACACAACGCTGGGCGCACAGCAAGCGCAGCCACGAACAGGAACGGACCATCCAGTTTCAGCATGTTCTGATAATGGCAACATACCTGCTTGAATAAAAGAATCAAATGCTCCCATATCTCTCAAAATCGGAACGGGTACTTTAACATCACTGTTTACCAAAGACATATAACCAGTTGTAATAAATGGTCGGTACAATTCTAAACCAACAGGACAAGAGTCTCTAATGTGTTTATCAGGGGATAACGCATTTTTGCATGTTCGGGGCACCAGTGTAGTCAAGCTGGCTCCTTTTTACACACTTTATTCAAACCACATGAGTTTACCACCAGTAAACTTATCAGATTGATTATGTTTAACATGTTGACTAAAAGTAGTGGTGTTAGCAGCATCTCTACCGTTTCTAAAAGAAACGCTTTGAAGGTTTATATATGGGGTAATCGGTTTAAGTAATACCGATTGGAAGTGGAGCAGAGTGTAGGAGATGGTAGAATGACATAGTACAGCAGTCAGAGGGACGAGCAAGGTGGGCTGATTTTAAATTTCATGCTGGGACTCATGCACAGTCTTCAGGAGGTCCACTGCAACGCTGCCTTAGTGGGAATCATTGTGTCCGTCAATGTATGTGTTTCTTCTGGCACTGTGACATTACCTCAAAGAGAAATAGTGGGTTCCCTAAAAAGCAAGACAGGCAAATAGCAAAGAAATCGAACTATTCTGAGTCATCTGCTGTGTACTCTACATGAAACATTTCTCTTCCTAACACACTTACTGAAATAACCTGCTTTTTGGTTGATGGCATGTCTAGGTCAGAACAACCTGGCAGCTGGCAGCTCATACTGCCGGAAGCAAAAAATTACTCTTCATGGGAAAGAAATGGTAACAGGGAATAACGACTTTGCTTTTGCCTGTTTTCAATTAGTTTCAAATGAACTTTTTTCAGCAATTCCCCTGTTTGTGTGTCTGAGCCAAAAACTTGTATGGAAAAAGCAACATCTCAAAAAACAACAAATAACATCTGACCTAGTCCACATTGCAGTAAGAGGAACATACAGCCTATAACGTAACATTAGCAGCCTCTGAGTGTATTTTATCACAGCTGATAGCCTTGTTAATCCCACCACAAACAATAGCATCCAACTTGTTGCTTAAAGAATTTGCTGTCTACTGTAGTATAGAGAGGGACGGCCACCCATGCCATCAACACCAAGCTGTAACATCAGGATCCAGCTTAAAACATGAGGCCACAACACCTGGCAGTTTGACCTGGACGGTGCTGAAATGCTAAAAAAAATATGTCACCATTTATGCTCTTTACAGAGGTCCTGCGAAGCTTTCACCCCATTCTGTACTGATGATAGGAATCCATATTGAAGACCATCAAAAATCCACTAAACCCCAAGTTTGTGTTGTTCTTTCTGTCCACTCTGTTGTTAGAGTGTCCAGAGCCTCCCAGAGACTTTCTCTGGAGCCTCCAAAATGTTCCTAACAATTCTATTGCATGTGCCAATGTCATTATTCCATAAACCGATAAACCTCTGTCTCGTGTCCACTTGCCTACAGTGAACACAGTTGTGCCCACCCAATCTCATATTACATCAATGGCTCCCAATACTGCTTGGCCTGACGGGTTTCCGCTAATCAACCAATCAGAAGAGAGCACACTAAGGCTGAGGGAGCTAAGGAATGAGAAAAATAAGCAATTTTTGAAAATGTGCATTTTCCAAAACTGTTTCAGTAAATCATGATCTGCAGTCATTCGATTGGCTGAGTGTTAACCATGTGATTGCAGCTACATGATGCAGTAGTGTCACGAACCATCCCAGCAAGCACTAGGGTAATAGATTCATATACATAAATCTGATTTGACATGTTTGTGCATTTTTATATGATGTTACTTTGTTCCTCAATGAGGTACATCATGTTTTAACTGTTGCCACTTTCATCATTATTAAATTCGATATTTACAGTGAATGTGCTGAGACCACGAACAATGTTGTGCATCACTGGTGAGGTTCTTTATATAGAAGTACCCCTCACTATATTGAAACAACGTAATATAATTTTGTAAACAAAATAACCTCTCTAATTTGAATGGTGTTTGACCAGGAAGTCCATCTATGGCTGTGAGGAACCCATTGAATTAATTGAATATTTAAAAAGAGATGTCTATTCATAAAGTTAATAAAGTGTTGCATCAGTCGGGTCTAAATATATTCATAACTTCTTAATCTGTCATCAGCAGCAGTCACTAAAAAGATACTAACCTCAATCAATGTACGCAAACACACACACACACACACACTTTTTCCTTGTGTCTGTTAGTGAGTGGTGAAAATAAAGGAATGTTTCATTCTGAATTAAATCACCCACATTAAGTCTTCACCATTATCGTTAGTATACAGAGGCAGCAGTCTGCAGAATATAAGCAGAATGTAAGTTCTCTTTCACCTGTTTACAGGTTCTCAGATTATACATATGAATTACCTTCAGATCAGACTGGGGGGACTGTAGTGCAGGAAGGTAGAGTGGTCGTCCACCGATCTCACAGTTGTCAGTTCAATCCCCAGCTTCTCCAGTCACATGTCAAAGTGTCCATGAGCAAGACACTGAACCCCAACGTAGTTGCTCCTGTTGAGCATGTTGGGCATTGGCCAGCTGCATAGCAGAGTGCGAGTGTGTGTGATTGTGAGTGCGAATGTGTGAATGAGAAGCAGTGTAAAGTGCTTGAGTGCTAATAGGTAGAAAAGCGCTATATAAGTGCAGAACATTTCATTTACCATATCAAAAGACATGCAATCATGGTGCCAGTTTACATTTAATTTGCTATAAATTCCTTTTAGCCACTCTAAAAATGAGCCCTCTCACTCTCTTGTCTTTTCATTTTCTTGTCTTACATTCAAAACAGTGCTGCCAGGATCCTTATGAGGGTGCGGAAACAGGAGCACATCACTTTTTTTCTCTGGACACTTCACTGGCTCCTCATCCACCTTCGCATTAAATTCAAACTCTGTCTACTTACCCACAAGTGCATCTATGGAAATGCGCCACAATATCTTAAAGAGCTCATCACATCACAAACTACAACAAGACACCTTCGTTCCACCAACACCTATCGCCTCTAACCCTCCAGAACCAAACTCCACACAATGGGGGACTGAGCTTTGTCAGCAGCTTCTCCACGGCTCTGGAACAAGCTCTGTTTCAAAAAACAGTTAATGTGATCATTACTTTTTTAAATCATTCTGTTATTTTATATGTTTCTATGTTTAACATGTTTTTTATGTTTTATGCTTTTAATCTGCTTGTGTAGCACTTTGAGATTTGTCAACAAACGTAAAGCTTTATAAATAAAATGAATTATTATTATCATTTTCACTTGCTCTCCTTTAATTCTCTCTGTCTTTCATTAGCATTTTGGAAACCTGTTGATCACGGTTTCTAGTGTCCATACAGAACCCTTTGGAAACTTACTTCAAATTGAAATTGTGTATGTTTTGTCATGCTAATGGTTGGAGCAGCACCACCTGCTCAAGCTGCAGTTGGACCATGAAGCCACAAACAGCGACACCTCGTTCTGTTTGAGGACCTACTGACACGTGTAATTTACAGATGTACACAGCAGAGAACAACTGCAGCTGTGTTCATTTTGCTTCAGTGACCACTAAGCTCTCCCTGTGCTGTCCCCCGGGCAGCACTGCACACAGCCAACAGGCTGTCAAGCCAAGACAGTGGTTGCTTGCCCAGTCTCATTTTACATGCAAAGACAAGGGGGACGCAGTCTGTTTAAGAGTGAATGTCCTCAACTTGCCCATACGCAGGCTTGTTGTGGGAGTAATCAGCTGAATGTTTAGCCCTCTGGGAAACTTAGGTGCATTTTACTCACTTTTCGTTCTAGAAATTAAAATAATTTTGGCTGTGTTCATGCTATTGGCAAACATTTTGGCAAAATAGTGTATCTTTGTTTGATCTTTGACTTTTCAGCTTAGCTCCTTGAGTAAGTCTAAACTACACTGTGCAAAGCCAATTGTTACATTCAGGATGCAATAAATGTGTTTTAATGGATGTGGATATTCCACATCCATTAAAGCATAAAGACATGCATGATGTTATTTTAAGTGCCATTCTGGGCTTTTGTCTTGAAATTTGTAAATTTCACTACTTTCCACTGACTAATGTTATGTTTATCGGATTTGACATATACAGAAAATACATGCTCTTTCCCCAAGGTGGAGTTGTCACAATACCCCCCACCCCAAACCACCCACCCAAAAAAACAAAAACTTTGAAGTTGTGTATTGGTTTGCGTGTGGGTGTGTGCGTGCATGTGTGTGTTTACGATGTGGACATTGAATGATCTTATGACCCTATGTGTTAAGGGCAAGAGCTTTTCAAGCGGTACTGTTTTTCATTTACTCATGTGCAGGTTACTACACTACACACACCAACTCTGCGTCAAGCAAATGAAAACACTGGACATCTTGTTTTTCGCTAAGTTGTTAACGCAGCTGCAGTTGCAGTTGTGTTTATAAGAAACGCAACCTTGGGGATTAGACATTTCTTACCTGGCAAGATAAAGGGAGTATTTTCAGTGCAAAAAGCTTCAGAAGTTGTTATGGAGTCTGGCTCGGACAGAAAACGCAGGAAGGGAGGACACCGACACCACAGGAGAGGATTCTTCTTCCTCCTCTGACTACTCAGATATGTCCTCTGATGATGGAGAAGAAGAGACAGTGGAGTCCTCAGGATGGACTTCAAAACGTGGGGAACTTCAGTGGGCCCTTAGCAACACTGATGTGCAGTGCTACACTCCTGCACCGACTGGAATGATCCAGGGACCCACCCGTTATACCACCACCAGAATCAGCACGCTGATGGACAGTTTCCATTTGTTCATAACTGATCATATCATGAGCCTGATCCTAGATTTGAGCAATTTCCAAGAGCGACATCTCTGATTGGATAGTTATTGATGCCACTGACCTGCAAGCTTAACTGGGGCTGCTGCTGCTGGCTGGAGTGTAGCCTTTATGCAATGAATCAACGATGAGCCTGTGGAATGACCCATCAGGCCGGACCATGTTTTGGGTCACCATGCCACACAAAGAATTTAAGCTCATCAATATCTGCCTCCGCTTTGATGATAGGCTATTTCGACCATGGTGGCTGAAAGGTGACAAGCTCGTGGTGTCCTCTACAAGCCAGGAAGGGATGTCTGTGCTGACGAGCAGCTAGTCCAATACCAAGGCCTCATCTAACAAATCTTACGTAGGCCTGTTTAGTTGAATGATATGGAGCCAATGTTGATGTTTATGTCCTCGATCAAACCTGTTCTTAGTCAACTTTGCATGAAACATTGAAAATAATACAGCAAAAATGTTGGGGTATCAGGTCAAGAATCTGGTATATTAAGATACTATAAATAGTATTTTATGCACAGCGGGAAGAAAGCGTGAGTTTTTAGTGCTGCACAAAAATAATAGTCCATAAAAATCAGTATTCCTACAGATCATTGACTAAGCGGTGAGTGAAACAAAAAAAACAAAAAAATGGAACTTTGCATGTAATACACTGAAAATGATGATCGATTGAAAAATATTAATGCATAATATTTTTTACAACTTAAATTTGAAAAGCCCATCATGTGCGTGGAGAGACTCAAGTGTATAGAATATTAAAAGGAGCCCTGAGGGTTAATGCACACACTCTAACGCAGCCTTCCAGTGATGTGTGGACATCAGTGTGATGGAAAAAGACTGAGCTGAGCAGCTCGGCGCTGGCGTGAATGTGTACTTATTTACTTCTTGTTGAGCAGAGATGTTGCTGTGCCAGTAGATAACATGCCTGACACAGTTCACTGGCTTGAGATCATTCTGTCACCATGGCCTGTAGCAGTCTGGAGGGTCAGAGCTGAAATGTTGCTTCTGTTCTGCCACACAAACTGTTGTGTTTTCGTCCCTATATGCTCGTTTATTAGCTTCAAAAGTTTCAAAAGTCAGAGCACAACCAACCACTGTGATTTCCTACATGAATTAATAGCAGTATGATATGTATCATCCACTTTTCTCCCAACCCTAACACACAAAAATACGCACAAACACACACACAAAGCACCGCCATCCTTGAGAACACAAATCCAAGATCCACGTACATCCACGTAAAGTTTTTCTTATTTTGTACTTCTCTTCTGGAGATTTCAACTGTATCTCAGTCTTCATCTGAACATTAAAAAACAATAAATGTTTGGCTTCATTTCTAGAGTTATGGGACCTCATTCATCAAAAGCCTGTACAGAACAAGTTATAAATGTTTTTGTAGGAAAATTCAGTAGAAACAGGTGATAATCTCACCTGTTCTATATCCATTTCCTCATGCACCTGCAGGTTTATTTAACTCAAGAAACGGCTCTTAAATACCACTCAGCATCCTAAAGGTCGTAACAGCAAATGAGAAAGATAAAAATAACAACATCACTGACAAGTTTTAAAAAACAAGAACAACCCCTGATTTCTCTTCAGCACTGTAGCCAGGCTGACTAAGAGCCATAGTTCTCACTGAGCTAACTTCAAAACGTATACAGTCCTTGTGGCCTTGTGAGTATTGTGTGTGCGAGCCCTCATGAGCTCACCACTGTAGGAATGTACCAGCTGGGAAGAGAAGTTACTGTTTGCTTGATGTGTGTAATATCTTCAATATCAGACTCTGTCACTATAATCTAATACAGTAGAGACGGAGATCACCACAGGAAAAAAACTGTTCTAGTCACTGTTTGACACTTTAACTGTTCTATAGACGAATATAGACACAGACATTATGAGGACAGGTGAATGGCAGATGTTTCACTTTAGAGAACAATAGACAGATTTGGAGCTGTGCTACTTCTATGCATGAAATAGGCTACATGATGTTTATTGGATTTTGACAGTTAAAGAATAACCCAATAGTCTACCTGTCAAATAAAACAACTCATAGGTCTTTATTAACTGGCTGAGGTGGAAGAGTAGCAGCAATCTTGCATTCTAGCTTACCAATAAACCCTAGACCTAGTTAGAACTCATCTGAGAGTCTTACTCTTAGCCTTTCACACCCAAACTGGAAAACTCAAAAACCACTATTATTTGTTATCGTGTACCGTCCTCCAGTCCCTTATTCAGAGTTTTTGACTGAATTTTCTGATTTTCTATCTGATTTAGTGCTTAGTACAGATAAAGTCATTATAGTTGGTGACTTTAATATTCATGTAGATGCTGACAGTAACTGTCTGAGCACTGCATTTAATTCATTATTAGATTCAATTGGTTTTTCCCAAAATGTAAATAAACCCACTCACTGTTTTAGTCACACGTTAGACCTTGTCCTTACGTATGGAATTGAAGCGGATAATTTAACAATATTTCCTCATAACTCTCTTCTGTCTGACCATTTTTTAATAACATTTGAATTTACAATAACGGACTATACAGCAGTTAGGGAAAAATTCCACTATAGCAGATGCTTAAGTGTAAAAGCTGTTAACAAATTTAAAGAAATGATTCTTTCACCATTTGCTTTACCATGTGTCAATGCAATGGTGAGTAGCCAATTTAACTTTACTCCTGATTAAGTAGATTATCTTGTTGACAATTCTGCAGCCTCACTACGTACAATACTAAAATCTCTAGAACAGCCTTCTTCCACCTACAGAACATTGCCAAATTAGGAGCATCCTGTCTCAAAGTGATGCCGAAAAACTGGTCCATGCATTTGTTACTTTTAGGTTGGACTACTGTAATTCCCTACTTTCAGGATGCCCCAGTAACTCCCTAAAGAGCCTGCAATTAATCCAAAATGCTGCAGCAAGAGTGCTGACTGGAACTAGCAAGAGAGATCATATTTCATCTTCACTAGCTTCTCTCCATTGGCTTCCCATTAAATCTAGAATAGAATTTAAAACCCTGCTTCTTACATACAAAGCTCTGAATGGTCAGGCTCCATCATATATAGAAGACCTCATAGCACCATATCCCAGTAGACCAGTTCAATCTCAGAATGCAGAATGGGAATGTGGTTCCCAGAATTACCAAAGGTAGAATGGGAGGTAGAGCCTTTAGCTATCAAGCTCCTCTCCTATGGAACCAGCTCCCAGTTTAGATTCGGGAAGCAGACACCCTCTCTACTTTTAAGTCTAGGCTTAAAACCTTCCTCTTTGATATAAGATATAGTTAGTTATAGTTATGCTGTCATAGGCTTAGACTGCTGGGGGACCCACCCCCCGATGCACTGAGCTCCTTTCCTCTCACCCCATATTTAATTGTCACCACTATATGACGTTGACTTTGTGTCTTCTTTCTCGAGTAGTTGTCTTTGTCCTTCTCTGTCCCCCTCTCTCTGTCCCTTTCTGCAGGTGTCCCTGGCTTTGAAGCTGTGTGCAGCTACTGGTCCTACCAACCTGCCCGATGTTTTGTTGTTGCTTTTGTTGCTCTGTTCTTTTCTTTCTTCAAAAGAGAAACAACATGAAACAGAGGCATTAATGACATCATTCAGTGTTTATCTTGGGGAATGTCAAAAATGAAAAAGACACATTGTAGTATTGGCTAAGATGGAATTTCCTGGTTTTGTTTGAACACACTTGATCCTGGTAATATGCATTGGGCAGCATTGGAAAACAAAAGGAATGTAAATTTACAGAATTTAAAAGTACAGTTCACTTTTCAGTTAAAAACACAGACATGTCATCATGAAAATGAACAGTAAAAATTGTTATTCAGCAAGACAAATGGTAATGAGATAAATGGCAGAAATACACCAAGATGGATGCAATCTGCAATCATATCACTAGATACCACTCAATCCTACACACTGCCCCTTTACACCAAGCAAGACCACAATCTTTTTCTTAACCTAACCAAGGGTTGTGAATCTGAAAAATGTTGACACAGTAAATTAGTGCAGCTGCCATATAAATGTAGGTCAGTATAGGAGTGCAACCCTCCCTCGGCACAATCTCCATGTAATTTGTCTGATTTAATCAGCTCTTGGGCCAAACAAAACTAAAGGTTTGCAGGTAACATACTGTATTGTAAATTAACTTGTTAATGATAAATCCTCCATGCACACAAAGGTTATCTATGGAGTTCCACAAGGCTCTGTGTTAGGACCAATACTTTTTACTTTATATATGTCTCCTTTAGGCAACATTATTAGAAAACACTCCATAAATTTCCACTGCTATGCTGATGATACTCAGCTATATTTATCTATGGAACCAGATGAAAGTCGTCCACAGACCACAGGCTCAGTCGCTCGATCCCCGGTCCTGGCTATATGTCGAAGTGTCTTTCGGCAAGAAACTGAATCCCTAACAGCTCATTCCCATCCCCAGCTGTGCAGTGCCGGTCCAAGCCCAGCAGAAATTGGGGAGGGTTGTGTCAGGAAGGGCATCTGGTGTAAAAACTGTGCCAAATCAACATGCGGACATTGATGACAGTGATCAGGAATCTAATTAGCAAGTATCTGAGACCACTTGTCTCCTATGTGTTCCCTGCTGGGACAGCTTCCTGAAGACAGTGAGACAGAAGGTCTGCTGATTTGCAAAAGCAGCATTTGGTCACCATAAACAGGCATTTTGCATTTGTAGGAAAAGTTCTCTCACAAAAACCTCCAGACATAAACAAACCACATAAGAAGTGTGTGAACATCGACACAGATCATCCTACCGTTTGTGTGTGTGTACAAATTAAAGTCACTGTGAAGAGAAGTCCAGAACAATGACCTGTGTGTGAGGATCCATTCTGCTCTAAAATAACTGCAATTTTAAAGCAAACATTTTAAGACTGAGATTAGCAAATAAAGATGGAAACACTAAAATGAGATTGAGTCACCAAAGAAAAGAGAAGCTAGGAAAGGAGAGGAGCTTCCTGGTGGCCTGAGCAGAAATCCCCTTGCTCTTTTCATAGATGCCCTGCAGCAGGGGAGCTGTTCATAAGAATAAAGAGCAGCTCTGCCTTGTTTGGAGTGAGTATGAGATCAGCAGGCAGACACTACTGAGCCCACGTGACATGAGGAGGCTTCAGCTTAAAGCTTGAGGGAGGTTCAAAGAGGAATCCTCTAAGGCCATCAGCCTTCTTCACACAAATAGGTGACAAAATATTCTGCAAAGAGATGAGCAGGAGTATATGTGGAGGTGTCTGAGATGAGATGAGATGACAGGAGATAGATGACTGAAGTCTGATACTTATGAGTAGGCACAGATAGAAGAATAATTGACAGAACAAGACAGACACTCCTCTGCCACTTTCACGCTTTTTTTTTTTTGCCTTAAGGACAATTTATTGCTGAATTATTACAAAGTGGGTGTCATTTTAACAGATCTGTGAGCTATGATAAAATCACAGTACTTCCTGAAATCTGGGGAAACAATGACATCACTTCATTTCAACTAAACGTGACAAGCAGTCTTCTTTTACAGTATGGCTGTAAACAGTGTATGCAGATTATTTAAACTGCTTTATTTTGAGGCCAAAACGGAACATTTTTGAAACATGTTGATGAAAACAGTTGTTCTGTTCAATTTTTGTTGTACAGGAGGTCTGAGGTGATTATTTCAGGACGTGCAGACATGAGGATCTGCAGGGGACAGCAGCACAGCCAGGAATGACCAAGACATCTGGATCTTAGAAAGAAGAGATGGGGATTTAAACAACATAGATCACACATCTTAACTATCGGTGTTGTTCACCTACATTGGTGATCTTTAAGTGGTCGTGACAATCCTTAGACTGGCTGAGATCCTTAAAAGCAGGCATGATGATGGAGAATGTTGCTGCCCCACTGACCGTAGAGATACAAGTTGAGCCACTTTCTCCAGTAGGCCCAGATTAGAATTTAAGTAAAAACACACAGATTCATTTTTTTTTTTCAGTCTCACAGGTAGAAACTAGACAGAAAACTCTCCAAAATTTCACTACTTTGCAGAAGCCCATCTCTGCTTCGAAGCAGTGTGTTGCCCTTTCAACTTTATGTTCTTTTTCAGCACCTAAACACCCAACACTCTGAAGTACATGTCCCAGGAAACAATAGCTTTCTGCTCAAGAGGCTGGCTATGAAGGGAAGAAGCAATTACCAGATATGACCAGGTTCGCACACATCTTATCAGGAATTGTCCACTGCTAGAAAAGCCTTAAAACTATTACTCTTCAGTGGCTCCAGCAGCAAAGTGGTGGCAGCTATCTGTGACCCTTTCACCTATAATCTGCCAACAGATAGAAACAACAGTCTAGAACAGTAAAGCTTCCCCGTGTCCACGTTCGATAAGATGGTGGACCTCTTAACAATTGTGGCCTATTAACACATCTGCATGTAGTTCTTTGTCGGAAACTATAAACTAAAACGATCTACTGGTGCAAAAACAAGGAAATATAAAGTACTGTTTGCAATTTCCTGAATTTAAGCATAAATTGGCTCTTTACCAAAGTCACAAATATTGACACACACAACATTTCTGATCTTTCATGTCTTTATTAATCACACCTATATACATGCATACATTATGAGGCTTTTTGAAGCTCATTACTTGGGTCAGACAAATGAAATAAATCAGGTGTCATGGATTGGGAATTAGGTTTTAAGGACCCAAGTAAGGAGACGGCAAGAGGTGGTTTCAATGTAATGGTGAATGTTCTGCACTTATATAGCACTTTTCTACCTATTGGCACTCAAAGCACTTTACACTGCTTCTTATTCACACATTCACACTCACAATCACACACACACACACTGATGGGGGAGCTGCTATTCAGCTGGCCAACACTCACCAGGAGCAACAAAGTTGGGGTTCAGTGTCTTGCTCAAGGACACTTCACATGTTGAATCAGGGATCGAACCAACAACTGTGCGATTGGTGGACAACCGCTCTACATTCCTGCGCCACAGATCATGTAAAGGTTTATAAAACAGTTTGGAAGTGAAAACAACCAAAAAATCGCTCTACTAGAAGGACAGGAAAACACAAGGAGTAAAAAGCAACAGACTAAACCAAAACTATGAATCAGCACATAAACCCAAATACAGGAGTGAGGATAACTAAAACTAAACTGCAACTGAGCTAGAGAAGGAGGGAAACAGGCAATGTACATGCATATATTAATCCAAAAGAGGTGCACACATATTAAATGACAGAATCTGGACTAGACAATAAACTAAAGATTGAGCACATACAGGAACTGGACAGAACAGTAAAGGGATAAACAAGGATAAATAATAAATCATCAGAGGCAGATAAACAGTGCAACAACTAATAATCAAACCTCAGACCAAAAACAGTACACACAGAACACAAAACAGGAGTCAGATAGAACAGAGGAATCAGAAGTGCAAACAGGGTGGAATGTTCCAGAAGCTTGTTATCCAGGGGAATACAACAGAAAATGCAACAACAAACTGGCAGTAAACTGTGGGGGAAGCTGGGTTAAGTAGACAGGGGCACAGTTGAAAATAATCAGAGCTAATGACAGGAAGTAAAGAGAGCAGAAAGACAGGATGTAGACTGAGGGGCTACAAAATAAAAGCTTGGAACAGGAAGTGAAGCTGGGGGAAACAGGGACAATCCAAACTCAGGGACCAGGATAGTGACAGTGAGAAGCAAAAGGTCAGAATCAGGTAGACAAAAGTACAGTTGCGGGTTGGAAAGCAGTTACTACATAAGTACAATGATTATATGGCAAATAACCACATTTACACTATATACTCAGACAGTAATGAGGCAATGTGCAGTAGGTGTGCAGGTGGGGGCGAAGGCCAAGTGAAAAGAATACAAAGCAGAACCTAAGCAGAGGTGCCTGACTTGACCTTTATTGTTGCAGTGTTGCTGCTCTTTGCCAACAGCACATGTTAGCAGCAACAGAGGAGGCTGGTGGTTGTGCTGAGCCACTTTAAGGACTGTGTATAACTGCACAAATGTGAAGCATTCATTCATGCGAAGCAAAGCTGAAAAGTGTGTGTACGTTTTACTCATGTGCATTGCATGAGCAAAAAGACTGTCAGCATCTAAATGAGGCTCCTGAACAGCATCCTGGGAGCTGACGATAAGGCAATTTTGCCAACTATTCCTAAGGTCTCTACCTTTGCAATAACCCACATACTTAACAATAATAGAGATATCTTGAAAATAAAATCTCATTGATGTGAACACAGAAAGCTCATGCTGTGGACGTCCAGCAGAGCGCCTCATTTATGGGCACAAACAATGTCTTATGATCTCAACAGGCACAGAAGGACCATCATTCCAGTAGAATTGTGCCCAATGTTTTTAAATTACTTCTTTGCTGTGATCCTGTGATCTTTAAAGAAAAGTCTGATACAGGGGGTTGTCTGCACAGACTGGCTTTGGCTTTGTCTGTGTCACCCAAAAGTTATAAATGGTCTCCCAAGATCCAGTTATGATACAAACACTTACCAAAATATGCAAAAAAAAAATGTTTAAATTCAATAGTGGATTAATATGAACACTTAATCTACAGTAAGTAGACCATGTGTGTTAACATGAATAAGAAAATGTAGAACATGTTTTACCCATTGGGATTTCTAAATATGTCAAAACCATGTTTTAAATCTCAGAGGTTCTGGATTATCCTGGCCTATCACAAGTAGAAAACAAATGTGTAATTTCGGAGAACAAATGGCAGATCATTTCTATCAAATGCGAATGGGTTTTGCCGAACCCACACTTCCAAACACAATGTTTCGGTTCCATTTCTCAGTGGGAACAAAGAAGCTGTGTCCAAACATGTTGTCAGCTTATCACGTTTGTCAGAATCAGATCCAATTTGTGGTTCTAGCCTCTTGCTAAACTCAGTGGGTGACAGAGTTGGTAGTGTGTTGGCAATATCAGTTATGGCTATTTCAGATCTTTCTAGTGAGCCAGATCATTCAGCTCAGCTCAGCAGAGTCAGCTTCTTTGGCTGCAAAACAGCTCCTCACCTAGTATCATTTCTAGCTTTAAAATAACTCTAATTCAAACTACAATTGTTATTTTTGCATGTAAATTATTGAAAGGAGTCAGTATATTTATATTAAACCTTCTGCATGTTATATTAAACACATTCTGCTGGTTTATATTAAACCAGCAGAATGTGTTCCGCATGTTGAATTGAAGTTTTTACGCTGGATACTCTCCCTGCCGCAACCCTCCCATTTCATCTGGGCTTGGGACCCAAGCTGGGCGGGGTCACACCTGGTGGGATCGAGTTCGATCCCACAACCTTCTGCATCCCAACCCAATTCTCTACCGATTAAGTCACCAGGCCCCCTTTTATTATAAACCTTGTATATTAGTATTGCTACAAGGGGCGGCTGTCGTCCACGGACCACAGGGTGAGCGGTTCGATCCCCGGCCATGGCTATATGTCAAAGTGTCCCTGGGCAAGACACTGAACCCCTAACAGCCCATTCCCCTCCCCAGCTGTGCAGTGCCGGTCCAAGCCCGGTAGAAATTGGGGAGGGTTGTGTCAGGAAGGGATCCGGCGTAAAAAACTGTGCCAAATCAACATGCGGACAATGATCCGCTGTGGCGACCCTGAACTCACGGGATAAAGCCGAAAGGACAAAAAAAAAAAATAAATAAATAAATATTAGTATTGATTGATCTGCTTGATCAACTGTGATTGTCCACAACACAAAAAAAAAAAGAATACAATAAATAATAAACTGTAGGGTAGGGGTATTACCTATAAATTGGGATTGGGGTTTAGAAGAGGGGCTCACTCCAGGTGCGTGGTTAAAAGAGTGAGTAAATCTTGTAATGCAACTCAAATTTATGGTGCAAAACAAAGGTTTTAATTATCAGAAGAGCATGGGCCTGCAGAAATTTTGGCTTCTATGTAGATGGGTACATCATTAATGTCTGTCCAAGAAAATGTAGGTTTGCTATTAAAACCACAACCTGCAAATTGTTGAGTGGTAGTAAAAGCTACTTGGTTCAAATTGCATTATTAAAAAGCCCATCAAGAATAGAAACAGTAATGGCAAAGCTTTGTCTCGTTTTTTTTTCCGTTTTCAGCTGGAATATCACATGGGGATTCCTCCATAGACTGACAAGCTCCTCAGTGCAGAAATTTTCTTTAAGACATAAGTGTGCAAAAGCTGTAGGCACTTTAAATAAACAAGGACACCTGCAACATATATATTTTCTCAGCGACACTACATTGGACCAGATGGCAAACCACTCCACTACAATTTGCTAATCTAGTCTAGATTAACAGGGAGATTTTTACAACACTATTTCACAAATTTTTAATCCATTAATGACTTGGATTTGACAGATATATAAAGGTTTCACACTTAGTATCTAACGGCACTCACATTTCACACAATAGGAACAAAAGAACTGTAAACTGACTGACTGTGACGTGACATCCAAATGTGAAATCGGATGTGAGGACAAGCCCACCCCTGCCCAGACATCCAGGGCACAAAGAGCAGTATGGAGCAAACTACACTTCTGAAGAGTTTTCATTGAAGCTTGGTCAGAAAGAAGCAAGATGTTTGAACGCGTGCTTTAAATGCTAACTACCTGATGAGCCTTTAAAACAATCCAATAATAATTGTGAACATAGTTTATTTCTGTTACTCAGCTGATAGAAGCTAGCTGCTAGCTGCATGAGAGGATATTTAGTAATTATTAGCTTTTGTTACGATTGGCTGTGGGTGAACATAGAGGCCACACCAGCCAATCAGAGCAGGGGCTCATGAATAATTCACATATTGCTGAATTTAGGTCAGTGGTTAACAAAGTTTTCTGTTGTCATCCAAGTTTTCAACCTTCAAAACTTTATTTGCCCCTTTTTACACCTACTTTTAACCCAAATATTGATAGCTTGGTGTGTGTTGGTCTAATCTTTCACCAAGACTAGGTCTGCTCATTTTCTTATATTATTATTGTAACTTGATGAGGTTGTACAGTTGCACTTTAGAGAAAATTATTATATGGAAGAAGTCCTGGTTCAGTGTGTGACAACTTTTTAAGTTTTTGCAGTATGTTTCTGCCTGGGAGCGCAGTGAATTAACAGGGTTCTGCTACAACCAGAGGATGCCAGTGTAAATGACACAACAGCAGCTAAAACACCATTATCAGCTGTTGTCAGAGGTTAGTATTTGCATACATTAGACTAAGTCAGCAGGGCTGTTTGCTGAGAGATAATGAAGCCAGCAGTGACTCTGGACACCTGTAAAAGCAAGTGGCAACCTGAAACAGCCCATCTATCTGACAGTTTAGCACCACATTTCAAATGGAAATCTGCCACACTCTATACTTGGCGGCTGAGGTTGGAAACAAACAGCCTCCTCTGCTGTTTCCAGTCTTATTTATGTGAACGAGGGAGTGCAATTACATATAAGGGACTGGTGCAGCATTGTGAGGAAACAAAGGTACAACAACTGTCACAGCAACAAGCATAGCACAGAGCAGGTCATTCAGGGCCATGCAGGGGTGCATTTTTGTCATGGGTCCTGACATAGTCCAACATTCCCCCAACTGTTACTCCACCTTATTAAGTCCATCTTATTAATTTAAATGGTGGGGTGGCATTACACAGAAGGCACTGCCGCGTTTAAAATGTCATTAAAATTGACAGAACAAGACAATTTGGGGGTTTTCTGCTGTGAAAATGGTGTAGTGATGAGTAGCTGTTGACCTGGGTTTGATTCTCAGTCATCACAGTTATGTCTAAATGTTGCTTTAAGATGCATCTTTGACTCTTCTGTATACTGCGGTGTAGTTTAAGTCTCAAAGATTGAATCCTCCTCAGGATCATAAAAGCAAAACTTTTGCTGAGAGTGAATGGTTCCTCTCTCATGATACAGGTGACAGACCCCAGCTGTATCATGTGATTTCAATGTAAGTGGATGCAAACAGAAGTAAGAAGTAACAAAAATGGTCAAGGAGTGTATGGAAAAGTTATAGTACAATAATAATATCATGTTGGTGCACACTTTGCATCCCCCCTAATTAAAATAACTTTATTATATGGAACATTTCTGCTAACTCAGTGTGCACCTTTAAAAAGCAGCAAATGCAGCTAATGGACAAACATGTTTACTCAATGATATAGTACTTAATAGTTTAATCATGTTGCTGACCACCAGGTATAATAATAATAAAAACAATATACTACAATACACAATATTTATAAATACAGTAATTCCCAAAAGACCAGAAAACTCACCTAAAACAAGAATTACATGTGGCCTGGAATGTCCTAATTTCCTCCGGTTGTAGCTGGGACATCCATCAGGATTTGGTAGCTGTCAGTAAAAACATCAACCTGAAAAAAAAGGAAAGAAATCAATGTAATGTCCCGTCTGGATCTGTCAACCCCATGGCTTGTTAGTGTCCAAATATATGAAGGATGGTGGTCTGCTTTTCAATTTCCTGCTCTCCCAAGGAAACCCTGCTGTCTGTGTGATGGTGGCCTCACTAACAACAGGTGGGTGTCTGAGCACACACGTCCACACCAGGGGGATACATTGATCAGCCATGTCTGATTAAGGTGCAAGCTTCTGTGTTATTGTAAGGATGTGTTGGGGTGTCTCATGGGATTGTCCTACTGGTTATGATGATATCTCAACCATGTTTAATGGCAGTCTCCCACCCTCACTCTCTTGCCCAATGACAGCTGGGATCCGCTGCAGACAGAATGATGCATGGAAATCGCAGGTCATTGGACTGAAAAACAAAGAGTAGATTCCAGCGAGGATGACAGTCCTCTTGGTTAATGGGCCATGGTATATGCAGCATTTAATTACTATGTTTCAGAATCAAACTGTGGTAATCCATTATATCCTATTCTACAAGCATCCCATGTGAAAGGCACAGACATTTAACATCAGTTCAAACTGACAAGATGGAGTCAAACTAAATTAACCTGAATCAAAATGTCTCTGACCTTATAAGCCATTATCTCTGTTGATGCCTACTTAAAAGCAAAGATACATGAGACTGTTCTCTGTTCAAAGTAGCAACACAATGGGATACTTGCTATAAAGACTTCCCATTTTGACAGACTCCATTCCAAAACCTAAACTGTGTCTGCTCCCCACTCAGACAGTGTCTTCATCCAATTATAGCCGTGTTGTTCAGGATAGAAAAAAACTATTGCAAAACATGCTTTATTAACAGGAAAAAATATTCTGATCCACAGTAACTGGTTTGTGCTGGATGGACATGGATTTGGCTCATTTGAATTTTTTACACAAAACAGAATGGGCCTGAACAAGAAGGACCTGGCAGTACACATAATGAGGGCTGCTAACATTAGCAGAATAGTGTTTGATTATTATATTACAAAAGTACCTGTATGTATTTTTGTGTACATTGTTTAAGGTTTAATCTTGGTTTATGGTTTCACCTAGGACTGACCCAGGTCTATCAGTCAAACTGATCTTCACAGAGTCCTGACCTCAGTCAGGGATTAGAGATTTTTTTAAATTATTACAACAAAATGCAACTTTTGGGAATCCAGCTAGCTGTGGCATGAGACTTGAAATTAGTCCCATATACCTGACCCAGTGTCAAAGCCCATGGCAATTAATAGATACACACAAGATGCCCTTTCCCATCAGTATGTCTCCTACAGAGTTTGTCTTTCTCTGATTTGTCAGAAGAGCGAGCTTCATCCAAAAACCTTGAAAAGTCAATATCTCTGCACCACTGCTGTTCAGTGAGGCTTTGCACCTCTCCACATTAAGATAAGGGGCATATCTATGGTCAAATAACTCCCAGCCCAACAATAAACCTGAATTGTTAACCAGTGCAGCTTTTACATACTCTGCATGAATATGAGCTGTACTGTTAAAAACTGTAAAGCTGTTGACGTGGGATTCGAGCCTGCTGCCTTCTATATCCCAGCCCTATGCTCGAACCCTGTGGCACCAGGACCTCTGTCTAAAGCTGGATGTCACAAATATAAACTCCAAACACTAATATTTAAATGTGTCGTGAATAAATCTTAATTAGTGTTTTAAATTATGAGGAAAAATGCCACTATATATAAATACAACATTCATTTGTATGTATCTTATTGAATTAAATAAAAATGTAATTCCTGTCAATGCCAGCAGTCTGCCATCTTGATATTCTCTTGGTTTGCAGTAACAGAACTGTACAGGTGCTGTATGCAGAGATGTTCACTAGTCACTTTTTGCCCATCTAAGTCTAGTGTCTGTCTTTAGGGGTCAAGTCCAAGTCAAGCGTCAAGTCTCCCATGTTGTTATGAGCGTTCTCTCATTTGCTGCCATCCATACTGCTTAGCACACTGCATCTAGGGAATACAAAGCATCTACTGCATTTTCATCACTCTTTTATTAATTACCATACAGTATTAGCATTGATTAGTTTTTTATGGTAAGAACTATATTTCATAAAATAATTAGACGCATAGGAACGTTCTGAATTGCTAGCAACATTACTGTCACAAAATATATAAGATAAAAAGTACTCGATGCAGAGAAATGTCTCCTGCAGGACACAGTATATCATTAGATTATTATCATTTGGGCTTTAATGCAAAAACTAGGATTTTGCTGTAGTATGTAGGGCCACACCTGGTGGGATTGGGTTTGAACCTGCAGCCTTCTGCATCCCAACCTGCCCCATGCATGCAACTGTAACTCATATTTATTTGTATTATGGATCAATCTGCTGATTATTGTCTCCATTATTTCCAAAGAAATGTTTGTAGAAATTCTATAATTGGTGAGAAGTGGAGTCACAAGTGCAGTAAGGATTATTAAAATACAGTAGATGCAAATTTACTGCTTGACTGATCCTGTCTGCACCTTTAATGTGAATTAAAGGTGCAGGCGCTGTCTTCTGTCAGACCCAGAGTCGTAAAAGTTTGTGTTTAAAAGATCTACTAATTTCTTCATTATGGATTAAAGGTATACACAGGAAACATACTTTGATCTGCACAGAGTGATGGTCGTTCTTCCTTTGGCAGCTGCTTTACCTCTACAAACTGGATATCCGTACTCAAGGACAACATCTGGTTCATTCTGGGGACATGAAAAGTAATCCTATGCTTGGTTTTAATTTCTCTTTCTGGGGATGGAGATTAGTGAGATCAGCCTCTGTTTTCTGCCATTTATATTTAGCTGTGACTGTGGCGCAGGAGGTAGAGAAGTTATCCACCAATGCCGCAGTTGGTGGTTGGATCCCCAGCTCCTCTGGTCACATGTCAAAGTTTCTTTGAGAAACTGTTTTAAATTGTCATTTAAAATTATAATTTCTTTAAATTATTATTCATTGAAATGGAGTAATAAACCTGAATGGCATAGAAATCTCTCCAACAAATACCTACTACAGAATCAGACAAAAACAATGAAATGCAGCACACAGAGGAGTCTAGTTAGCTCAATGAATTAATTAATTGAGGTTCATATCCAGCTTTTTAACTTTAACCCAAATACCCAGCAAAAGCAAACAAAAGATAAGCGTTAAGGAGTTTTTCCTATTTATCGTTGCCTAGTGCTTGATCAAGGGGTTTGTTGGGGTCTCTTCTGTAATTCTGTAAAGTGTTGACCTTCTGATAGTTCACTTTTGTGAATAAGTGCTATATGCATAAAAAGGAATTCATATGACCTACATGTAGAACCGCAGGAAGTAAGCAATATTATTTTGTGTTTGTTTCTTTGTTTTATGTACAAAAGCACCAATTAAAATGAAAAAATAAAACGGAATAAATACAAATCTTTGGAAAGGCTGATGTTTAACAGGCGCTTAGCGCTTCTTTATTGCACATGCGCATTACACTGCCAGGAAGCACGGTACCAATCATGTGACAATAACAAACTTTTCTACTGTGGTCATGTAAGACATGCGACTTTCAAAATAAAACGCTTATTACTCATTAAAAAGGCTTTGCAGAGAGCAGATATGAAAATTAATATATCCAAAGGGAGAATGTAAGTGGAAATTTACACAACTGCAAAAATAATATAACGTCTTTCAACGAGTTTTGCTTCAGGCGTCAGGCCTAATTTGTCCTTATGTTAATTGTAATGCTTTATTTTATAACGCTTTGACAGAACAGCGTCCGTTTCCGCTCTAACGCTTCTCGACTGTAGCTCGCTTAACGCCGGTGGTTCACGGGGGGAAGGTCCACTCCACAGGCTGAACTCGGGGTCGTTCCCCGTTCAGTCACAGCAGCATGGCTCCGCTGAAGTTCTGTGCCAACGTTTCCTGGCTGTTTACGGAGCTGCCAGACTTCAGCCAGAGAATCTACGCGGCTGCCTCGGCTGGGTTTCAGGCTGTGGAAGCAGCTTGGCTCTACGACTCCGATCTACAGGAGCTGCAGAGGGCCAGAGAGGCTACAGGAGTGGAGGTGGTCCTCATCAACACCCCACCAGGTTACCTGTGTAAACCAGCTACTCGTTTCAACCTCCTAATACCGAGCACTTAATGATTATTAGCAAGATAATGTTATGGCAGCTAGAGATAATGTATGTTTTGCAGGAGATCTAAAGGCAGGTGATCTTGGACTTGGAGCAGTTCCTGGAAGAGAGGCAGAGTTCAGACAGGGTCTGGATCTGGCTTTGCAGTATGCAAGAGCTTTGGACTGCAAAAGGTGACGTTTCAGCAGAGTAAGACCAGTGAACAAACTCTGCCCTGAAAATGAAAGTCTGTATGTCCACATACTTATGGATCTGTATTTACATGAAGATACACATAGATCTGAACATGTTCTTTATGCATGTTGTAATACTACAGTATGCAGATACCAATGTTCCAGAGCTATACATGATGAATCAGGTTCAAAAGGCACTGTGCAAAGAGTGTTAATATTCCTTTTTCTAGCAGTGATGGACAGGGGAAAAGAAAGAGACAGAATACAAAACAAATGTTGTTAATGCACAAATCAGCTTATGGATAATTGTTTTTAAAATGATAATTTAATTTCTTTAGAGTGAAGCACAGCTACCAGTGGAACTGCAGTAATACAAAAAAACTTGGAGCAGCATTAGTAGAAGCTGTGACATCTTTTCTGTGTTCCGTTATTAGGATCCACCTGATGGCAGGGAGAGTTCCTGTGGGCTCTCACAGACCTGCGGTTGCCAAGGAGATGGAGGCCATCTTTGTGAAGAACCTAAACTATGCTGCTGACATGCTGTCAAAGGTATGTGACCTTCTCTGTACAGCATGCCTCTTAGTAAAAATGGAGTGAAACTGCTTTTCTGCAGCAAGATACTACGGGATATATGTAATACTAAATGGAAGATGTATAAATATAATTAATGTGACATTTACTTGAATTTAATATACTACAAAATTATTTTATATATTTATTTGCAGTATATACAAGTGCATCCCAAATACTTGATGCACTCAATAATTGGTGGGACTAACTTTTTTTTTTTAACCTTGGATGGATACTGCATCGGTGTGTCAGTGGGGCATGGACATGGTCAGGCTGTGGTACTGCTGAGGCATTTTTGAAGTACAGGTGGTTTTGATAGCAGCCTTCAGCTCATTTGTGTTGGTGGATCTGGTGGTGTTCATTTTTTGTCTTGACAATACTCTATAAGTTCTTTATGGGCTTCACGTCAGGTGCATTGGCCAGCCAATCAAGAACAACAATAATAAAGTCAGCAAACCAGTTAGTGGTAGTTTTGGCATTAGGGGCAAATTCTACGTTTTGCTGGAAAAGGAAATTGGCATCTCCATTAAGTTTGTCAGTGGATAGAAGCTGCGCTGACTTTGGTCTTGATAAAACACAGTGGAGCAACACCAGCAGATGACATTGAACCCCGAACAGTCACAGATTGTGAAAAGGTTACTCTGGACGTCAAACAACCTTGATCCTGTGCCTCACAACTCTTCCTCCAGACTGAAATGCAATATTTACTTTCATCTGAAATGAGGAATTTGGACTAATGAGCAACGGTCCAGTACTTTGGCTCCCGTGCTCAGGTTTGAAACTAGGTATACAACAGTTGGAGCCCATTTCCTAAAGATTTGCGTATGATGCCTTTTAAAGCTCTAACAAGTTCTTGTATTGGCTTCAAAGTTCATAACATTGAATATCATTTTACAATCAAATTTATTAGGCAGCTAGAAACTGCCTATAAATAGGTGTGACAAGCTTGTAGCATCATACTCAAAAAGACTTGAGGCTGTAATTGGTGCTAAAGGTGCTTTAACAAAGTATTAAGCAAAGGTGGTAAATACTTATGTACAGTTGTCTTATTTCTGTGTGTTTGTGATTTTTATTTTCCATAAATTTGCAAAGATTTCAAACAAACTTAAAAAAAAGTTAAGCAGTGTGAATACTTTCTGGATGAACTGTCGTTATGGGGTGTAAACAAAAATTCATGTTTTTTGTTGCTCTATCAACAGGTGGGGAAATATCCCCATATTGTTTAGAAATCACATTTCTATATTTTACCATTTGATATCTTGTCTTTGTTCTATTCAGAATCAAAAATAAGTTTCAAATCATTTGTAAACCATTGCATTCTCCTCTTCTTTACATTTTACACAACATCCAAAGTTTTTGTAAAAGGATTGAATTTCAAATTTCTTTAGAATATAACAAACATGCAAAATGTACATTCTTTTCACCATCTCATTAACACGCTGCCAGTTTACTGGGGGGTATTTGTTTTAGAATTTAGTATTAGCAATATATTTCTTCCTCTTCTACATTTCATTAGTTAAATCAGACTGACTCGGTGTCTTTATTAATATCCTATTTTATGCTGGCTCGACTATCATCATATAATGCTGTAAGTGTTCAGACATGTCATTGATCCTCACAGGAAGGTATCACTGGTTTGATTGAACCTATCAACACAAGGATTACAGACCCCAGATATTTCCTAGACTCTCCTCATCAAGGTAAGGCTGTAATCCACTGAGACAATGCAGTCACTGACCAGCACTCACAACTACTGACACAACACTACATACTGATTTGTGGCTGCTGTTATCAAAGTCAGAAATAGAGTTGATATAACAGAACTAATGGAAGAAAAAGGATGTATAGGACATTCCCAAAATATATCTGTAGTGAATAGTTAAATTAGCATGATTGGCCTGTAATCTTATACTGTGACGCTGCATTGATTCAATACAGGGTGTTCTCTAATACAGCAAGTTTAATCTTGTGTTTTTTGTGCATGTGTGTTGTGTATCGTTCTTGTAAGCTTCCGATATGCCAATAAGTCATTTTTCCATGGTGCATGACACATCAAATCCTGGTAGAAACATTCTATAAATTATTGGAAATTATTTCGGGCAGAATGAGATGCATCATGTTGTAATAGTGTGCAGTGTGCACATAATGAGTACAACATTGTTTGATAGTGGCGTGACTCCATGTTACGAGCTTTGTCTTAACTGATCTTTACTTTTGTGTCTGCAGCAGCTAAAATCCTGGAAAAAGTCAGAAAGCCAAACATCAAGCTTCAAATGGTGGGTTTATTTAGCAATATGTGTTCACTGAAAAGTCAAAGAACAAAATACCATGAAGCTGTTCATTTGAGTTTAATGTCTGAACTGTTTCAGGACATCTTTCACTGGCAAATAATGGATGGAAACCTGACACAAAACATACACAAGTATCTCCCCGTAATTGGTGAGTAAAAGTGAAACCTCTACGTATAATAATATTCTTGTACATGAATACAGAAAAAAAGTTAACACAGTCTAGCTTCTGGTCCTAACAACCTGCCCAGTGTTTTGTTGCTTTGTGTTGCTCTTTAAAGGACGTTTTCCTCTCCAGTGTTGTCTAGCCCTTGCTCAAGTGGGATTTGTTGAGTTTTCTCTATATATCAATATAGTTTTGACTATATTATGTGAAGTGCTATCTAAATAAAGTTGAATTGAAGTCTAGTCTTAACACAGCAGGAATTTGGCCTTCCACACAATACAAGAAAAATGATAAATACATATTTTTCTTACTCTTCAGGCATGTTGAATGCCAGTAACATAATTTTACCCAGGTTTATAATATCTAAAGGTATTCGCCAAGGCTGCCCCCTGTTCCTTCTTTTTATTTTATCTTTTACGGTTGATTCTTGAGTCCTGAAATGATCCTGAAATGGTTTTTGAAGAATTTGGTTTCTTGGCTACAAAATCAGTTGCACTAAATCTTAACTGATGCTGCTGAGCTTCTGCTTTCAACCTTCTACTACATTTTCTCATATTGCAATAACTAACACCTTTACTGTAGCTATCTTGGCATCTGTAAATAGCCTGCATTACTGTCAGTGGTCTTAAACCATTTTAATAACCTCAATAAACAAATAAGTACAGATGGATGAATCTCTATATGTCCCCTCAGTCTTGGGTTTTCATAATAAGGATGGAGGGTCTGGAGAGAGTAAGATTAGGTTATGCATCCCCTCCCATCACTTATTTGACAACTGTGGGAATCTACATAACGTCACAACACAAAGCATTCAGACCCTTCACTTTATGTACACTTCAGTATGATGGTGATTTGTGTAGAATGAATTTTTTTTTCCCAATTAGTCTTCGCACTAGAACTCATAACAACAAAGGCACTTTAAAGAAAAAGGTACAAAGGTTACAAAGGTATTAAGACAGTAGCAGTCTGAAATGTGTCCAGGTGCGTTCTTTTTTCTTTCTTTTTTGGGTCTAGAACTTGAATAGTATCCAACTGTGTCCAGTTGATCTGAACGTAAATTAGACAGGCACAGGCCGGTGTATTTAAGCTCCCATAAATAACACTCCATGTCAATATAAAAATCAAGTTATTAGGTCCAAGGAACTTCTGTAGATCTCTGTGATAAAACTGTGTTTTGGCACAGATCAGGCCAAGGACATGAAACCATTTCTAAAGTTTTGACTGTTTTTAGGAGCAATGTGGCCTTAATTAAAGTCTGGAACTACCAGTACTCAGTTGACCAAACTGGGAGTTCTCAGCATCAGGGACAGGAGGACTGGTCTGAATTCTAGAAGGAGGAATTCAGCCAAATTACAGAGAAATTCATCAAGAATACTTATTCCAGATTACATGAGACCTTAGACTGGACTGTTGGTTAACTTTTCAGTATGACCACGATCCAAAGCAAACAGACAGAATAAGGATAGAGTGGCTCCAGGACAAGTCTGTCTAAAATCCAGTTTGAACCCCACAGAACATCAATGTAGGAGTGGTGACCTCCTAAGGCCTACAAATCCTTTAATGAAGCTGTTTTTTTCTCAGGATGGAAAAAACATTCAGGAGCATTCCTTTCAGGAGTCGCCACAGCGAATCATGTGCCTCCATCTAACCCTGTCCTCTGCATCCTTTTCTCTCACACCAACTAACTTCATGTCCTCTCTCACTACATCCATAAATCTCCTCTTTGGTCTTCCTCTAGACCTCCTGCCTGGCAGCTCCAACCTCAGCATCCTTCTACCGATATATTCACAGTTTCTCCTCTGAACATGTCCAAACCACCTCAATCTGGCCTCTCTGACTGTATCTCCAAAACATCTAACATGAGCTGTCCCTCTGATGTCCTCATTCCTGATCCTGTCCATCCTCGTCACTCCCAAAGAGAACCTCAACATCTTAAGCTCTGCTACCTCCAGCTCTGCCTCCTGTCTTTTCTTCAGTGCCACTGTCTCTAAGCCGAACAACATCGCTGGTCTCACCACCGTCTTGAACACCTTTCCTTTCATTCTCGCTGACACTTTTCTATCACACAACACACCTGACACTTTTCTCCACCCGTTCCAACCTGCCTGCACTTGTCTCTTCACCTCTTCTCCACACTCTCCGTTGCTCTGAACCGTTGACCCTAAGAACTTAAAGTCCTGCACCTTCTTCACCTCTGCTCCCTGTAACCTCACTGTTCCCCCTGGGTTCCTCTCATTGACACACATGTATTCTGTCTTGCTGCGGCTAAGCTTCATTCCTCTGTTTTCCAGAGCAGACCTCCACCTCTCTAGATTTTCCTCCACCAGCTCCCTGCTCTCACTACAAATCACAATGTCATCTGCAAACATCATAGTCCAGGAGATTCCAGTCTAACCTCATCTGTCATCCTGTCCACCACCAGAGCAAACAAGAAGGGGCTCAGAGCTGATCCTTGATGCAGACCCACCTCCACTTTGAACTCCTCTGTCACACCTACAGCACCTCACCACGGTCTTACAGCTCTCATACATGTCCTGCACCACTCGTCCTCATACAATACCACAGCTCCTCTCTCTGCACCCTGTCATACACTTTCTCTAAAAATACGAAGACACAATGCAACTCCCTCTGACCTTCTCTGTACTTCTCCATCAGCATCCTCAAAGCAAATACTGCATCTGTTGGACTCTTTCTAGGCATGAAACCATATTGCTGCTCACAAATGTTCACCTCTGCCCTTAGCCGAGCTTCCACTACTCTTTCCCACAACGTCATTGTGTGGTTCATCAGCTTTATTCCTCTGTACAGTGCTCTGGAAAGTATTTACAGCGCTTAAACTTTTCCATTCCATTTTGTTATGTTACAGCCTTATTCTCAAATGTTTCAAAGTCATTATTTTCCTCAAAATTCTTTAAACAATACCCCATAATGACAATGTGAAAGAAATTTGTTTGTAATCTTTGCAAATTTATTACAAATAAAAATAAAAAACATTTATTCACCACCTGGTTCTGCTGGAGGTTTCTTCCGTTAAAAGGAGTTTTTCCTCTCCACTGTTGCCTATGGTTTGCTCCAGGGGGAATTGTTGGGTTCTCTTTATACATCTTTATAATCTTGACTGTATTCTGTAAAGTGCCCTGAGACGACTTTGTTGTGAATTGGTGCTATATAAATAAAGTTGAATTGAGTTGAAGTGAATTTGCCATGTCTCTCAAAATTGACCTCTGGTAATTGCACATTTAGCACAAATGTGCTTTAACAAAGTATTAAGCAAAGGTGGTAAAGACTTTCCTGATGCACTGTAGTTGCCACAGCTCTGCACATGCCCCTTATTTAGCACCAGTACACTTTTCCTCCATTCCTTGGGCATCCTCTCAAGATCTTGTCAGACAAACTAGACAGAACGTCTACTACCACCTCTCCTAGACACTTCCATACCTCCACAGGTATTTCATCAGGACCAACTGCCTTTCCACTCTTCATCCTCTTCCACACCCTCCTCACCTAACTCTTAATCATCCTAACCTGCTGAACATCATTTCCATCTCTATCTCTTTGTCTGTACAAATCCACCTCTTCCTCCTTAGTGTCCAACCTAACCTACAAGTCCTCATATGCTCTTTGTTTGGCCTTTGCCACCTCTACCTTCACCTTACGATGCATCTCCCTGTACTCCTGTCTACTGTCTTCAGTCCTCTCAGTGTCCCCCTTCTTTTTAGCTAACCTAAAAAAAACATAGCTCAAATACCCACATAATAGTTTTGAAATGTTCCTGTCTAATTTTATTGTTTCCTTGAAAAGTTACTTCCAAGAAAACTTATTTCTACTAATATTTTGCAAGGCAAGCTCTTTGTCAGTAGAGATTGGCAGTGCAAGGAAAAACTCAGATCAGATTTTTTTTCTCCACTGTCACTATGTGGTTGTGGAAAGCCTGAATCTTAGATGGTGGGCGATTGACGTTGGCTTGCTGTTGGACAGTGTTTGACTTTGTTTAGATTTCTAGCTATGACCATTTAGGGAGAACATCAGGATTACACAGAACTTCAGACCAATGCCAGAACTGCTGGCTCTGAATCCAGAAGGATGGTTCTAGTGTTGTGTGTGATATCCATGGGTCACCGGATTATCTAAACTGCAGATGTATCACTGATGTTGGCAGTAAAGTTAAGAGTTTTTGGAGACAGCATCAAAAATTAAGACATCAAACAAGACCAGGCAAACATGACTTACAGCTTTGTTCCTGGTAACAATAATTGTATCCAATAAAAAGGGCATGCTGAAGGATTTAAAAGCCATAGGTTTCCTCTATCATCACGTCACACCTACACTATTCAGAGGAAAGAAAGGATGGATTGTGTTTTTCAGCAAACAGCACTGTTAAGTGTATTGTTGTTGTTCAGTTTTAGTATATAAATTATATTTTATTGCAGAAGATCCGCAGTGAAAAACCAGGTCGACCTGTGAGTGCTCATCTGTGTGGAGTTTCCATGTTCTTCCTGTGCTTCGGTGGGTTTCCCCTAACACTCTGGGTTGTCTGTCTTTCTTTGTCAGCCCAGTGATTGACTGACAGTCTGTCTAAGGTGTACCCTGCCTCGACTTCAGCACATTGTAGCCATTAACAGAAAAACTGTCTTAGGTTATGGATAGAGGCATGTTTTTGCTGTTTTTCCATTTTGTTCTCCGAGGTGCATTTTCAGTTGTTTTGGGTGTTCTCAGCATGAGTGATATTTCCCTTTTTGTTCATATATTTGTGGTGAAAAAAGCTACTGCTGTGGAAAAACCTGAAGATGACAGTTCACAGACACTTGTCTTTCAATCTGATGAATCTTGAGAGGATCTGTCAGGAAGAAAGGAATAAACTGCCCAAATTCAGGTGTAAGAAGCTTGTAGTTAAGAAGATTCAGAACTGTAATTACTGCAAAGGCAACTTTTCACAAAAATATTAAACTAAGGGGCCAAAATTAGTTAAGTTTTATAATGGGTCATAGTGTATAGATTGGCTTTTTCCATTTTAAGATACATTTACCTAGCAGATTAATATGCAAAAACTGGGGGTGACAGTGGCTCAGTTGGTAGAGTGGCCGCCCCGAGGTTCACTCCCGCCTCTACCCGACGACATGCCTATGTGTCCCTGGCCAAGACACTGAACTCCAAACCGCCAAGACACTGAAGTCCGAACCGCCCATGCCCATCCCTAGCCGTGCAGTGCCGGTCCAAAGCCTGGTAAAATTGGGATGGTTGCATCAGGAAAGGCATCTGGCTTAAAAATGTGACAAATCAACATGCGGACCAATGATCTGCTCTGGCCACCCTGAAATTAGGGGATAAGCCAAAAGACCAAAAACTCTTACTGTCCATTAAAAGGATAACTTTCATTTTTCAACAGTCATTTTATATATTCATGGCGTTGTCCACAATCAACATACAGACTCTAAAACCAACATTAATTGTCCTCTATTCATTGTTTTTGCGTGTCCATCTGCTTTCAGGATTAGCTTGTTTGACTTTGTCAGAGATGGAGTTTTGTAAAGTTCAGTAGAAGAGGATCAAATTGGACAGTGCACAAATGTATAGGTAGGTTAATTACAAATGAGGATTAAATGAGCGTGAATAAAGCTGAATAATGCATCATTGTTTGGAATTGACTCTTCTCATTAAAATGTCCTTCAGTTCATCACTGAAGTTGTGTGTCAGATCCCTGTCAAAGAACAACTGGATTAGACCAGCTGTTTGTGTAGTATGCACCAGTGTTTACTGAAGAAAAAGTTAGTACCCCCTCCTTTCATTGTGTGTTTCTTCTCTGTGAAAACATATTAAAAATCATTTCATTGTAAAAGAATATTAGGCAAATACAGACTCAGATGAACAACTTTTTTTCACTGTAACATTATTTATTTAACAATGATGAAATCCAAAAGACATGTGGGCACCACTAAGTACTCTCCATGATTCAATAGCTTGTAGATCCACCTTTAGCAGCAATAACTTAAAGTAACAATCCTGCATGACTTTATCTGTCTCTCACATCGCTGTGGAGGAATTCTTTTACAACATTGCTTCAGTTCATTGAGTTTTTTGAGCATTTGCTTTTGCACAGCTCACTTAAGGTCCCACAGTATTTCAATGGGGTTGAGGTCTGGACTTTGACTAGGTCATTCCAAGATCTTGATTATTTTATTTTTCAGACATTCTGATGTGGATTCACTTGTCTGCTTTGGATCCTTGTCCTATTGCATGACCCAATTTGGACCAAGCTTTGGCTTTCAGACAGATGGCCTCACTTTTGTCTCAAGAAAATTTTGGTATAGTATACGGCTCAGCTGGTAGAAAGGGTCGTACACTAATACAGTGTTATTCCTGTATCTAAGGGATGTTAGCTTTAAATCAACTACAGAATTTGTTTTGAAATGTGAGCTTTTGTATTAACAGTTAAAAATTTCAATTAATTTCAAAAGATTCATTGTTGTATCTGTAGTTTTGATAGAGAAGGCAAATATACTACAGTAAAATTGTGAAGCATAAAACCAGAGAATGAGAGGAACAAATGAAAAAATAACGTTGACTAAATGTGTATCTAATAACCTAATAAAAGTTAAGACTACTCCTCTTACAGAACCAAAACCCAAAACAATTAAATGTGGATTATTAAATATCAGATCTCTCTCTTCTAAATCTCTGTTAGTAAATGACATATAAATGATCATCAATTCAATTTATTTTGTCTCACTGAAACTTGGTTGCAGCAGGAAGAATATGTTAGTTTAAATGAGTCATATTAATTATCATGTTCCTAGAAGCACAGGCCGAGGTGGAGGAGTTGCAGCAATCTTCCATTCTAGCTTATCAATAATTCTTAGACCTAAACATAGCTATAACTCATCTGACAGTCTTACTCTTAGCCTTTCACACCCAAACTGGAAAACTCAAAAACCACTATTATTTGTTATCGTGTACCGTCCTCCAGTCCCTTATTCAGAGTTTTTGATTGAATTTTCTGATTTTCTATCTGATTTAGTGCTTAGTACAGATAAAGTCATTATAGTGGGTGACTTTAACATTCATGTAGATGCTGACAGTAACTGTCTGAGCACTGCGTTTAATTATTAGATTATTATTAGTCATTATTAGATTCAATTGTTTTTTCCCAAAATGTAAATTAACCCACTCACTGTTTCAGTCCTTGTTCTTACGTATGGAATTGAAGCGGATAATTTCACAATATTTGTCTCTTCTGTCTGACCATTTTTTAATAACATTTGAATTTACAATAACGGACTATACAGCAGTTAGAGAAAAATTCCACTATAGCAGATGCTTAAGTGAAAAAGCTGTCAACAAATTTAAAGAAATTATTCTTTCATCATTTGCTTCACCATATGTTAATACAATGGAAAGTAGTCTCCTTAATGTTTCTCCTGCACAAGTTGATTATCTTGTTGATAATTCTGCAGCCTCACTACATACAATACTCGATAGTGTTGCCCCTCTGATAAAGAAGGCAGTAAACCAGAAGAGGTGATCTCCATGGTATAGTTCACAAACACGCAACTTAAAACAGGCAACACAAAAGTTGGAAAGGAAGTGGTGTTCCAGAAATTTAGAAGAATCTCATTTAGCCTGGAAAAATAGTTTGAAAATGTACAAAAAAGCTCTGTGATGCCAGAACAGCATATTATTCATCATTAATAGAAGAAAACAAGAACAACCCCTGGTTTCTGTTCAGCACTGTAGCCAGGCTGACTAAGAGCCATAGTTCTGTTGAGCCTAGTTTTCTCTTAACTCTGAGCAGCAATGACTTCATGACCTTCTTTATGAATAAAATTGTAGCTATTAGAGAAAGAATTCACCAGATTCAACCCCCAAATATTACAGATAGATCTTCATGTACAGCAGTGCTAGAATCATCAATAAGGCTTCAATCCCTGTTACACTGCTTTTTACCCATAGATCTCTGAGCTAACTTCAATTATTACTTCTTCAAAACTAACATGTCTTTTAGACCCTTTCCAAACCAAATTGCTTCAAGATTTTTTACCTTTAATAGTTCATATTAGATTTGATTTATATATCTTTAGAAACAGGTAGCACAGGCCTATAAAATTGCTTTAATCAGACCTCTACTTAAAAAAAAAGCAATTATGTGACCACCTGTACAGAAATAACGTGTCTGAAGATTTCTAGGATTTAGAGTACATAATAGTACAAAAACTAGACTAGTGTCACCAATGTCCTTCTCTTGGCTTCAGATAATGGACTTGTGTCTGTACTCATTCTACTAGACCTTAGTGCTGCATTTGACACCATTTTCCCCGACATTTTATTACAAAGGCTGGAACGTGGATTTGGGGTTAAAGGAAACACACTGCATTGGTTTAAATCTTATCTGTCAGACAGATTCCAATTTGTCCATGTCAATGATGAATCTTCTATATGCACATATGTTAGTTATGTTCCACAGGGTTCTGTGTTAGGATCAATACTTTTCAATCTGTATATGTCACATTTAGGCAAAATTATTATGAAACATTCCATAAACTTCCATTGCTATGCAGATGATACCCAGGTACAGTATATTTAACTTCAAGCATGCCTGCAAGACATAAAGGCCTGGATGTCCTATAACTTCCTACTTCTAAATTCAGACAAAACTGATATAAATGTTATATTTGGTCCTAAAAATCTCAGAGATATGATGTCCAACCATATTGTTACTCTAGATGGCATAAGTCTGGCCTCCAGTACTACTGCAAAGAACCTTGGAGTTATTTTTGATCAGGATTTTTCCTTTACCTCACATATAAAACAAATCTCTAGAACAGTCTTCTTCCACCTACGGAACATTTGCCAAAATTAGGAGCATCCTGTCTCAAAGTGATGCTGAAAAACTAGGCAATGGATTTGTTACTTGCAGGATGGACTGCTGTAATTCCCTACTTTCAGGATGTTCTGTATTTCTCTGAGCTTCGCATGATCTGATGTTGGGGTGAATGTGCTGGGACATCCAGTCCTTGGGAGATTGGCTACCGTCTTGAATGTTTTCTACTTGTGAATAATCTGTAGAACTTAGATCTCCAAATTGTTTGGAAGTGATTTTTTTAACCCTTTCCATATTGATGTGCAGCAACACAGTAACACATGTTTTTCTAAGAACATCATTTACGTTTTTCCCGCTTGGCTTCACGTTAACACACACCTGAATGATCCAGACCAGCAAACTGCCAAAACGTCTGCTTTTCTAGAGGTCTGCAGACCTGCTCATCATCGTCATTTCTCTGGAGTTTAAATCCTGCATCATCTGTATGAGCAGCAGATCCCATAACTACTTTCACTACTTTGTGGGTAACAATATTAGCCACCTACATGTACACTCGAAGTAGCCTAGGTGTAAGGTAACTGCATAAGGTAACGTCTAACTGACCGATCCTGATATGTAATCATCTATTGACATGCATTTCTACTCCTTTCATTTTTACTATAAAAAATTTTGAAAGCAAATGGATGAGCCCAGCAGTCCATTAGGTCCCCTGGGGCCTGCCTACTTCAACAGCCATGGCTTCTCCTGATGGTAGATAGCCTGTTTTATTAGCTACTCATAAGCAAACACATGGTCTTCTCTCACCTGAAAATGCAGGGCTGTTATTGGTCAAACTTAGCTCTGCAAGGAAACACCGTTGGTCAGTGAGGGTGAGGTATGATGCAAATAGTCTGTTGAGTCCAGCTGCTGGAGGTAGGAAAGATGAAAACCACAAATAGGCAGCAGTCTAATAAGAGATGTTGTGATGTTTCCCAGGTCATGTTCAGATTGCTCAGGTTCCAGGCAGGAATGAGCTCAACAGTGCTGGAGAGCTCAACTATAGCTACCTGTTCAACACACTGGAAAATCAAAACTACCAGGGATACGTTGGGTGTGAATACAAGCCACTGGGTGAGCGATTGATCTTTGATCTGATTATGGAACCTAGGCAGGAAAAACTCTATGTATGTTGATAATAATTTCTCTTTTCTCTTCAGGCTCCACACAGGAGGGTCTGGATTGGATCAAAGAGTACTGGACACGCAGCAATTGATGAGCTCCAACCACAAAACTATCAACCTCTTTCAATTATAAGGGTCTTATACTTCTTATCTACCAAGAATAATTCATTTTCAAACGGATTCCAGTGGCCTTTTTTCCTGTATCATTTACAAATTGGACTGTCCAGAAACACCCTGTGTGAGGCATGTGTTATTGAACTGTACTGCTTGGTACAGGGAGGTGTTTCTTTCATTTAGCCTGACCTTTAATTGAAACGCAGCAGAGAGGGATGTCTGCTGAGGAGTCTCACAAGCTCACAATGTTTAAAGACAAATACATTTTATACCAAAATATTATGTTTAAAATCATTGTTTTCTCTATTTGATTCTGCTCATTGTTTCTCTATTTTTTTATGGTAATTTGTCTGAGCTCCAAACAGTAAAACTACAGACCCTATTCTCCACAATTATCTTAGCTTTTTGCCATCTTTCTCAAGGGAAGTCCAGTCTTTGAACACATAAGTACCATTAGTCTAGCTCATAGATACACTTGATAATGTACACTTCAGTGGGTAAATGTCAGATCCATCCATCATCTGTAACCGCTTATCCTGTTTAGGGTCACAGGAGGGCTGGAGTCTATCCCAGCTGTCATTTGGCAAGAGGCACTGTCCACCCTGGACAGGTCTCCAGTCTATGTCAGGGCCATTAAAGAGACATAAACAGGCCGACAACCATTCACACCTATGGGCAATTTAGAGTCAAAAATGAACCTAATATGTATGTCTTTGGACTGTGGGAGGAAACCCACAGACAGGGGCTACAAATGGCAGGCAGATTCAAACCGCAGACCCTCTAGGTGTGAGGCAGCAGTGCTAACCACTCCTCCACCGCACCCCCTAGATGATAAATTCAATACTTCAGTTCAATACTTTTTGATGCATTTGTTTTTTCCTGTCAGCTTTTTACATTTGGGAGAAATTTGAGTGCAAACCAAAGTAATCACTAACTGTAAAGGAAAACTTAATGGACTAGAAAAATCAATAGCATTTCCTGTCTGTTGTTGTTTTTTTTTTACCAAAATAGAAAATGACAAACTTTAAACTTTTTAAAAATTACTTGTAAATAATAACGTCAAATAAAATGTAAACTATCCTTTTGCCTTGAATTTAAGGTTTCATTAAACTGTACTCCCTTATGTTTTTACTAAATGGCCCAAAACACTGAAAAAAAAAGGATGTTGGGCAGATACTCATTAGAATGAATAATGAGTAAAAGATATATATTTACTAGATACTAGATAGATAGCTGCAGTCAGGATATAATTGAAGTTCTTTATTAGTGCTCATTAAGAAGAGTCATTTCTGTCTTTCTGACTTGATGTTTCGAGTCCAACTTTAAAATTCTGGGCCATGATTCATCAAAGTGAACTAAACCCACAGACAAACCAAGCCAAAATCAAAGAAGTAGCAGCTATGTAAGCTGACTGTTGCATCAGCTTGCGCCATCTCCATCTGGGCCAAATGTGACACTCGAACACGCTGCATAGAGAGAAGGAGAGAAGCTAACGAAGACAAAATATGATCTCTTGCAAATTCCAGTAAGTACTCTTGCTGCAGCTTCTTGGATTAGTTGGAGGCTTTTGAGGAAGTTACTGGGACATTTGTACATAATATACATGGAACAGTTGGAGACAGTGCAGTGTTTATATTACAGTGTCAAAATGCTAAGAACTAACTTGTACAGTTCACATTTTTCATGACGAGTACCCAGTGTGTGACATTGAGACTGAATTCTCTAAGAATGCTGTCCTTCATTTTCCATCCACGAGAAGCTCAAACAAGTTTTTGGTTTCATTCGAGTAAAACTGTGGTCAAATCTAAGGCTGCTGAATGTCATTAATGTTTGTTGTGATGTATCAGACTGGCTTCATGTCCCACAGTAAAGTGAGCTCTGATCTACCAGCTGCACTGTTTGAGAGTCAAACTCATCCCCCTGAACATGCTTTAGAAATACGCAGTGCTGATGACATGTGGCTTGCTATTATGCAAATCATCAAAGTGAATATGACCCATTTTCTGACGTATAAAAAGCAATTTCTGTCACATTTCTCTCAGACTCAGGCACTTTCACTGTACACCATCAGGAAGGTGTTTTTTTTTTTTCTTTTGCTTTTTCCAAAAAGCTTCTGTGCAGAGCTGATGGAATGACAACAGTAGTTTGAGAATAAATAAACAGAAAGGCACTTCAGGGCAGGACATGGCAGTGGGGTTTCAGTGGGTAGCACGACTGACACTGAACGCAACATAAAAGCCTTCCCACTCTGCAATGCTGACATCTCTGCTGTCTCTCATTCATAAACAACACTGATGTAGCATGAAGAGCCAGCAAAATGCTTTCAGCAGACACAGGATGCAGGATCAGTCAGACCTCTTAATCAAGCCGTGGAATATGAAACTTGGCAATTGTTGGATGTATCTGTCCCAAAAAAGAAAGATGGACAAATGCATTCAACTGTAAATCTCCTCAAAGTCAGGAAAAACCCTGTGCTGAAGATCTTCAACACCTGATCCCTCCAAAAAACAACAGGGATCCAGATTTTGCACACCCTCAAATGCATCCTCATCATGTGGCACAGTGCACATACGATGCCTCACCAATGACACCAAGCATGTTGACAAGTATATTGAGGCTGGAGGTGTTTCCTGAGCCTAATATCACACAGCTTAGACTTATAGTGAGTAAACAAAAGAATCATCCCTCTTGGATGTTTCACCTTTTATTTATTTATTTTCTTTACAAAAGAATTCTTTTGTAAAGATGATCATCTCAAGGCACTTTACAGAAACAAATGTATTAGTTTTATTATTATTTGTGTTAGTTAATTATTGTAACAGTATTTTAACTTGTAAAGGGGATTTTAGAAAATGAACTACACTGTGCTGGATACAAACTGTGTAATGAGCTGTGCTTCCATGTGTTTTGTGATTTATTGCCTGAAAACTAGCAAAATTTTGAGGTTTGGCCAAAAAATTACTTTAGTCTTTACAACCCGCACTCACAACCATGTGTGCAGTCAACACTTCAGTGTTGGGAAAGGAAGCCGTGCCATTACTTTCAGGGTTAGGATGTGTGTTTCGTGGTCTTTATGATCATAGTTAAAAGCAGGCCTAATTTAGAAAATGATGGAAGTTGTTCATCAAAAGCTGGAAGGTACCATTTTAGATGAGTGTGGAGTGACGTAGACAAAGAAAATTGTCGTGGATGGTGTCAGTGGATAGTGCAGAGATAGTTGGAAAACAAAAGGGCTTGGGAACCACTGTACTAGGCAAGTTTGCATGGCCCATCCCTCTCACTATCACTAATGTGGGGTTCATCTCCATGTGCAACCAAAAACCAAGCATGATACAGAAAGCGCAGCTTGCACAGCGCATCAGTTGACCGCAGGCCTCGTCAGTGCTTGGCACAGATCATCACTAAAAGCGGGCACAACTTAATGAGTGTACTGCCAATTATGAATCTGATTTGGTTGTGATGGCTGGTTGGGCCTAGTTGGTCCTGGTCAGTGCGAGTCTGGCTCAGTCGGTGTGTGTCTGCTGTATAAAGATTCTAGTCCTTAGTCCTTAGTCCCAGCCACTACATGTTGATGTCACAACTGATCCAGACCTACTGTAAAGTCATTTCCCTCTGTAGACTCTACACCCTCGTTGTCTTCGCCTTTACATCCTTGATTTTGCAATTTTTTTTAATCTTTTGTTCTTTTAGGCACAAATCAATAAGCTAAAAATTCAAAGTTCCTGGTTGCTGCCATATTTGTTTTGGCACAAGAATACACAAGACACACAGTTCTTGCTCTTGGGAGAGTTGTGGTGTATGTCTATCACCAGAATGTCCAGTGGTTCCCATCGAGTCATTAAGTGTGTTGCCTCCAGTTTACTCACTCGTCAGTAAGTGAGACTGTCAATGACTAGAAATCTGTGACACGTGTTAGCTGGCAACTTGCAACCAAGACAGCTGACAGTCGACAACTGACAGCTCATAAGCTTCACAAGAAATATGTTTGAGCTGATACTCGGGAAACTGCCACACAGGATTTACCTATTCACTGGGACAGAATGCCATGTTTAAACTCAAACACCCTCACATGCTGGGACCTTCACAGCAGGGATCAACACTGTACTGGCTGGCAGGTCACACAAGCAAAGACTAAAACATTTTTACACGGGTTATGAAGACCTGAGTCGGGCTCAGTTGGTAAAGGCAGTTGCTTACGGACCACAGGGTGAGTGGTTCGATCCCTGGCCCTGGCTATATGTCGAAGTGTGGGCAAGACACTGAACCCCTAACAGCCCATTTCCCTCCCCAGCTATGCAGTGGCAGTCCAAGCCCGGTAGAAACTGGGGAGGGTTGCGTCAGGAAGGGCTGTGCCAAATCAACATGCGGACAATGATCTGCTGTGGTGACCCTGAACTCACGGGATAAGCCGAAAGGAGAGTAGTAGTATGAAGACCTGAGTCACTACCACAAGATGATAAGATGACTTTCTGATAGTCATGATCACCAAGGAAGATGTGTACATCCATTCCACAAAGGCACTGTGACCATCAGAGATTCACATGAGGAAAATGCTAGTATCCAGATGTCCCACACAGGATTGATTTGAACATCCACAAGTGGAATTACTCAAGGCTTCAAGGACCATTACAACAAGACAAATACATGACAATCAAACTGGAAATGGGACCTGGTTAAGCATTTATGTCGTCCTCCTTCAGGAATCAAACATTACCTGACCAAATCCCAACACCATAAACGTGTAACATATGAGCAGTTTCCAAAGACTACGGGCCTTGAAAAAACATTTTTTTAAATGGAAATGCACAATAGGCTATGTTTAAAAACACCCAGGATTTATATGTTCATAAAGAAAATTACATAACTATATGGTAATTATTTGACCATCTATTTATTGTTGACAGAAGGATGAATGTAATATCCAGCAATACACCTGTAGCTGGGACCACACCTGTGTTACCTGGGGAGCTAGAAAATGTGGATGGTAGAAGATCGTACCACTCAACATCTTTGCAGGAAAGAACAGATTTTGCCCCTTCTCAGCCAATGTCCTCTTGTTCCATTGTTGTCCAATGTCCAAAATGCTGCACCATCTATCATGGCTTCCATCTCTTAATGGCAGTGGACTGTCACATATACTGTACCACAAATATGGCCCTGTTGGAACCATGTAGCTAAAGACTGAGACATATATGTGTATTTTCTCCCTACAAGTAGATTTGCACAGGAAGAGACCACGGCTGAAGGCACCAAGCAAAGCGGTGGGAGAGGTGAAGCCTGATTATAGTGAGACACCTCTCCTCTGAGAATGTCTGGGACATAGCGCACAGTCAGATACTGGGTTGGCATCTGGAAACAGCTTGCAACGAGTTACACTCGCACAATTACACCTGCGCCTGTACACATTTTAATAGTGCTCATTCATGAAGTGGTACCATGGCCTTATTCCATCCTATGTATAATATCACTTCATTTTTCACTATACACAGTACCTGTATACAATGCAACAGGAGCCTGGCTGGTTTATTCTGTGCTGCCATAAGCTAAAGACAAAGCCACACGTTTACTTCTACAGAGCATTTTAAAATGTAAGGTTATCTCAGAGGCAATGTTCAATGGCAAATGAAGAGTAATAGTGGTGGAGGTAGAAGATGCAGTGGTGTTTAAATTATCCAATTTAAAAACACAGTGGGATGGTGAATGCTTGCTGCATTATCAACTGCCACTACTACTGTCCTGCCTGGCACAGAAAGCAGTGCAGTTTTTCAACCTTCTAACTTTAAAGCAAAACAGTGGAAGTCACAAGGTTGGCACAGGTAACAGGCATCTCATGGCATGGATGGCAGCATCTGCACATCATCTTCTTCCTGCTACGTTATCTTAAACCGAACGTGTGCCTTCAGAGGGTTAACTCTCTATAGTACTGAGAGAATGTTTGTGTGAGTTGGCAGTAGATAAATAAAGCATAAAATAGTAGAGATTAAAAACTATATAAATATACAAGTTTTAATATTTGTGAACTCCTTCTCCTGTGCTTGTCACAACAAACAAGATAGGGAAACACACTGGGAAATGTTTGTAGTAGTACGTCATTAGGATTATCTGAAGTCTTTGTGTTCTGTTGTAGATACTGCTGGAACTTGTGAATTTCCCATTGGGATGGATAAACTATCTATCTATTTTTACATATCAAGGGTATTTATTTCTCTAATTTCCAGGACCCATTTGCTTCCTTATCCAGCTTCCTCTGTAAAGTATCTTGAACTTTATATTTCCACAGTCCATTTGCTAAAATAAGATCACAGCTACCCAAGATGCACTGTGCCATTGCCCATTTTTAATTGTAAATGTTCTGCAATTATATAGCGTTTTTCTACCTATTGGCACTCAAAGCACTTTACACTGCTTCTCATTCACACATTCACACTCACAATCACACACACATTCATACACCGATGGGGGAGCTGCTATGCAGCTGGCCAACACTCACCGGGAGCAACTAAGTTGGGGTTCAGTGTCTTGCTCAAGGACACTTGACATGTGGAAAAATCCAGCAACTGGTGGATTGGTGGACAACTGCTGTACCTCCTGTGCCACCGTCGCAGTAAGTGTAAGTCTAAGTGACTGATTAGTGTTGAGAGATAATTGTTCCAGTTAGACACACAGTAGACGGCCTCGTGTACTTCTCTTTGGTTTCTCTGGCCAAAGGAAAACAACTATTTCACACTTTAAGCCATGTGACCAGAATGAAAAATGATCTCTAAGAGGAACATCAACCCACTAGTGCCAACCAGGGCAGGTGGAACCATGGTTTGGTTATCTGATGGTTGAATCATGTCAACTGGACTTCTTGGTTGGAAACTTTTTGCTACTTTTTCAAGCAACTCCTTCAGTCTGAGGGAAATCAGCTCAGTGGGGACCCAGTTATATCATCCAGAGTAGGTCTCACCTAGCCTGAGTAGGTGAGAACAGGGCGGAGTTATAGAGTAACGTAATGATTACAACCCTAAACACGCTCAATCCTCTAGGTGTGGCCTTCTGTTGTATATGTGAGCTCCAGACAATATTAGGAGAATTCAGAGACTGGCTGGAGTTGGGTTCCACACAGTGAGAGATCAGGGTGTACAGGAGGCACGACATGATAGAAAACTTAGGCCGTGGGAAACACTGTCTTGCTGCGTCTAAAATATAAAAAGACGCAACATCTAATATAAAAAGGTTTCTATCACTCGACTACAACAGCAGTCGAGTGATAGAAACCTCACCAACATGCACATTGGCTTACTTTAAATACTCCAGACAATTTTGAACAGAGCAGCGTGCTGCATGCACAAGCACATGCACATAATACGGACATTGCACTAGGAGCACAAGTGTAATGTCCGGAAAATGTCCGGCAGCGTCTCACTCAGACAGTTCCATTTACACATGCACCCCGACTTGACAAAGTCAGGATAATGTCAGAAATTCCAGTGCATGTCTGAAAGGGGCTTTAGACTGAAGAAGCTGCTTGGATAAGTAGCGAAACCTTTCAAACCAAGAAGAAAAAAGTCCAGTTGACATGATTTAACTTTTGGGTGAAAATAAACTGAAATTAAGGAACCAAATCTCGGAGAAAACCTAAACTAAACTGAATTATAATTTGAAATATAAAAGAAATAAAACTTAGCTTTTTGTGGCTAACGTTAGCTAGTGTGCCATGGAAGTTTGTTGACTTATTGGATCCTCTCTTCTTGTGCTACTCTGTTCTAGTATTGAGACCTTGAGACCTGAACCACCATAAAGGCTTGAGACAGCACTAGCCAGAAACTAGTACTTACTACTATTATCTCAACTTGTCTTCTTTCAAAAAGTCAAAAATCTAAATTAGTTGTTTATATAGTAATTTATATATTAATGAGCATCATTTATTTACTGAACCAATCAATATTCACATACAACACAAAAGCCTGGATTATTATTATAATTATAATTATTATTATCATTTAATTATAATTATTATGTGCCCGTAATACAAAGTCCATTTTGAATTATAGTAATAGAACATTACTGACAACTGCACTTAAAGACATTTACTTTAACATGTGCTTTGCCTTGGATGTGTGGACAACAGATAAGCAGTTACTGTCATTTTGATTTTTTTCTTTCACATACTATTTCAGGAAAAATCAAGTTTTCCTCTCTGGTCTCCACCTTCCAACTCCCTTCGAATGTCTTCTGCACCCTTGTTGATTAATCACCACATTGTTTACTTTGGCAAAATTCAATTTCAAGCCTTTTTTTTAATAAATGCCTCCTTTCTCTCTTCCCCACCACATTCAGCACCCTGCTGTGTGTAGAGCTACAGTCAACCTCTTATATCACTTTGTAGACATTTTGACAACAACACCAGAGGGAGACTAACACTGTGGCATGTTTGACATATTTCAAAACATCTTTCTCTGCCTTTGACACATGAAAGTGCACCAGTCCCCAAATCTGAAAATGGAACAGTCACAAGTGGGACACAATGAAAATAGGAAGAACCAGGGTCGAAAGCAGGAGATTAAGCTGTGAGTTGTCAGCACACAAAAATACACTGATCAGCCACAACATTAATACCACCTGGTGGTTTTAAGGTTGTGGCATTTTTTGTGTTCTCAAAACAACTTTGTGTGTTAACAAGCTGAAATCCCTTAAAACTGTGTAACGTTACATTTCATGGGTAGGTAGCAGGAGGGAAGTGTCAGATGTTCAATTTGTAGTAAAATGACATATTACCAACATGCGAACATCAATTTTATTCTTTTGACGTTATTATAATATTTGTGATTTTTAAGTGCTAAGCAAAAATTATGTTTATAGGCTTCAGTTTTCAAAAGAAAGGATAGAAATGTTGCAAAAAAACGAATGGAACAGTGACGCCAAACCAGAGGTATCGAACCTCAGTCTTTGGCCATTTAAATGATCTGAAGATACAAAACCTGGAGGTGTAGATATTGAAAAAGCAGGACGAACATTTTCCCAGTGAAAAACCCGCCAACACTGAAATCCACATAAAACAGTCCCTTCAAATATTTACTCGTCATATTCCCAGCCAACATGGCCTCAGTTCAGTTTAATGTACAAAGCAGTAAAAGAATCAGACAGGGAGACACAGAGGAAGCAAAGTCAATCAGCCGATCCTCGGGGACTTGAGATACAAGGTCTGGGAAATATTTTTGGATTTGGCTGCCATCACAGCTTCACTGTGATTGTCAGGAAGTGTTCAGCGAACAGTATTTTTGATGCATATTGATTTAATTTCATGAAAGCAAATGAGGGATTAACAGATATGGAACAAGGAAACAGTAACAAAACACTGACTGTAGGTAATTTTGATTTAGTCACACATACACCATCCTGGTGTCCCAAATACTTTCTGCAGCTCGGCCCCATTTAACACAAATAGCACAGCAAGCAGTACTCTGGCCTTATTTTGTGACCTTGAAACGTGCTTTGCCAGGAGCAAAACAAAAACTTGGAGCAAATGTGCATCAATTTCCATCAAAGAAAATAATGATTCAATGATTATGTGATTACATACTCCTCAACCAGTAGATGTGTTCTTTGCTGTGGTCAGACCCAGATTGAGCTTTTTCTCCATAACACAGATGCTGTAACAGGTGAACAGCCCAGGCACCAGTTTCTGTATGTATCTATGTCCATCTGAGCTGCTGAAGCTTGAGTCATAGATGTCTTGGTGGCCTTCCTGCGTAAGGACGGCCTGCTCTAGGCAGACGTATCTATGTGCCATGTTCCTTTCATTTCTTACAGATGACTTAAATGTTCCATGCAGCCCAAACAATGACAGCATTTGTTTCACAAATGTTTAGATTTAGATTGTTAATCCTTCATTTTACACTCCTTTAATTACTTATTACTTTATACTTAAAGTATTTACTTTGTAGATAAACAGAAAAATGTACTATGTAGTATGATCGTAATTACATTATGTAATAAATAATTGGTAGAAACACTTCCTCTATTACTCATCAGTTGAAGTTACAATTTATGTACACAGTTTATGTTGGTGCCCCTCCAAGTTCAATTATACACTATCTACAAATTAGAATAGTACTTTCCTAATACATTAGTGTAGTTGCATAGTTATTGCTCATGGCAACATCCATTGATGAAATGTTTAGTTATTTATTTCCCCTATACTTTACACCACACATAGAATAAAATATTCCAAATGTAAAGAGCCACAGGAAGGTTCCTGTGGGTCATCGCACATGGGAATGGAAATAAAATGCATCAACATGCTGCAAGTGTCGTCACATTCTAAACGAATAAAACAGCATGGTACTTCCTTTTGATAAAGAACAAGTAATAAAGTTAAGAGTGTGTGACCTTAATGCATAAAGTAACAATTTACTGCCTTGAAAAGTAATTTTGTAACTCTGTATTACTTTCAATGAACATTAAAAGACAAGTCACTTTTCGTAGACTGATAGTCAAGAACATTAAAGTTAACTGCACATTAGTTTTATGGTTTGAAAAAGACAGACAGCCTTTTATCCTACACACAAACTGTGGAAGCGTGCTTGATTACCAACACTGATTAAACTATGCTGGGGCCAAACTTGGGGTGAAATATCGAATATGTATGAGTTAAGCCAAGTTCCTAAGTATGCATGACTCAGCAAGAGAAATGTGTCATTTCATTTTTTTAATCGGAAGCTAATCAGAGTCACTGGCTGAGGTGAAGTGTCGTACACATTCTGCACTTAAAAGTCTTTGATGAAGAAGTAATAATTGCAAATCATTAGAGGCACACATCCAATTGCAGGGGCTATTATTTAATGGTGGGTTTCTATCATCACTGTACTAATTAAGCATGAAAAACCCGACACCATCTGCCTCTGGCTGGAGATTTGTGCTACTGGGTGTTCGTGTCACTCTGAACCACCCAGACAACAATCAATGCATTGACATGAAAAGGAGAACTGGTCATTTTTTACTAATTTTAGTGAGTAGCAGATAATATGATCACATAATGTTTCTGTTTGCCTGTGGCCATAAGGTGTCAGAAATGAATCACAGGCAGATCCGAACAGCAGTTTAAACACATGGATTCGATTCTGCTACTTTGAAAGAAAAATCACATGTGTTTGCCTGGTTAGTCACGCTGCACCATTAGACTACAAGCCTGGGTAAACCCCTCCGTGCACAGGATTATTATTTTATTGTGTGTCATTAGTAAGCCTATACCAAAATACTGCATTTACAGACTATATACGTGATATGTAAATGTAATATGTATGTAAATATAATTGAGTTGTGTTATGACCTGAGTCATTATGTGTATTATTATTGTTATGTTTTTTTTTCTCCTCCTCCTCTGTGTTTTGTGTGGGTGTGTCTAAGGGGGTGGGGTTGAGCCACAGGTGGTCGGCACGGATTGGTCCATTCGAACTCATTGTCGCCACCTGATTGGACAGGATGGAGCGTCTCCTTCCATTTATACCAAGATGTCACAACCAACCAACCCAGCGTTCTGTACGCGACTCTCGACTGGACTCACAGGGAGCTCCGAACTTTGTTTTTGGGCTTTGATATTTCTGTAAATACAACGCTTGGGAATGGAAGCAGTGGTTGGGCACATCATGTTATGTCTAGGTTCCCCTAGACCAGGGGCACCTGTGTAATTATTTTTCTAAATACGGTCCTAATGGTTCCCAAACAATTAAGATAGGATGTGCCTCCATCCATGATCTCGACCCATTAAAAATTGTACAAACATGAGTATGAAATGAGACCAGTCCAGGTGACATTTAAATTGTTTTTATTCCGTGAGATTTTAAACCCTCAGAGGAATAAGCACACATTATGTGTTGATTCAGCTGAGCCCTCACCTGGTAGATGACTGTCTGGCCCATGGGAATACAGGAACACTCATCTTCAACTCATAATGTAATACAATGATAGTAGATTAACTTTGCATTATTAAATAACAGAATATTATAAAGTTAATAATGGAAAAAAGTTATTAGATTTTATGCAAATTATTACAGCTCAACAGCATTTTATGTTAAGAGGTAATAACTTGACACATATTGAAACAAATCCAAATTGAATGCTTTAAGGACCAGTCTGTGGAATATTTTATACAACCCCAATTCCAAAACAATTGTGTAAAAGGTGAATAAAAACAGAATGCAATGATTTGCAATTTTCAAACCATATCTTATTCATAATAGAACATAAACAACATATCAGATGTTGAAAAAGAGACGTTTTAACATTTCATAGAAAATATTAGCTCATTTTGAATTTGATAGCAGCAACACATTTTTAAAAAGTTGAAAGGCTGGAGCTGTAATTGCTGCAAATAAAAAAACAAATGGAGGAGCATTTGGAAACTAATTAGGTTAATTGGCAACAGGGCAGTAACATGAGCATTTCATAGAGGCAGAGCCTCTTAAATATAAAGAAGATAGAGGATCACTACTCTGCGACAAACTGCACCAAAGAATTGTGGAACAATTTCAGAAACATGTTCCTCAATTTTGAAGATTTTGAAGGTCCTAGAATCTACAATATATAATATCATCAAAAGATTCAGAGAATCAGGAGGAATCTCTGTGCACAAGGGACAAGGCTGAAGCTCAAAAGTGGATCTTTGGGCCCTGCTTTGTGGCACTGCTTAAAAACAGGCCTGATTCTGTACTGGACATCACTGCATGGACTCAGGAACACTTCCAGAAATCACTGTCTGTGAGCACAGTTCACTGTAAAATCCACAAATGTAAGTTAAAACTGTATCATGCAACGAAGAAGCCACATGTGAACACGATCCAGAAATGCCACCGTGTTCTCTGGGCCAAACTATATTTAAAATGGTCAGAGTAAAAAAGGAAAACTCTTCTGTGCTCAGATGAATCAAAATTTTATATAGTTTTTGGAAAACATTGACGCCATGTCCTGTGGACTAAAAAGGAGGGAGCTTCTTATAAACAGACAGCTCAAAAGCCTGCATCTCTGATGGTGTGGGGGGGGCATTAGTGTCTATGGTGTCGGCAGCTTACATGCAGTATCTGGAAAGGCCGCATCAATGCTGAACAGTACATAGAGGTTTTAATTCTATTCAATTCAATTCAACTTTATTTATATAGCGTCACAATTCACAACAGTCATCTCAAGTGCAACATATGCTCCAATTCAGACAACGTCTCTTTCAGTGAAGGCCTTCCATATTTCAGCAAGACAATGCTAAATCACATACTGCATCCATCACAACCAAATGGCTTCACAGGAGAAGAGTCCAGGTGCTGAACTGACCTGCCTGCAGTTCAGATCTTTCACCAATAGAAAGCATTTGGCACATTATAAAACAAAAAAATCCAGCAACAAAGGCCCAGAACTGTTGAGCAGCTAGAATCCTGCATCAGACAAGAATGGGACATTTCTCTTCTAACACTCCAGCAACTGGTCTCCTCACTTCCCAGACGATTACACACAGTTGTTAAAAGAAGTGGGGATGCTACACAATGGGAAACATCACCCTGTTCCAACTTTTTTAAGGTGTGTTGCTGCCATCAAATTCAAACGGAGCTAGTATCTTTCATGAAATGGTAAAATGTCTCAGTTTTATTGTGAATGAAATGTGGGTTGATGAGATTTGCAATTCGCATTCTGTTTTTACTTACATTTACAAGTCCTTCCAACTTTTTTGGAATCAGGGTTGTGAAAAAATTGCAATATTTTTTTCCATCTCAGTCCATATTGAGAATAGTTTTATAATTGAAGATATTACCCTCTACTTGCTGACAAACCCTTCTTTTTAAACCTTGTTTTTGCATGTGTGGTTTTCTAAATTACTGTCACTGTGCTAACATCTGCTTGTTATGCTGGTGCTGGTTGTGTTTGCTCGGTTAGTTGCTTCAGGTTTTTGACAAAACGTACAAATCACTGATATATGATTCGCATCTGATTTTCCAAATGGCAAAGGATGCTCTCTTTCAAGGTTTACCTTGAAACTTAACCTTCTACTCTCGTCCTGTCTGTAGGTCTGTGTTAATAGCATGCATTCAAATACATGATTGCGCATATGAAAAATTCCAAGTTAAAAGTTCTCCAGTTTAAATAGATTTCATTTTTACATATTACCAATTAATGATACTCTTCTTTACAAATATGTCCAGCCCATTTCCATTGTCATTTAAAATATTCTTGTCTTTGGTCTATTTTTTTATTTTTAAGTTTTTTTGGTTTTTGAGTAAATGTGGGTTCTTATTTGTTTTGGAAAGTGTAACACATTTGTCCATTACAATATGCACAGTTATTATTTATGTGCTAATTACATTATGCTCTTTTTTATATTCTAAGTTTCTACAGGGCCCAAGGACACTTTATAGACAGCATATAGACAGCAGGAGCCAGGGATCAACATAAACACTGGGATTGGTGGATGATCTCTGAAGGTCTTCCAATTTGTTTCTCTAATCAAGGTGTCTGTGTCTGAAAGCCTGAAGGCAGTTTATGTCACATTTTCAAAAGTAATTAAGAACCTGACCACTAAATGTTTCTTAGGCAGCTGTGAGAGAGCTAACACATGGCTGAGAGCAGACTGAGAGCTGAGAGATGTATATTTGACTGATTTAGAAAAACTATTTCCTCATTTTTGTGGATTGTTGGACGTCTCAGATTAAACAGTACAGCTTCTTTAGACAGAAATTAGTTCTATAATGTAATATCTAAAACCAAAAAAAAAACTTATATTTTAAACCTGTTGTCTAGTTGTTGAAGTTCTTTGTGCCCAAGTGCAGTGAATTCCTTTTGCAAGCCACCTCTTCCTGATGTTACCAGCTTTGAAAAGGTTAACACTGTCCCCGACCAATAAACACACCACGTTTCTTGACGGCCCCGCAGGGAATCGGACACAGTCATTTTTCATTATCACAACACCACCCATTCTATCAGAAATATGTTCTTCACAAGTATAAATTTGGATCTACTGGCAAAATACAGGAAACGTTTCTCTGTGAACAGCAGTGTTTTTTAGTACATAAGGTCAAAGCTCAGAAAGTTTAATTCTCTACTTGAGCTGCTTTCACATGCATTGCAACCCTGAACTTCTTTAGCAACTACCCAGAGGAGCTACATGCCAGAATGCAAACAAGTCAGACGGCCTGGACTTTATCCTGGGAGATCCCTATTACAAAATCTCAGTAATGTGTAAGTGTGTGGATAAAGCAGAGGATGAGCGAGTGGGTGTGTTGATGATGTTTGTCACAGCACAAGTGTGAGCACAGCGTGTCCAGACCTGTTTCTCCAGACATTGTCTGGAGCTCGATTGTGGAAACAGCTTTCCTCTGTTCTGCCCAGCTTTTGGTTCAGCACTCTCAATTACTACAAATTCTTCTGTGAGTTTGAATTTACACTGATACACACTAACTCCAGGAAATAGCCATATGTTGCACTCCATAACACAACAGTACAAAGCTCTAACCTTCCTCTTCCTACTCAGCTTTTACATGGATCAAACTATCTGCCAGTCATATAAATTAAAGCATGAAAATCACCCATTTGAGTTTTGTGTGACAATGTTAAGCTTGGTCTAGCAGTTCTCTAGCTGCTCTGCTTGATTTCCAACTATCTCAACTTTTTTTCCCAGCTACGCACCACTGATTAACTGAATCAAGTTCATTCAATCTAAACTGGCTTTAAAACTGATTGAACTGGGTGCGTGTTGCTATTTTATTTCATGTATTTAACTGTATATAAAACATTATGAATTTTGAATGAATGATTTTACTGTTTTATAGAATAACTGGAATCAAGGACTTTCAATAAAACATTGACACTGTATTAGGTTCATTATTAGTGTAACACAGCGAATGTGGTGTTGGAATGTAGATTGGTCATCAATTAATTCCACAGTTGTTGGTTCGATCCCCGGTTCCTCCGGTCACATTGAAGTGTCCTTGAGCAAAACACTGAACCCCAACTTAGTTGCTTCCAGTGAGTGTTGGCCAGCTGCAAAGCAGCTCCCCCACTGATGTATAAGTGTGTGACTGTGAGTACAAATGGGTGAATAAGAAGCAGTGTAAAGCGCTTTGAGTGCCAATAGGTAGTAAAGCGCTATATAAGTGCAGAACATTTTCAGTCAAGCTCAATCCCCAACCATGTGTCTGGTGAGTTCAAAGGGCACATCTCAAGGTGAACACTAACCTTAGGGCAGTACTCAGTCTTCTGCTTTAAATAAGAAAAAGAAATCTTCCCTTTCGATAAGACGGAGCTCAGCATGTCAGCGAGTGCCTGGTCTGGTTTAAACTAGAGTGGTCTGGCCCATGGGCTAATAGACCACCAACAGCATAATTCAGAGTGAGTCACCAAAGTGACAGACAGACATATGCCCTGGATCTGCTCTGGTTATATCAGCCATGGGGCAGCAGTGCTGGGAGGTCAGAGCTCAGACGAAGATCAAAACACATATGAACATAAATGGACAGATGCTGCTTACAGTGGAGGAAGAGGCAGAAAGAGAGTGATACACAAAAAATAAGCAGAATTAAACATATTTTTTATGTGTTCTGCTTCATGATTTATCACAGGATGGATTCAAGCCAGCTTTGATCACAGAGAGGAGCTGTGGTATTGTATGAGGACGTCTGGAGCGGCAGAGAAGTATGTTAGAGTGGTGCAGGACATGTATGAGAGCTGTAAGACAGTGGTGAGGTGCTGTAGGTGTGACAGAGGAGTTCAAGGTGGAGGTGGGTCTGCATCAAGGATCGGGTGGAGGAAAATCTAGAGAGGTGGAGGTCTGCTCTAGAAAACAGAGGAATGAAGCTTAGCCGCAGTAAGACAGAATACATGTGTGTCAATGAGAGGAACCCATGTGGAACAGTGAGGTTACAGGGAGCAGAGGTGAAGAAGGTGCAGGACTTTAAGTACTTAGGGTCAGTATCAGCGAGAATGAAAGGAAAGGTGTTCAAGACGGTGGTGAGACCAGCGATGTTGTTCGGCTTAGAGACAGTGGCACTGAAGAAAAGACAGGAGGCAGAGCTGGAGGTAGCAGAGCTTAAGATGTTGAGGTTCTCTTTGGGAGTGACGAGGATGGACGGGATCAGGAATGAGGACATCAGAGGGACAGCTCATGTTAGATGTTTTGAATATAAAGTCAGAGAGGACAGATTGAGGTGGTTTGGACATGTTCAGAGGAGAAACTGTGAATATATTGGTAGAAGGATGCTGAGGTTGGAGCTGCCAGGCAGGAGGTCTAGAGGAAGACCAAAGAGGAGATTTATGGATGTAGTGAGAGAGGACATGAAGTTAGTTGGTGTGAGAGAAGAGGATGCAGACGACAGAGTTAGATGGAGGAACATGATTCGCTGTGGCGACTCCTGAAAGGGAACAGCCAAAAGGAAAAAAATCTAGTATTAGTATTATGATGTTGTTACTATAATATTATAAGATACTTAGCGTATACTATAACCTACTGTATTATAATTGTAGGCTACACTGCTGTAAACACTGTTTACTGTTGTACTACTATATCTGAGTAAACCTTAAAAGCTCCACATCCCCAGCCAAGCAGTGCCAATTCCCAAGCCCGGTAAAACTGAGGAGGGTTGTGTAAAAAAGGGCATCCAGTGTAAAAATCAACATGCGGACCGATGATCCGCTGTGTCGACCCTGAACTTACAGCATAAGCCAAAATAGAAAAAATGTAAAACTTGAAAGCAGCCTGACTGTCAGTGTCTCACAATTTGATTTCTTTTTGCCAATTGTGTTCCTTTTTTCTCAGTGATGATCACCTATTAGTATTTGCATTATTACGTAAAAAACCTTTTTGCAAATTCCATGTATATTCACTTACATTAAGCCATATATGAACATCTCCACAAGTATTCACTTATACGCTTTGGGTGTATCGTGTGAACCCGTTTGCTGGTCTCTTAGAATTAATAGTGTAAAATGACTCTGACAGTACTCACACTTGTTAGGGCAGGTATCAGCACTGCTAACAAAAGAAAGACGCCTAAATTCTTAGGCTTTAATAAAACTAGTTCAGTTGTGTTTCGTCAACAGCTAGATGCCAGCTCAGCCACTCAGCTTTCCACATCCAGTTGGGTGATGCAAGTAAGAAAATAATCCGGAGAATAGACACATTCTATACAATGAAAAATATTTACAAGGACTATCAAGACCTCATCCTTTGAAGGAGGTAGCTCCTGAGTTAAGACAAAGCTCACAACAGAATCTATATGACGTTGTGAACCTGGATGGTTGCTATTCTTATTTAATAAGTCAAAGGATAGGCTCCATTTGTGGAGGGGAAGGACCTCAACATGGTTGATTCAGTGTAGTGGTGATGTAGCTCCTTAATCCTGCAGTGCCATGGGGAACACCGGTGCCTGCTCATCCAGTTTGCATTTGCTTTGCAGATTTTTGCAGATTTCCTTTGAGTCCGACAACAAACAAAACTTAACAGGGATCTGAATAATCTGTTCCTCCTGGATCTGCTTGTGGAAAGTGGGGTCCAGGGGGGGGCAGTCTGGATGACTGCCCAAGATCTCCCAATCAGTCCCCTGTTGAGACATTCTGGTTATTGTCACAAAGAATAAGAGGATGAAGCGTCTTCGAGTAAACTTTGACAGAATTGGAACAATGGTGATACAAGAGAATCAGTTGTGTTCTTGGGCAGATACTGTGTGGAAGATTCAGCAGATGAACACAGAACTTAGTCTAGTAGGAAGAAGGGCTCAGTCAGATCTGAACCTGACTGTGGTGCAATTACATCTAACAGTTGATTTAGTTCATTTAGTGGCATGAGGAGAAACAAAGATGCTGTGAGAAAGCTGACTGCTGACCACTACTACGATGTGCTTGTGTTAGAGAGCTGAGTGAAGCCCTGTGTGAAATATCATATTGTAAATTCAATGCCATCATCTAACCTCTCTTGAGATGTCAATGTGGCAGACAGAAACCTTTTTAATTAGCTTTGATGTTCCTCACTTTTAAACAAGGCAATACAAAATGATTTCCCAGCGGAGAGAACTGTAATTGTAGTTCCTCAAAGCCATAAAGTAGTGAGAGGCACCATTCCCCCAGGTTCTGTCAAGTTCAATTAGCTACATTTAATATAGACTATTCGCAGTACAGGCATTTAATACTCAATTCTGACTTCCTGGTCAGATACAATTTATTGCTAGATTGTTCACATTATTTCAGTTAATATGTCCACTACCCATAGAATTTTAAATGTGACACATTTCTGAGCCTTTCCACGAGCAAGACACAACATTAGATTTCATTATCAATGATGCTTACGCACAAGCCTATAACAAGTATTCATCCTTCTTGGAAAAAAATAGTGACTTTGTCAGTATTCATCTCCTTTAAAGTTACTCGCCTACAGTAAATCATAACTGCTGCGACCATTTGGTTTTAGACGGTTAAATAGACGAAATATGTAAAGGATTGTGGTGTCTGGAAGGTCCAGTAACTGGTGAATCAGCATTTACTCAAAGCAAGTAAAAAGTTATTGAAAACCTGAGGTTAGGGGATGGATACATGAACATTTCAAAATCTTTAAATCCTTTGGGCTGTTCCCTTTCAGGAGTCACCACAGCGAATCATGTGTCACTGGTCTCACCACCGTCTTGAGACGGTGGCTTCCTTTCATTCTCGCTGATACTCTTTTATGACACAACACACCTGACACTTTTCTCCACCCGTTCCAACCTGCTTGCACAAAAGATTTGAGGGGGATTTAAAGATTTCCAAATCTTTAAATATGCCTCAGTATGCAGTTAAATCAACTGTCACTTAGGTTCCCCACCAGTCATGGTGTCTAGTCTTAGAGCCAAAAAGCTCAAACTTGTGCGTACACAAAACCTTTTTTCCAGGTGACTTCAGTTTCCCACATACCTTCTGGCAAACTCTCTGGCAAAGTATTGACTAGTGAAGAACATTGGCAGCAGTTCAAGTGGCCAAACCAAACTTTGAACACGAGATATTTTAGGCACATTGTTTGATGGTAATCTGTGGTCCGATGTTCCACCTGGATATATGTCAGAATAAGACTTTGGATTGAGACTCTCACCTTTGAGAGTCTCAATCCAAACACTCACCTTTGCAATGGATAACTGGTTGTCAAATTATATATTTTTTTATCAGTTTTATTGAAGAGATTTAAACTAGATCAGAAAGAGATGGCTTCAAATTACACTGGTATAACATTTGGAATCTCACATCAAAAATTATCATGTTGGATTTGATCAGTTCATTTTCTTTTAAGTGTAAACATATACATGAGAATCACATACTGTATTTAGGTGATAAATATTTTAGACCACTGTGCATATGACTGTCAGAACTATATCTGGGGACATTTACTGACATGGGCATGTTAGTCTGTGCTGACCTCTGCTGCCAAGTCACGATCAGGTTCTCGATCTTCATTTGGGCGACTGTGGCACAGGAAGGAAGAGTGGTCATCCACCAATCCCATAGTTGTTGGTTCGATCCCCGGCTCCTCCAGTCACACGTTGAAGCATCATTGAGCAAGACACTGAACCCCAACTTAGTTGCTCCCGGTGAGTGTTGGCCAGCTGCATAGCAGCTCCCCCACCGGTGTGTGTGTGTGTGTGTGTGTGTGATTGTGAGTGTGAATGGGTGATAAGAAACAGTGTAAAGCGCTTTGAGTGCCGATACGTAGAAAACCGCTATATAAGTGCAGAACATTTACCATTTGTATCTCCATTTCTGTCACAACAATTCCTCCGTTTTTTGTGTGAGTGAGGGGCTCTTTGGACAAAGAAATCATAGTAATACTACATAATCATCAGTCTTAGTAATAGGTAGGTACAAACAAGACTGGCCTCTTCGTTTATAAGCTTTGATCTCAGAGTTTGGTTTGTGTCCCTCAGAGCTGAGGAGAAACTGCACTGCATCACCCCATTCAACACTTAAAGGATGAACTCAGACGCTCTATGTATTCAGCCATTACTCTGCATGATTGGCTTTAACCCTGAAGTGATCCTACATTATATACTTACTACTTACTATTGCAGGAAATGTATCTTATCTAATCTAATATATTCACAGCACATTTATTTAGTATCAATTGGTAAAATTATTGGACACCTACATTTGCAGAACACTGCCTATGTGCCCTGCTTACTGTTGGAAGCAACTTTTAGGGGACTTTGTTCAGTGAAGCAGCTTAGGGCCCAGATGCATCTGTGTGGCAGAACTGGCTGTAACATGGCCACAGGCTAGAGGGTCAAACTGTGCACTGGTGCTCCCTCTGCTTCTCATCAGGACCATGACAGATGAAGCTTAGTCCAGGCAAATTTTCTGCTGCTCTGACTCTGCCTTCTGTCTGCACTTATTAGTGATGCAGTGATGAAGAGCAGGGCCATCAGAGGGAAAGTAAAGTTCTTTCTATTCTTTGAGCTTGTTTTGTAATTGGCCATAGGGGCCAGGCTTAAAGGGCACTCAGTGGCTTTCTTTGCTGTGCATGTTGCTCTAACTAATGCCTACGTCTGCCTGGTCCACACAACAGAAAATGTAGAAAAACACTGTGATGGTTTTTAGTTTTTTAGTGCTTCTAGTGTTTTCAAACCTGTAACTGCATTGCATACTTCAAGTCACCATCACCATGGTTGGGGTGACCTAATAGGGTGTCCTATAGGAGAACACTGTGTTGCTGAGCCACGAACAACTTGTGTCTCAGTAAACATTTTCTTTCTTGTTATTTCATTCTATGCATTATGCAACTATTCTGCCCTTTTGCGCTGCTGTGCATATATGAAACAAACTCTCATGTGTGCTCAGAGACGCCCTGTCAAAGTACCCGACACCTTTAATCTGGCGTCTACCAAATTGGCTAAGATTGTGTTTTAGAGTTGCACAGAACCAAACCATATTTTTCATACAAATCTAAAAGCCATGTAAGACACAAACTGCCCTCAGCCTTTTGGGTCTGCTGTGCTCAGTGGGTAAATTTAGTCTTTGTGCATTAAAGAATCATTATATCTTCATAGTCAGAGTATGTACTTTAAAGCAAATCAGCTGCAGCTTCTCCACATATTTGGGCCTCAACCCATCTTTACTAGTAGCATTATTTTATATCTAATTATTTTATATCTAATTATTGCATTAGGTTGAAATTTTTTTGAACTCTTTTCATGCACCTGTAGTATAGGTTACATATCTACATCAATTTAGATATGTAGTCATTTGTCTTTGCATCTGGTGTTTCTATGTTTTTAGAGGCCAAGAGATAAGAAAGACCTGCAAGTCAGTGGCCTGAAACTCGGCATAATAATGATAAAAAAAATACCATTGTTATTTTACTTCGGCAGCAGTTGCTGAGGAAGGAAAATGTGCTTTTGCTACCCACATTTTCACAGCCTGTTCCAAGATTGGACTCATCAACCTTTTTAATCACAAGCCTAGTTCTCAAACTATCTCTAGTGCACTGTCAGAGTCCAAATACACCCTGCCAAAGAAAAACTTGACAGTGCTGGAGAAACTACACATACTGCAAAACCTTACATATACTGTATGTGGTCTAAGTGCTCTCTAGCGTTTGACCACTGGCTGTTGAAATGAACATGCCTGGACTTCAGGTTAGGAACTTTCTATCTGCACCACTGTCCTACTCACAAATGGAACCGTATATGGTTTATTTGAGAGCTGACTCATGATGTGAGGGTGGAGGAGAGTGTCAGGAGGCGTGTAAAGGAAAATGGGATGGTTACATAGGCTTAGTCAGTTATGTATGCGGCAGCAAAAAGATGAAAAGTGTGGAAAGGTCTCTTTCCAAACCTTTCTATGCCACAGCTGATCATAAATATCCAGAAAGACAAATTGAAACTGACAAGGAGTAAATTGTCCTGAGGTAGTTAAAAGATTCATTTTTTTAAGAACCTGCATTTCCACAACGAGATCGGGACAACATAAGAAAGGTAATAATCAAGAAAAACAGCAATGCTTAGTCAATATGGCAAAGAAATCTTGTTTTGGTTTGTGCTGCCAAGACAATCAGTTGCATATTGATCCCCAACTCCATATTTCATACAGGAGCTCCATCAGTTCTGCTGAGATACTCAAAACAGAAAACAAGCCTAAATAATGCAGCAATAAACTCTGATGGAGCTGCAGGTGAAAAGGTGAGGAATTCAGCGACAGTCTCTCTCTGCAATCATCTATAATGAATGTTGACTTGAATAGTTCTTTCACATCGAATGGATTCAACTTTAAATCGGTTTTATCTCAATAAGAAATGCAGTCGGCAACATGCAGTTTCCCAAATGGTGTGTGTTTACCTGTGCAGTAGCTCTGTGGGTGCGAGCATGCGAGTGGGTGTGTGCACTGATTACTGTGCTTGGGTGTAAAAACCATTGTAAAACAGTGCTATAAGATACTTTTTGGGTGTAAAGTTTTGAATCCTCTGATGTGTTAAATACAAAATCATCTATTTTCTAAGCACCTTATTTGCCCCATTCCCCCCGTTACTGGTTCAATACCACCTCTAGTTAACATAGCAACCAAGCAGCACAAGTTACGTGAGCTGACAAAAGCCCACCCAACCCTGGATGCTACATTTTCAGTATGACCAGTAATCTCAATGTCCAATGCATACTGTCGGCTACTAGCTGACACATTATTGGTCTGTCCACTTAATCTACACTTTATGGTCACTTTATTAGGTACACCTGTACAATCTAATTCAATCCAGTTCAGCAACTTTGTCAAATTTCGTGATGACTTTTGATTTAAAGTAGTTTATATACTGACAGGTTACGTCGGATGCGCTTCCTGACACGACCCTCTGCATTTATCCAGACTTGGGACTGGCACAAGAAGACATTGGCTTGTGCTCCCTTGCGGTTGTGACTGTGGTGCAGGAAGGTAGAGCGGTTGTCCACCAATCTCACAGTTGTTGGTTCAATCCCTGGCTCCTCCAGTCACATGTTGAAGTGACCTTAAGCAAGACACTGAACCCCAACTTAGTTGCTCCTGGTGAGTGTTGGCCAGCTGCATAGCAGCTCCCCCATCAGTGTATGAGTGTGTGTGTGTGTGATTGTGAGTGTGAATGGGTGAATAAGAAGCAGTGTAATGTGCTTTGAGTGCCAATAGGTAGAAAAGTGCTGTATAAGTGCAGAACATTTACCATTTATAATATAGATTGTGTCATAAGACTTTGCATCTAAAAAATAACTAAAAATAACTGTCGACTTAACAGTACAATATTTTCCTCCAAATTGTATTTGAGTGAAGTGGATATATCTATGTAAGAATAGGAGAAAAACACATGGATAATATCATCTGCAAATACATGAGGTCATTTTTGTATTAATTATGAAAGAGAGCTGCAAAATGGAAAAGTGCCTGCTGCTTTATTCCACAGTAATATAAGATAAATAACATGAGAGTTGTTTGTAATAAATAAATTATTGAATTAGCTTCTCTTTCACGTGATGCTTTGATCTGACATCTCCTGTCAATCACAGCTGTCAATTACACCAAGATACACCCTTTTATACCATCAAATAATTTCTGAGAAAGAAAACAAACAATCAGCTGGCATCGGTGCATGACATGGGGGGTAAGATCAGTAGCTTCAAAAGCTCCAGAATAAAACATCAACACATCAGTGCCGAAAATCAAAGCTATTCACTGTTCACATGGGCATCAGCATCACCACTGTGGTTAATGATTACTGAAATAAAGAAACACCATGAGAACAACATGTCATACAGACTGGTCATGGAACAGGTACTGAACTCTTCCTCGGGATAGAGCAGTTGTGTGAAATCTGCCCCTGGACCTGTGACTGAGTAAATCCAGATGCTGCCCTGACAGACTCATTCCACCTGAACTAGCAGCTGTTCTCCTCAGCAGCTTCCAAACACCACCATATGTAGGCAGCTTTAAACAGACGGTATTAAGGCTGATTTGTAGTCACCAACTAGAGAAGGCAATTAATTTCCAAGGAAATTATGTTGTTTCCAAAAAATTATCTGCACCCACCAGGCCTTTATAGGGCCCCTCATGGGGCCTTGTGGAGGCTAGGATGACATAAGTAGAATGGCCCTTGGGGTTTTGAGACACCATCTACATCAAGTCAGATGTTAAAATAAAAGACTCTTACTGTGAAGGTAACCTCATAAGGTGGCAACATCTGTGCATGTGTGTGTGTGTGTGTGTGTGTGTGTGTGTTTGAACTTGAATCAGCTGAAGCAATGGGAAGGAAGAAAGAAAATGCTGAGTCATCACACAGAGACTCTCAAAAAAGTTCACCTTGAACTAAACAGAGTAGTTCATACTGATACAGTCTTACAAGTAGTAGTAGTATCTAAAACACTACCAAAGGTTGAATAGGTGTCATGAGTAACATAATGTAGCAATATCTCAGAAGTAGCAGCTAAAGTCAGAGTAAATGGATTATAAGATTAAACAGTGACTGTCTTTATTAGAGCTCAACACACAGAAAGATTGAGAACGGAGAGAAGAAAAGAAGGGAAGGAGAAAAGAAACGGCGATGGAATACAGGAGGGGAAGGGAATAAATCAAAGATGGAAGAATTACTGAAAGAAACAAGGGAAAAAAGTATGTAAAGAAAGGAAGGATGGTGGGAACAAAGAAAAGCAGAGAAAAGTGCAAGACTGCAAGAGTTTCTGGAGACAAACAAGGAGAAAGCTTTTAAAAACAGCCCTCATCTGTGATTCAAAGAGGATCTTCTGGACTCTGTTCTGATGGTCCCAATGGGACTGACTTCACTTCTGGACACACACATCAACACTCCTGTAACTATGAGATTCACACTTCCTGGAAGGGAACGAGTAGAGCTACGTTTTCTTGGATAATTTGTTAATGAAAGCTGAAAGTTAACGGAGGAAAAATAAGGGAGAAAAAGCTGATAAAAAGTGATGAAGATATGTCACCACTCTGAGCCAAACATTCCCCAACGCAAACCAAGGGGGAAGCTGAACATCCACCAACAAGTGCCTTAAAATAAATCTGCAAAAACACAAAAAGTCTAAAAGAAGGGGAAAAGTTAAAAGGGTCAAGATTCATTTAATGTTTAAATTATGTTTCTCAGTCAAAGCATGACAGTACAGGAAGCTAATCATTACAGGAAACATTTTTAAAAGTGGTTTTTACTATATTTCTTCAACAGCCAATCAAAACAGTAGAATAATCTTATAAAATTAGATATATGAGAGTGAAAAAAATCAAAAGTAATAGCCCTCGTTGTCTAAAGATGACAAGTTTAGAAAGTTGAACAAAGTTTTTATGATAAACTGTTGAGTGCTTCGCACAATAAAGACAACAGCGAACATATAACAGGTGTAAGGGCTGATGCTCAGCTCGCTCACCAGTTTGAGGCTTGTCAGCAGGTCTATGACCACACAGGAATGAGAGAGTTGAACCTGAAAATACCAACTAAGCACTGTGTGTTGTCATTTTATTTCTATTCCTGGAGAATAAAAAGTGGCTGAAGAGAAGTGGATGAAAATGGAACTTTATGTGAGTCATTATGTGCTCAATTGCTTTAAACATCTTCTGTTTTATCAGTTGTGGTCATCTATAATACAAATCCTTTTATTGCAGAGACCAGGGAAAATGTCTTCAAAGGACTAAAGTCCTTTGAGTGCTCAGTGGTTCTTCTCTTAGCATTGGATCACTGTTATTACTGATTCATTCAAAACGACTCAGTTCCATAAGCCTTCACAGTACCTGACCATTCATGAAACAAGCACCACCGTACTCAATGTGACCCCACTACATCTGGACCCGTGACAGCTAGTGTTACCTGCTCCATACTGTCTATATTTTCATAGTGAGCAGACACATCACAGAGTGACTGATGACTCAACGAGAGCTGAAATAGCAACAACACAAATAAGCATAATGTCAATCAGTGCTAAGTTTGAGTGGACGGAAACCTTAAGAGTAGGAAGTGTCCAGCACGGGACAGGGAGCATAAATCAGTAATGGTTGATGGATCAGTGCAAATTGAAGTTCCGTTCTGCAATCCTCAACACATCAACCGAGCAGCAGGGAACTTTAGATTGTAGAGTGTGTTGACACTGCTTTTTCTGATAATTTCACTCATTACAAGCAATGAAAACCTATTACTTATGCTAAATTGGCCTAAAATGAGAATTTGATCTCTTCAATGAGCTGTATGTAGGAATGTATACCTTCATCCAAGATTAATATCAGATAATTATCCTGACTTTAAAAGTCAGCATTTTGTCATCTCTGACAGATGTGATGCCTAATCTCCGCTCTCTCTGCGACAACAGCAACATAGAGTTGTAAAAGTGTAAATTACCACTAAGTCATTCAGTTGTTCATGGTCAGTCAAGTTAAGTGCATAGGCAACTGTAGCTCAGAAAAGCAGGGTTCAAGTTCCAGCTCTTCCTGTTATTTGTTCTTGAGCAAGACATTGAACCCAAAGTTATTAGATGTAAGCGCGTGAATGAAATTTACAACAGTGTAGAGCTGTTCAGGGACCAACAGGGCAGAAACAAGCTATATAACTTCAGACCATTTACCGTTTCACAAATGTCTTTGGAAGACAGCCATCAACGCCACAGGGTCAGTGGTTCGACTCCCGTTCACTCCTGGTTACACGTTAAGGTGTCCTTGTCATGACACTGAACCCTGGGTCAGGTGAGCACTATACATTTGTAAGAGAGCAACGCAGGTCCACAGACAAGCTGTACACAGTCACCTAAAGAACTATATAACACACGTGGAACAGCTTGTACAGCACATTTTAAAATGAGGAATTGACTGGCCCAAAGTTTTGATGGCCAGTACACACAAATGAACCATTCTCTTTTCATTCAGAGAGTTATAGGTTTACTGCCTAGGTTATGCTTTTTTGTGAAGCGACCATTTACGAGACAAGTGAAGCTGTCAGGAGAGATTTAACATTTGGATTTATTGCACACAGTTGAAAATGTAGCACAGCTGAAAACAAACAGGACCTTTCAAATTTCTTGTTCTCTGTTTGGCCTGAGGGACACTCCCATATGCCAACTCACCTTTTTATCCAGGATTCTCATAAAGAGGAACCTCTGGCGAGGAGCCAATCCTGTCCCAGTCTGGCTGGGACTGAACCAATCACTCTGCTCCAGAGCCTCGAAGCGCTGGAAGCCCTTATGAGCTGGACAGGAGAGAGCAAAATTCAGTGAAACACCAAAGAATATGAATCAAATCTAGAGAGCACACTCTGAAAGTCCTTTAACACAGGCTCCTTACTGACCCACAGGACAATCTTTCATCTATTCTTCACCACACTGCAGGATCTTAGTCAGTGATCTGCACCATGTAATTGGTTTTAAATAACGATTTTACTTGTAAGTCATGTTTATCTGTACTTTTACTGGGGGACTGTTCAGTCGGTCTTTATACATGTACAACCTGGAGCTTCATGCACTGAATACAATCAGGATTCTCAGAGATTTCCAGGGTTTGGCTGAAAGACAGATTAAAGCTTTACTGATAACAACAAATAGTAATGCTAGTCTTAATATTTCAGCCATTTGAGAGAGAAAAAATGTGCGTAATCAGACCCACAAGAGACGGGGAACATTGACCCTTCTACAAAATGCTAAAAAGGACATACCTATATTTATACATCCGGTAAATTTTAGTGTGAGAGCGAAATGATGATGCACTGTCACTAAAAGACATGGGTCAAATAGTAGATCAGTTTCCAGGAGACGCTGATATTCTGCTGCAACTCTTAACAAAAAGGGCAACAATAATTTTGGAACTAAACTACGGCCATAATTTATACCTTAACCATGCTCATTTTATTTCACTATTTCCTCAATTTTTAGGAAGGTCACAGTGACCTTGCTCTTTGACCTCTAACCATCAAAGCCTTAGCAGCTCATCTTTGAATCCAAGTAAATACTTGTCATGTTTTCGAAAATTCCCTGAAATCATTTCTGCAATACTGCTGCAATAATGCTCACGAGAATAGGACAGATGTCACAGTGACCTTTGACCTTTGACCCATATAAATTCATTGGTTCTTCCTTGAGTCCAAATGGATATCTGTAGCATGTGTAGAAATCTCTTCAAGGTATTACAGTGATATCCTGTGTTTGTTATGCTAACAAGCGTTTGTTAGAGCCGTTGGAACAGCAAAATCACTGAACCCACTTCCCTCACAAATGATCTCTGACTGTGTGTAGACATTGTCATAGGAGACATTTCTCACAGGACAAATTAGAAGTGATCTCTGACTAAAAACTGACTGGAGCTTTGCCAATATAGGTACAGTATGTCACCAAGCTCAGTAGTACTCACTTACTACTGAACCAAATTACCTGGCTAGATTCTATGTACTTGAATTTTTCCTTATTAAATAATAAGTATTATTACATACATACGTGGGGGCGTTAGCTCAGTTGGTAAGGCAGTCGTCCACGGACCACAGGCTCAGTAGTCAATCTGCCAAAGTGTCTCTGGGCAAGACACAGAAGAAGACACTGGCTGTTGAAGACAACAGCCTATTGCCATCCCCAGCTGTGCAGTGCTGGTCCGAGCCCGGTAGAAATTGGGGAGGGTTGCGTCAGGAAGGGCATCCGGCGTAAAAACCAAATCAACATGTGGACAAATGGTCCTGAACTCATACATACATACATACATACATACATACAAACATACATACAAATACAATAATTATAATTACAATTATTACATAAACAGCAATTTAAAACATCCAATCAGCATCAACGTGTCAAGTCAAAAGGCAAACTTACTTGTGAACCTATTTAGCACCGTGGTGTTTTCCTCACTCTAATCAGATAATGTTACTCACCTCACTTGTCAGTGTTTTTAATGTATTGGCAGATAAGTGTGCAAAAGCTCTTTTCATTTGTTGCATAGATGTTCCACACAGTTCCTGGATCTGAACTGGCATGAATGCAGTACAGTGGTGGGCAAGAAAAGCACAACCGAGTCCCAATTTGTTTCAGTAAAACACATCTACAGTAGTGGAATTTAGTAGTGGAGTTGAGCTGTGTTAAACTCATCTGAAAAATAATCAGTAAGTACAAGTAACTAGATTGGAATTTGTTTGCAAAGTCCTGAACTAAATATGAATGTATTTATATATAATATATTTAAGTAGGCAGTGCCGAGGATGAGCATCTAGGCTGTAGGTGATCTGTGGAAATGTTTAGAGACTGTGCTACAGTGCCAGTGATGGAAGCTGTGGCCAGTAAGAAAGAAGCTTCTTATACTGCACCATCCAGAGGCTGTCTGATGCGTCTCCTGAATGGGGACAGCTAAAAAGGATTCAGAGACAGAGGAAACAATTAGTATGGTGGACATATAATTTAGGAGTAACACAATACTAGTCAGAGATATTAAAGACACTGAAATGTCCATGATTGGACAGATAACTGCACACTAAACTTCCATAATTTATTTGTATGACCAACATTTTGAACATAGGTTTACTTTTGCAAACATTGTACATTATGAAAGCATTAATGTGCAGTCATTTGTTTGCCATGACCAGAATTAAGACTTGTCAGAAGTTGTTCTCTCCCAAGTCTATGAGGGTCCATGTCCACATGGAATGTCCGAAGATCTGTACACACACTGTGCATGATGCAGACAAGTAAACTAGATGCTTGTTTCATACATTGAAGTATGTATTGTACTGCATATAGCAGTGCAGCGAAAAGGACAGGACCCCTCAATGTCTTCCCACCAGACCAGCACTTGTGTATGCTGAATGCAGGGAAGAGGACCACCTGTCCACAAGCAGAAATCTGAACTTTGATCTCTTGCTCCAACTGTATGTATGTATGAGAATCCTGGATGAAACCAGTCAAATAAAAACTTCACATCCATGTTTTAGCCCTTGTTCAGTGTATCTTGACATCTGATGATAGAATTGATAATCTGTTCACATATGTTCCTCTTCTTTAGTATAAGAAATAAATAATTTAAAAACAGTCTCTGCAGATCTGGGAAATCCTTCAAAAAGTCAAACTTACCTAAAATCAGCCTGTTTCTTTTGTGCCCAGTGCAACAACAAAACCTGCAATAAAGAATTCTGACACCCCCATTCAAGATAGATTTGAATGGAGATATCACCTGTGCCAGGGTGGGTTAAATCTGAGCCCATAAGGTGCCCATGTGGAATAATGTATATGGGGAAAACAAAGCAGTAGTTGGAAATTCTGATTTCATAATACAAAACTGCTAATAATCGAAGTTCTTTACAGTCTCTAGTTTACATTTTCAAAGCACTGGAAAAGGTCATGCCCATAAGCAGGGTGGTAATCTGGAGCAGAACCTGGGATAAGATAAAATGTTTAACATTGATTTAACATGATGTTAAATAATAATAAAGAAGAAATTAGCAAAACCTCTTCTATCAAATTATCAAGAGTTTAGGGCTGAGTTGATTCTTTGTTTGGCCCTTGTGCTGCAAAGCACAAAGCGTGACGTGTTTGTACGTGTTGCATTTTAAGCACGTTAAGCAATCTAATGACTAAACAAAGTGTGATCCCTTTTTTTATCTCCCTGACCTCTGGATTACACATAGTGAGAAAAATGAAGAGCCGTTTCACAAAGTGTCAAATACATTTTGGTCTGAAAGCAACTGAAATGACCTGTAACCAGTAAAACCTACTCAAATTGTAAGATAGTAAAAATCATCTGATGAGTCGCTTGATGCATATTTGATGGAGCAGGTGAACTTTCAACTGAAAAGGAAAAGTTGGGGGAAGTTGAATTATCAGTGTTTTGAAAAGTGATTACGATGACCAATCATTTTCAGCTAACAACCAGTGAGCAGAAGATGTGTGTGTGTGTGTGTGTGTGGGCCACACATGTTACCAGCATGGTAGCAGAGAACTTCGTCTTTCCCAGCTACTCACTGCTCCACCGCACCTTCTGCACCTGGACTCCAAGCTTCTCCGGCCACTCAGCTGCCTCTCCCCACGGTCAGCTCTCCACTCCCGTGCTTCTCTCCCTCCCTGTTCTTATCAGGTTGAGCAAAACAAAGTCCAAAACCAAGCACAAGTCTTATGAGGAAATCAGTCTAAACATGGAGAGACACTGGGAGAACTACAAGGAAAGTGGGTTGTACCGATTAGTAAGTGAGGGGAGTGGGGACAGAAAGTATCTGGGCCCAAAGACAGTCTGGGTGGACAGCACAGAGTTTGCCGCACAGAAGAGCAGAACATCTCAGGTGGACAGCCTGAGGGCTACAGCTGGACCACAGGCAGAAAACCTACAGAGGGGAAAACCTTTTTCTGGGGAACAAGTATGCAGCTGAGAAGAGAAGACATCATTGCTGGCAGAACCCCTCTGGAGGATGAGTATGAGCTGGCAGACCCTCTTCCAGAAGATAAGCATAAACTGGATACATGGATTCAGAGCTGACTGCAGTGTTAACTGACGGGAACCAGAGGGTCAGTGGTACGGATACTGGGTCAGGCTGGAGCGAGCATCGACCATGGAGAGGGAACCAGATGCTGACTTGGGAGAAGCAGGTTCAGGAGCAGAAAGTGAGTCAGCTGAAGCAGACAACAAAGAGGGACATCAGTGAAACCAGCTCACTCCAGAGCTGGTGCTGAGGCAGAAGAGATGTCTGCTGAGCAAAGTCCAGTTGGGGACAGACACAGCTAATTTCTGATGAGTGAACAGTCCACTATGCAACTCTAGTTATACATTCATGGCCTGCGTGCTAGTAGACAATGGGTGGACTAAGGAGGACAGAGCTTTTTCACTAAAACAGCTAAGAACAAGACCTTATTGTAATGGCAATAAAAAACCCACAGAATAAAGTAAAACACCAAAAAAAAAGCTTAACCTAGACTTTGCAATGTGCCCTGCACTGTCAGCATATCAGGTGAGCTATTGGGAAGTTTTCAGCCAATCTAAGGTGTTGAATCAGCATTGGTCAGCGTTGGTCTATCAGTGGAAAAGACTATTCTGTTTGGCTTTACCGCTAAGAGAATCACTGCAGTAGATGAGACCATGTTAATAACAACACAATTTTAATTTACAACTTCTTATCAGACACATCCTCCATCAGAAGTAGTTATAAACTATCTGTGGTGAGTGAGAGTGGTGTGGAAATTGCGACATATCACTGCTTGGGCATCAAGTCTTTCTCTTCCTATTCTATTAATCGTTTAGTAAAGTATACATCTGTATGAAATGATGTCACATTGGTAACATCAGATAAAAAGAAGAGACAGTTTTCAAACGGATTCAAATCATTAATTTACTGCAGACAAAAATAAAAAGGCTATTAAAATGCTTGCTCTTGCTCCCGGATGTCAAATTACATATACAGATGTTGATCCTTTAGGAGACAAGAAGACAGCTGTTGGTAAAGTTTTAATACTCTCTGCAAACAGGGAAACGGAAGAAGAGTGTGATGCGACTGAACTAGGGAGGTCCCATGGCAGCAGCAATCACCCCAAGGTCTGACATACAAACAACTTTATTGGTCCCACCTTTGGCAAATTCCTTCGCCTTGTTACAGCTGCTCTCAGCTGTAACAACCTCATCCAGAAAAAGAACCAAACCAACATAAAGGCTAAAAACCTTCACGTCCATCAGTAAACAACAAGGAGTAAATGAACACACAATAGTTAAGTGTGTAAGTCAAGGAAAATAGGCTTAAGTGTAAAAACCTGCTTCAGGTCACGTTTAGTGCGCGTGTATAGTAGTAGTACACACAAGCCGACACGCAGGTCGGGTGTTTGTGTCGTTGTGATACTCAGGAGCTGGAGTATGAATTGTGGGGACAGAGGGGGGGGGGTGATTATTCTAATAATAATACGGTGAATTATTCCATTCCATTTATAAATTTTACCCAAATATTCAAATTTTCACCAATTCCTAACCCTAGATCAAGAGAAACCTATTTAGACCAACAAGACAAAAAAAACATATTAATTTTACTAAGGAAAATAAAATACATGTGTGTGTCTGTGTGTGTGTGTGTGTGTGTGTGTGTGTGTGTGTGTGTGTGTGTGTGTGTGAACCTCTTGGATCGTCAATCAAGAGTCTGTTCAGGTCACTATAGTCTGATCTTGACAGCACAGGTGTACGTGTGTCGTGGCTTGAACAACGAAGATTGATGACCTTAGAAGAAGAGTTGTTGAGGCTCACCAGCCTGGAAAGGATTGCAAAAGTATTTCCAAAGAGTCTGTAATTCACCAGTTGACTGTCAGACAGATCATGTGCAGAAGGAGAACATTCAGTACCACTGTTACCCTCCTCAGGAAGATCACACAAAGAAACCACCAACAAAGATCACACCAAGAAAGAGGTGTAAAATAGTCCAGGAGGTTACAAGTAGGCCCGGGGTAACATTTAGGAGTATTATCGAGCTGACATCAATGATCTAGCAAAGACAAAGGTGAACTTTGTCACCTCACATACTCACATGGCACTTTTCTGGAGGAGGTTGCTTGCTGGTTGGGTCACAAAATACTGGGCTTTCAAACAAGCTGTGCTTGTAGTAGTTGTTGTTGTTGTTGTAACTAGTAACTAGATGTGGCAAGAAATTAAGAACATACTGATTTTTAGGGCACACTGTGACTTTATTACTAACTCTAATCTTTATTTAGTGCTTAACCCTTATCAGCCCCTGATGTTTGTGTGTCTCATTGTCTGATCAGTTGGTATTTAGTTTATTCAATACAGACAACCATGACTACTCTCCAGAGAGAACATTCCTTCCTGTGTACAGTTTGCTCAGGACCGTGTTTTAAAGCCAGACTACTCTGACTATTGAATGTTCTATTGAATAGATGAATGAGACCAAAGTAGAATTTTATTGGCACAAATGTAAAGCGTTTAGCGATTCCCTTCATCTCGTTTGAGTTTTACCATTTCTGTGATCGAGGATAATGCAGACATCAAAATTCCCCATTTTAGGTAACTTTTCATTAAAATGTCTTCGAACAATATAAACTAGCACAGATGGAGACATGTGGTCGCTGCAGAGTTAGGTCTCAAGTAATGCACCATTTGAGGAAAGCTATGTTTTTATGTCCACAACCAGCTGGAGGCTTTTTTGTTGCTTTTTCATCAACACAACAGAGGAAGTAATTTAAAAACATTATATTTATAAACCCTCCAAATCTCAAATTAAATTTTAATTCATGGCCATAGGATGCACGTGTTCCTGGGACGAAAGTGTCATCATTTTAATGAACAATTAAATTCAACTTTATTTATATATTCAAAAATAATTCAAAACAGTCATCTCAAGGCACTTTACAGAATAAAGTCAAGACTATAAAGATGTATAGAGAGAACCCAACAATTGCCCCTTGAGCAGCACTAGGCAACAGTGGAGAGAAAAAAACTCCCTTTACTGGAAGAAACCTCCAGCAGAACCAGGCTCAGGGTGGACGGCCATCTGCCTTGACCGGTTGGGGTGAGTGGAAAGTGAAGAGAGAAAGCATTGGGCAGATTGGTAGGACCAGTAGCTGCACGCTGGAAGACACATAGCTTCAAAGCCAAGGACACCTACAGAAACGGACAGAGAGAGGGGGACAGAGAAGGACAAAGACAACTACGGGTGAAAACACACAGAGTTAATGTCATACAGTAGTGACAATTGTGTAGTGAGAGGAGAGGAGAGAGGGTCAAGAGGAGGAAAGGGGCTCAGTGCATTGGGGGATGGGTCCCCCAGCAGTCTAAGCCTATGGCAGCATAACTATAACTAACTATATGCTTTATTAAAGAGGAAGGTTTTAAGCCTAGACTTAAAAGTAAAGAGGGTGTCTGCTTCCCGAATCTGAACTGGGAGCTGCTTGAACAGGAGAGGAGCTTGATAGCTAAAGGCTCTACCTCCCATTCTACTTTTGGAAATTCTGGGAACCACAACTAGGCCTGCATTCTGAGATTGAAGTGGTCTACTGGGATGATATGGTGCTATATGATGGAGCCTGATCATTCGAGCTTTATATGTAAGAAGCAGGGTTTTAAATTCTATTCTAAATTTAATGGGAAGCCAATGGAGAGAAGCTAGTGAAGGTGAAATACGACAGGATGCTCCTAATTTTGGCAATGTTCCATAGGTGGAAGAAGGCTGTTCTAGAGATTTGTTTTATATGTGAGTTAAAGGACAGATCCTGGTCAAAAATATCTCCAAGGTTTCTTGCAGTAATACTGGAGGCCAGACTTATGCCATCTAGAGTAACAATATGGTTGGACGTCATATCTCTGATATTTTTAGGCCCAAATACTATGACTTCAGTTTTGTCTGAGTTTAGAAGTAAAACATTCAGGCCTTTATGTCTTGTAGGCTTGAAGCTTGATTAATTAGATTTTTTTCATCTGGTTCCATAGATAAAAATAGCTGGGTATCATCAGCATAGCAATGTAAACTTAAGGAGTGTTTTCTAATGATGGAAAGGAGACCTGTAAGACACCTGGGTCAAGACAGGGTTTTTTAAGTCGTGGTTTAATTACAGCTACCTTATAGGCCTGTGGTACATAGCCTGTTTCTAAAGATAGATTGATGATATCTAATATGAACGTATCTATTAAGGGTAAAGCTTACTTGAACAGTCTAGTTGGAATAGGGTCTAGCAGACAGGTTGTTGGTTTAGATGAGGTAATAATTGAAGTTAGCTAAAACAGGGAAAAGTTATTAAATACACTGCACAAACACTGGACATGACAAATAAAAAAATCTGTAATTTTAATTCATTTGTGCTCAGTAACTCTTCTGTGGGACAGTGATCAGACAGGCTAGTCTTGGTTCCTCATGTGCAGTGAGCCTTGGCTACCCATGATCCCGCTTGTCCTTTGGACCACTTGCAGTAGGTACTGACCACTGAATACAGAGAACATCCCAGAAGACCTGCAGCTTTGTAGATGCTCTGACCCAGTTGAGTTGCCATCATAATTGTCTTTTATCAAAGTCACACACATCCTAATACTGGCCATTTCTCCTGCTTCCAACACACTGAGGTTAAGAGCAGACTTTGCTCTTGCTGGACAATAATCCCACACTCTGACTCAGACCACTGCAATGAGATATTTAGTATTATTCCCTTCACCTGTCAGTGTTTCAGTGTTGTGGCTGTAGCTGTCCCATAACACTGCTTGTTTGAATGTGTTAGCTTTGACATGGTACTGGCTTTTTTTGACAATGAGTTAGCAGCACGATACATGGACAAGGGTGGATGTGTTCACAAAAACAGGGATTTGTCACTACAACAGTAATGTCACTGTCAAATGCTTGTGTCAAACACATGTAAATGGAATGCACATTTCTACTGGAGAAGAACAATACAAGTATCCTCTCTAAAGAATTAAAAGCTCAAAAGCCACAAAAAGTGTGGTCATTAAAGTGAAGGGAATAACTGAGTGTATACAAATGCTGAAAGTTTCAAATGACCCCAACGTATCTGACTATGCTTCAGGTTGGAAATGTCACTGCATGAGAGTAGTGAAGAGAGTTCTTTAAAATAAAAGCCACAATGAGATCAGAAGAGCTCCAAATAGATGAAGATCTAAAGAGCTCTGTGTATAGTGGTCTAAATGTCTGCTCCTACTAGAGCTGAAGTCAGCAACCTTTGACCTATCATCATCAGTTTTTTTGGCTTTGTGCATAAGCATATTCAATCTGTAATAAAATAGTGGAAACAACATTTAAGTGACAAGTCTCAGCTAATTGAAGTACTTAAGAACTTTGGAACTGCAGGAGATGTACCCTTTTTAACACATAAAGCCCAAAATGCAATAGTTTGAAAGTGAACACTGGACACGGCTAAATGTTTCCTGTGCAGCAGTGTCAGTTTTTATGGACAAAGGAGTATAAAAAAGCACAACCCTCAACAGGATTCTTATAAAGTAATTCATGCACTGTGCCAAGGAGAACATTTAAAAAAACTTTATAGTCCGCCAGCCAAACATCAGGCTACATGGAGCAGCTGTACCATTTCAGAGAGTCTTGCTAAATGTGGGAAACAATGAATCGACAGAGAAGACATTTAATCAACAGTGCAGAGGCTTTGTATGATAGACTGCTACAGAAAGACAGCACCATATCCAGGCTTGAAGCTGAGCCTCTTTTCGCAAGGGGCATTAGGAAAATCATGGAAATTGACACATCCAGCGAATTGTTCCACTGCCAATTGCACCAACAAAACACGATTTAAAATTAAGTGTGCAAATGAACAACACATCACAACAGGGTTTTTTACAGTACTGTATGCATTGGTGAGTAATTGAGAGAATTGGTGATTAATAAGGCAGTAACTAACTATAGAATAAAAGACATGCATGTGAACATGGCACCAGTTGCCTTTTGTAAGCTGACAGTCATAGAAAACATTGCTGATAGCTGCACAAGAGGGTGGGGCAGCGAAATCAAATTGCACTTTCTTACAAAGCAGGTACTGCAAATTGGCAGAGGTTAATTTTGGTACTGATAGATTCTTGCTCTAATTCTGTAGAGCAGGTTTAATTACTGGCTATTTCTATCTATAAATGGGGGCGGAACAATTGGGGTCTGGTTAAACAGTTGTGTATCTGGTCTGTAGTTGGATTCATTCGCAGTTAAGAGGTATTTTGAGGGTGTCGCTTCTGATGTTGAAACCTTTTAGTTTGAGTAGTGGTGACACTCAGCAGGGCATGATATTTAGAAGGAGCTGACATCCAGCATTGGCTAGGAGATAGAATGGAGAACTTAAAGGTCTGTGGGCAGCCTGATACCTGCCACAGAGTCTAATAAAGGTCAAAGTATCATTTACCATTAATACGGGACTTCAACTAGAGGTACTATAGGTGTTCATGAATGTGGTACATCTACATGTTAAAGTTCACTGGATTTGAACTCTGTGAAAGCATAGAGTTCACCACACATTCAGCTGGTGATGTATGAGTATGGAGCTTGTTGCTGCAACTTTCCATCTTAATTCAATTCGATTAAACTTTATTTATGTAACGCCAATTAACAACAAACACACATAATAAAGTCCAGACTATACAAGTATGTAGAGGAAACCCAACAGAGGCAAGTCATAGGCAACAGTGGAGAGGAAAAACCCCCTTTAACGGAAGAAACCTCCACCAGAACCAGGCTCAGGGTGGATGGCCATCTGCCTTGACCAGTTGGGGTTTTTGGAAAGTTAAGAGAGAGCCCATGGCTTGCCTTTGTTGGGTGCAGGACTTTAAGTACTTAGGGTCAACGGTTCAGAGCAACGGAGAGTGTGAAAAAGAGGTGAAGAGGCGACTGCAATCAGGTTGGAACGGGTGGAGAAAAGTGTCAGGTGTGTTGTGTGATAAAAGAGTATCAGCGAGAATGAAAGGAAAGGTGTTTCGGACGGTGGTGAGACCAGAGATGTTGTTCAGCTTAGAGACAGTGGCACTGAAGAAAAGACAGGAGGCAGAGCTGGAGGTAGCAGCACAGGGTTAGATGGAGGAACATGACTCGCTGTGGCGACTCCTGAAAGGAACAGCCCAAAGGAAAAGAAGAAGAAGAAGAGAGAAAAGAAAAAGAGCAACAAAAGTAACAAAAAACATCGGGCAGGTTGGTAGGACCAGTAGCTGCACACTGGAAGACACAAAGCTCCAAAGCCCGGGGACACCTGCATAAAGGGACAGAGAGAGGAAGACAGAGATGGACAAAGACGTTAATGTCATACAGTGGTGGCAGAAAATGTATAAAGAGAAAAGAGAGGAGAGGAGCTCATTACACTTGGGGTTAAAACTATAGGTTTACAGTCTAAACCTATAGCATCATAACTAAGAGTTCAGGTTGACTGAGCAGCTTTAACTATAAGCTTAATCAAAGAGGCAGTTTCAAGCCTAGTCTTAAAAGTAGAGAGGGTGTCTGCCCCCTGCTCTGCACTTATATAGCACTTTTCTACCTATAGACACTCAAAGCACTTTACACTTTTTCTTATTCACCCATTTACACTCACATTCACACTCACAATCACACACACACTCATACACCGATGGGGGAGCAACTAAGTTGGGGTTCAGTGTCTTGCTCAAGGACACTTTGACATGTGACCGGAGGAGCCAGGGATTCAACCAACAACTGCAAGATTGATGAACAACCGCTCTACCTTCCTGCACCACAGTCGCCCACATCAGATAACCTAAGAGGAGCTTGATAGCTAAAGACTCTGCCTCCCAGTCTACTTGAAGGGGTCTAATCGGACAACATGGTACTCTGAGGTCTTTTAAATATGACAACTTTCTATGTAAGAAGCAGGGTTTTTAATTCTATTCTAGATTTTATGGGAAGCCAATGAAGAGAAGCTAGTGAAGGAGAAATATGATCTCTCTTGCTAGATCTCTCTGCCACCTCAAAAGTAGGGGATTCTAGTCGTCCAACCTAGGATTAACAAATGCATGGATTAGTTTTTCATCTGGAGGAGCTTAAGTGAATAGGCTCCATCCATCCCATGCTGCTTTTGTAATTAGTGGCTGAATTGATGAAGTCGCCCTTTAATGGACAAACTAAAACTGATGGAACCTGATATGTGACTCAAGACTTCCATTGTCCAGCAGTGAGAGACATACTGTCCTTTTACTCTAGAGTCATGCTGGCTCATTCCTGTACACAGGGTGACATGTTCATAAAGAGCTGAATAAGTCAAAATGGCCGAAAACTCCATCTGTTAACTGTTACTTTACAAAACCAAGGTTTATTAGAACCTTCTTTCCTATATATTTGAGTTGTGTATTGTTGGTTGTGTGTGAGAAAAGCCAGCCTAGCAGAAAACACTGGATCAACCACCAGTGACACCACACTCCATGCAGCTGGGAGGTCCATGCTAACTCTATGAAAAACTCAGAGATGAATATGGTTTTAATAATGCTGAAGGATAAAGAACTGCAGGGAGTGTGATACTGCAGAGCACGGTACTATTTCAATGTTGAGGGAATCATAGTGTGTGTGGCCAGACTGTGTGCTATTAGGATGATAACAGAATAACTTTGTCTTTGGCCCTGAGATAGACTGGAGACCTGTCCAGGGTGGACCCTGCCTCTCACACAATGGGCTAAGCTCCAGCCCCCTCTTGAACCTGAACAGGATAAGTGGTAACAGATTATGGACGAATTAGATATGGAGCAAATACCTTTTTCCATGAGTAACAGCAAGATGCTAATACCCTCTGAGGTGCAGGTTCCATGACTGGAGGCTATTATCTTTATCTTATTATGTTGTTGCACAGCTGCTCGTTATGCTTTTCATCAAGCACTGAAGTTTTTCCTTTGTTCAGGGGGCAGACATTGTCCTAATTACTGAGGAAAAGAACATGGCTTTAAAAAATCGAACTTTTTTTTTTTTTTTTCATGTTTTGTTCTGTGTTTTTGTAGACGATGGATTTAGTCCCACTGCTTATGTTCATGATGTTGAAAAGACAATGTACAACAAAGAAGAGAGTCTACACCAAAATAAAGAGCATTGGTTCGGCGAGTTTGTGATGAAATAATGCACATAGCAAAGACACTTAAGAACGTTCTCAGTGCACCAGGAGCGTCACACCAGCTCCAGCAGCACACATGATAACTGGAGACATGCAGAACGCTGCTCTCCTCCACAGCCCAGCGAGGAATAAATAATTATTCCCAACTCATCTTTAGTATATATGCCCTGCTGATTCTGCTCTTAGTACCAATAGATCTCACACAAACTCACATAATAAATCTATTTGCATGCACACTTGTCTTTAAATTCATCCCAATCTCCATTTACACAAAGCAGTGTTCAGCAGCAGTGACATTAGAAAGTAGCTAATTAATAGGTGACAGGCAACACAGGTAAGATAACCAGACCCTCACCTGTGTTTCCTGTCAGACACTAAAAGAGTCATTTTTCACACGGGTCAAAGATCAGGCAGCATCAGTGACTGTAAGCACCTTGTTCAACAGCAGCTAAAACTAATGAGATAAAGTCAGAGCTTCTCCGCCCTTAATTACAAAGTGTTAAGTCCAGGAGCCAGAAATAACATTTTCATGTGTAATATCTGACAGGTGTGCAAAGGTTGTTTGAGTCTCCATCCAAACATACAGTACAGTATATTATATCCTTTCCTTACATTTGGAGTCAGAACATTACTTTGGGACTCGTTGCTTTCATCAGTCCATTTTCAGTTTGTCGGACACACATGTTTTGGCTGAGAGCACACTTTCATGCTGTGAACATTTTTGATTTATGTTCTACAATTTAAGACTCTAAAACTCTATTAAGAACTTTAGAAAATGTCAGACAGCATCGGGTTCCATGACAGAGTCAAGTTTAAGCCATGTGACTCAAGTACACACTTTATGTACAATTCAGATGCACTTGTAGCAAACAACATGACTATCAACGGCCTCTTTGTTCTTATTTAATAGAACAAACCTGCTTTAACCAGCCCAAACAGTATAATCCGCTCTGAAACTGATAATGTAGGACTGTGATTAGGAGCTAAATGCTAAGATAAAATGGCAATGCAAGATAGCATATTACAATCACATTAGTAATTAGAACTGAGGGTTTTAATTCAGTTAGCTCATCATTTCCATCCATAATGAGTTGGCCTGTGGTGGGAGCTACTTAAGGATGTTATTTATTCAGTTTCCACAGCAACCATTTTACATTGAACCGGGAAACCTTACAGTCACAGAGCAATTCCAGCAGCAGCACTTATCTGACTTCAGAAGTAAATCATGTCAGCTTGCTGATAAATGACAAAACATTGCACAAGGAACAGAAAAGATTACTGTTGAGTTTAAAAGAAACACACAAAGTCGTGAATCTTTACTTGGATAAAAGCTTGAAATTAGACAGGACACTGTGAGTGTTCTTTTCCACTGTTCAGTGAGCAAGCATATGGTGTGACTGCTAAGCCTGGGAGCAGCCTGACGAGGTTTCAAAGAGGAAAAAACAGAGGAAAAAGGAAAAAGAGAAAGCCGCCTTGGGAAAGTAATTGTGTTAATCAGCATCAAAGAAATTAGAAGTGGGTAAATAGTGAAGGCAGGAAGTGTGTAGCATGTGGAAGTTATAGACGGGAAAAGTGTCAGCAGACCTAATGATCAGCATCTTAACAAGAGAGAAGCTGATGATAAAGCAACGTTTCTAATAAATGGTTTTTAGCCAGTGGATAGCTTCAGCCTGTTCCTGTCTCAGCGATGCTGGAACTAAACTGATACAAAGTCCAAGTTCCAGGTATTTTCAGAGGTTGCAAGCTGTGTTATTTAGATGTTTTGTCACCTCACAACTGTTAGAACAGGCACAACAACAGTAACTACCAATATATTCTGGTAGGTGCAACCTGAACAATCAATACTGTAACAAAGAAGAGCTCTTGTCGGTCAAACCAACATGTACAGCAGTTAGAGGAAAAACTAATCATTCGGCTTTTGAAGAAACATTTTGTCCACAGTGCAAAAAAACTATTTTACTTTGTATTTTCAACAGCATGTGCTCATACTTACACTAGGTCATAGTCAGATATTGTTCAGACAAAAGGTTGAGATTAGGAGCAACACAGAGTAGCTGCAATGTGCCGATGCAGGGGGAGGAAACCTGGAAACGTAGGTGTGTGGTGAGTCTCAGAAGATTCTACACGTATTGGTATCAACTTTCATCTCAAGTCCACATACGCTCATCTGGCACAAAATTAAATCCGCATTGTGGTGGACAGGAGTCATTGAGAGAAAAATGTCCTTCTGTCCATGATCAAGAAAGGTGTCAGAAAACACACAGATCAGGGTCCACATCCTGACCCCTGTTCACACAAGGCCTGTTAATTCCAGCTTCCCTTATGCTACTTTTGTCTAAACGTCCAAATGCTGCATAAAATAGTGGCACCTATGTAAAAAAAAGTACAAAAACTTAAGTAGAAAAACTGATGATGCATTTCTGTTCAGCTTTTTATAGGATTATTTAAGAAATTCAGAAACATGTGGTAAATATTAAACATCTGTAATAAACCCAGCACAAGGGTTCAGCGTCCATAGTGATGTCTTCAAATGTCTTGTTGTGTCCAAGCAACAGTCCAAAACCCAAGGATATTGACATTTACAAATAATTGATGATATAAAGTATAAAAAAGTTGAACACAACACTTTCTAAACAGAGTTTTGCAAAGGGGCCAGAGTCATCATCAGGGTCATGTTATATTCAGGTCCCTGCAGTGATTCACACACACACACACATGTCAGGGAATGTGATTACCTTTGCCTCCTGTCCCCTGGCCTCCAGGTTTATTGTAGAGGTAGATATCGCCATCAGCCAAGTCACTGCTCAAATGAAAGTAATGCTGCAGACAGAACAGGACAGCAAATCAGCCCCTGGAAGCTCAAACCACACAGATCAGCATTTATTTCATACATCACAATGAGACTTGTCAAAGGGGTCTGCAGAGCTGGAAACCTCCCATATCTAGGATTTATTCCTTTGGAATCCAAATCACTTTAAACAGAGCACTTGCATATGGCACTTTTGCTCTGGGAGAAAAGTCAAGAAATCATTCAAAGTTCATTAAGGAGTTAGCAAAGTCAGGTTCACTGTTTACTCTGGTTTTCCTCATCCAGACTTCTTCACCTGCTAAGCTGCGGTGAAAAAGCAGCAGAATCCTCTTATGGGATTAGATACCTGGTCAAGAAATACACCACAGATTTAGCAAATTCTTTCTTTTCCTTTACTGAAACCTGATACCTACAGTACAAGACCCTGTGTGCCTCATAAAGATAGTTTAACATAGTGAAACCCCAAATTCTAAATATTACTTTATAAAATAATTGTATTATGATTTTTTACAGTTGTGTTTATTTATAAAAAAAGATATAAAAAGGTGTTGAGACCTTCAGACCAGTCTTTATTCTGACACCTGTTTTTGCTCCACAGTTGATACGTAAAAGTTTTCTCATCAGGTGAAGTGATTCCAGAATGTCCCAAAATATAAAATTATTATGTAAAGGTTTTCAGTTAAATAGGAAAATCAATTCATATTATTGCAAATGCAGTTAATGTAGGCAGCTCACATGCATGAATCTAAGAGCTAATCTGTCCTGGGACAGAGACCTGCAGAAACCATAACAGAGCAGCTACTGTTTGAAATACTTTACACATTTCATTTTATATACGGGATATTTAGGGCATTACCTGCAGCGTGAAGAATGGAAGAACAGATCCCATAGAGAGGAGTGAGGAGCTTATTCTTAACGCGTTTATATAGTTAGCTACGCTTTGATTGCTGTAGGTTGTTTGTCCAGGTATTGACTGAAAACACAATTGACCTCTTTATGTATATTAATCGATTTTTTTTTGTTTGTTTAAAATTGCATTTTTAACTGTCAGTTGAATTATTATTTTGACATATTTGCACTTCATTCTGCCTATGGAGACAGATCCAAACGGTCGCAAATTTCTGAGCTCGAAGACCTGCAATTACAAGGGAAGACACAGACAGTATCACCAAGCAGTTCACAAACAAATGCTGTCAGAGAAATGTTGGCGGCTGGGGAAAACTGGAGATGCATGGGAATCCATGTTAGCAAACACTGCTGCTAAATTAAACCTGTGATATTAGTAATACAAGGACATACAACAAAAAAGTAGATGAAATGCACCCTAAGAATTCTTAGCTTGTTTCTGCTTCCATAACTAGTTTAATCATTTGATGTTTGTCATTATGTGGAAAAATATTATAGGAAGTAAATAATTACACTCCCTGAAAGCAGCTCGAGTCCTGATAAATCCATCTATCCATTATCTGTAACCATCCTGTTCAGGGTCACGGGGGGGCTGGAATCTATCCCAGCTGTCATAGGGCGAGAAGCGCAGCCCAGCCTGGACAGGTCTCCAGTGTGTCTCAGGGCCACCACAGAGAAACCTACACAGACAGACAACCATGCACTCACATTCATCACATTCACAGATCATTTCAGGTTGTAACATCAAGCATGTGCACATTATTACAAATATACAAATAGTAAATGTAAATTTTAAATGTTCCCACCTCTTCTGACAACCATTGTTATAGTACACACACTGTAAGTAACTGTTCCCAGAATCAGGTCTCTGTCATCACAATTTAGGAAGATTCAGAAGATTCAACTGAACTCAACTTTAAAAGACCAAAATTTGACCAACAAAAATAAATAAATATAAAATTTGCCATAATAAATCACAAACATATTTTTTTCTTTTTGTCCTTTTAGCTTATCCTGTGAGTTCAGGGTCGCCGCAGTGGAACGTGTGTCCACATGTTGATTTGGCACAGTTTTTACGCCGGATGCCCCTCCTGAAACCACCCTCCCCAATTTCTACCTGCCTTGGGATCTGCGCTGCCCGGCTGGGGATGGGAGGGGGGCTGTTGGGGGTTCAGCCGTCTGCCCAGGGACACAACATGCGGTCGGGAAGAGCGGGGTACAAAGCTCCGATCCTATGGTCAGTAGGGGGCCAACCAACCCACTGAGAAACTGCCCCAAATCACAAAGACATCATATGCTTAAAAAAACGATTTTGTGTACAGAACAAAAAAAAATTGGTCACATCTTGAAGTGTCCTTGAGTAAGACACTGAACCCCAACAAGACACTGAACCTCAAGACAGGTCAGCTGCATAGAAGCCCCCTCTAGTGTGTGTGTGTGTGATTGTGAGTGTGAATGGGTGAATGAAAAGCAGTGTAAAGTGCTTTGAGTGCCAATAGGTAGAAAAGACCATTTATCATTTCTGTCACAGATCCTGTAGCACCACGTATTTCCTGCAGATGCTGAATTGAGCTCCTGCAGCACTTGAGCAGCTCGTCTGTGATCTCTGGACTTGAACAAAAAGGAGGGGAAGAAACCCTCAGTATCTCCTGCTACAATTACACAGATCTTAAAAACACACAGACACACTTGAAGGAGGCTTTAAGTGTAGCCATCCAGCAATGCTGCACAATAAAGCTGTTGGGTTTCTGAGTGGTGTTTCTGAGACCCCACTGATGTACTGTAATCTGTCTGTCTCTGTCTCAGAGAGAAGACATTCCCAGTACAACAGTGCCATCAAGATGTCCACAGGAGATACAACATCCTGCTGCAGTAAATCTTTACACCACAGACACTAACTGCTGAATCTGAATTTTGTATATATATTTTCTTGTGTTCAGCATCTCGCTACACATACATCAGTCACTGACAGTGGCAACTTGTTGTCATGGCAATAACACCACTTGTTGTGAAAACAGACAAGACCTTGAAGAGAACATTGGACTTCTTTTCCATAGAGAGAGTGTCTGTGAGGACTAGAGTTCATTTGTCTGCACCTGTTTCATTTAAGCCTTAGCTCTGTTCAGGGTGTTAGGGGCTTAATAACCAGGATGACCTGCACCTATGGTTTATTACTGCTATAGCTCATATGCTGTCATTTTTTTAACTCGTGAAAACGAAGCCTTGTCAGCAGCTACAGAGTTGTACAGTGTTTTAAAGAACATGATTGGTGAGAAACATGATGATCCACAACCTTAACACCCCCTGCTGGTTTTAATGCTGTGTGGGCACTGTGAGCGGTCGGCAGCTCCACAGCCCCATAACACAGTATCATCTGTTGATCATGGCCAGCATTACATTTACCCATAATGTATGAAGGCTGTGGCTGATCATTGCATTTGTGAGGTTTCTGTCTGCAGTAGGAACCATTATTACAGACTGACTGAAAATATCAAACCCTGATCGGCCTCAGTATCAAAATACAGCATCGAGCAGCGTGTAGTAATATGTGACAGGTGGTCCAGTCTAGAATCAGTCACCTCAAGTTTCCTAAACCTCAGTTTTCACTCAATCAGAAAGAAAGTATGAGGCTGAAAGTGAGCTATGATTACTGAGATGAAACACAGACAAAATACAGTATGCGGACTTTCACAGGGGTTCAGACCTGGAGAGAACCTACAACTCTGCTGGATTAGTTTATCGCAAAATATGTAGTAAGGGAAGGTAGTTAACAGCGGACTGGTGTGCCGGGTGTGTGGACTGTGGCAAACTGAGGTGCCATAAAGCCACACAAGTGATATATGATGGATCACATGGGTCCTCGTGGTCCGACTTGCATGTTAATTGAGAGGAACTAAGACACAAGGGGGCAGGATGAAATGCTGATGGTAGAAAAAAAAGCAGAACCAAATGTCAAATCATTTTCCTTCATAAAAAAACTGCACATTAACCTTCACATCAACCTTTGGTAGAGTAACTGGCTCTAATCCAGTTTTATAGTTGTGTGTATTAAAATGTGTATTTAATAGTCTTCTGCACTGTACTGAGGAAAATCAGTTAAGCAAAGTAGTGAGGCCCTGAACTACATCTTAGAATCTATAAAAACACATGAACTGACTATGAACCAACTCAGGCCTCTTTTAGTCTTTATACATCACTAGGCACAAGACCATCAGGCCAAAACACAAAAGTTACTTTATAAAGTTGATCAGATCTAAGCCAATGTCTCTGTGATAATCCAGTGTGTGAATTTATGGGTTAAATCTGTAAAATCTGAGGCTTTAGATACTGTTGATGGTCAGTAACTTCACCATAAAAAACTTTTTCATTGCCTGATTTTCGTTCTTCTCCTCTTCTTCATCTGCAGTAGCTCACTGGCACCAACACCAGCTTTTTCTATTCACAAACTAACACTGATAACTTCCAGTTGTACATCCACAGTAGTGGATGGAAACACTTTTTTTTAAATTGCACTACATTTGGATGGAAACTCAGTCAGTCAGTTATGTTAAACAAACAACAAAGCTTTTACTGCTCAGATCCACCTGTGTAATGTACTGTACCATTTCTCACAACTCCAGTTTGGACCGAATGCTGCTGCCAGAGTTTTAACTGAAACACTGAGAAAATAGCTTATGGTTCTAAAATCATCCCCCTGGTTTCCAGTTAGTCTTGTTACAGATTTTAAGGTCTCAGGACTCCAGTCTCTAAATGTATTTATAGCCTTCTCCTTATCCAGTGACTGTCTACTGCCCGTTTTACACACAAACACTGGTGGTCTTTAAGCCCTGGCTGATTTGAAGTCATCATCAGTGATTGAATTTCCCCAGCTCTTACCTGCATTTCCCACTCCATGAACCAGCAGCAGAATGTGCTTGTCTACTTGTCCGACTGGCCGAGAGCCCTCTAGAGACGACCTGGGGCTCTGAAGAAAGAGACGGCAAACATGTTAACAACTGATCCAGACCTAGAATGATTCCATCCTTATGTAAACCTCAGAAATGATGATGCAGTGATGATGTTCTTCTCCTGCCAAAGACTTTCTTATTCAGTAATGAACTGTTCGACTTAACAACAGGCAAACAACATGTATCACTTTAGTTTCTTTCTGCAGAGGACTGACACCTAGTCTGAAAAATAGTTGTGCTGCTTTCTGTGAGTAGAAAACTGTCCATAGTCTCCACTAGAATCAATGTGAGAAAGATGCAGGTGAAAATCACATGTTTTCCTGCCTTATCAGCTGCATACTGTAATTGACAGAGCCCAGCTTAATCTCCACTTGAGTGCACTAGATAAGAAGCAGAGGTGCAGAGGGGTTAGAAATCCAGTTACTGAACTACACGTCTCTGTGACCTTCACTGTGAATCTACTTTGGCTCCTAGAAAGTGCTCTGATTAAAAAAAAAAAGATTTTAAAGTGGCTAAAAACCTGTGTTTTTCTCAGTTGAAGCTACAAACGTTGCACTATTATAATTTGCGTCATGTAATAATAGGTGTTATTTATATCTAATTATGTTTTGCCACCAACTCTGGGAATTCTCACCACAGTGCTGTTTATTATCTTGTAGCTCCTGGTCCAGATGCTGCTTTTAAGACCTTCTGCCTTCACTTTATCACAGAGAATAACTCTGCTCTACTTGAGTGTCTTGGGGGGTTCGACACTCAGAAGAGTACTTCCCAGTTAGTGATGTTTCACAGAGTCTGCGAGATGAACAAAAGGAACAAGTACAAAACAAACCATGGAGCTGCTTATAGTCATATACTTATACTGGGGGAATATTGACCCTTGCTGCCATTTATATCCAATGCAACCCACTGACTGTCATGATTGTTCATGTCCCTCCCCAGTGGTTCCAATCTGTTCTCTCTGAGAGCAAACAAAGAGCTGGAAATAAAGAACAGAAAGAAAGAAAGAAATGGTCTGTACGTCTATCTTCTCAGTATCCAAAGCATTTTACATGTTGCTTCTCATTCTCCCATTCACACACTCCAGTAACCACCATGAGCATCTCTTCACCTCCCGAGCCACAGCCTGTCCATAGCTAAGTAAATATCTCTCAGAATGGAATCATTAGAAATGAAACCACACGAGCTAATGGCAAACCAACATTCACTCTGCATTGATGTCTAACTGTGAAACAGAGGGAGACATGTTCACTTCCCGCATGTTTTAATCATTGCACGCCAGAGCAGCACCTGCAGGTCACGTTCACCCTACACACTCTATGTCCTGCCCCTTTCTGCTCCTGGACTCACCTTGCGGGTACATTTTGGAAACATTTGATTAAGCTCTCTCCCTGTCTGCTGCTTCTATCAGTTTGAAGAGGAGAATAGCACAGATTCTGAATAACAGCTCCCCCGCTCTCATTTCTCAAACCAGCTAGACACTGAAGGAGGTTGTGATTTAACAGGTCAGAGTTCAGTCAGGTTCAACTTTGGAGCAAAGCGAAGGAGGACGGTCAGTTCAGATGCAAATGTTTCACACACACATGAATGGAGAGTAGATTTTGGGGGGTGACTGTGACAGAATGGAGCAGTTTCTTCTATTTTTAGCACAAATGTGTCTGTTTGCTGTGTTTGACTTTAGCGATACGAGCAAATGATAAAGCAACGACTGTAAGCAGTTTGGCTGTTTGTCCCCCACCTCCTCCTGTCCTATAACATGGCCTTAGGAAGGACACAAAACACCAAGTGATTTACAAGTGCTGAGTTTGTTCTGTCAGGATGTTGTCTCCATGCTTGTGTGGGCTTCTCTGGGTGCACACCAAACACATGCACTTAGGTTAGCTTGTGACAGTTCATTGTGGTCTTTCTGTGTTAGCCCAGTGATAGATGGTCCAAGGTCAACCCCACTGTTTGCCCAATCTGAGTTGGGACAGGCTCCGGCACCTCAGTCCCCCTGAACAGGATCAACAGTTAAGATAATGGCTGAATAGATGATAGCAGTGCAGATTATTTATCATTTACAGAGTTAACTTCACACTGTGTAACATGGTGAGAAACATGATGTGTCTGACTTCAGCACCAAAGCACTTTAAGTGAGGTGGAAAAGCCCATCACACACATGCAGACTTTCAGCAGTGGGTGGAACTAAAGCAGGTTATCTTCCAACTACAGGGATAGTGGTTCAATCCCCAGTCATACATGTCCAAGTGTCCTCAAGCATGGCACTGAAGCTAAAGTTGCTCCTGCTAGTCGGTAATGTTGTGTGTGTGATGTGTGGAAGCAGGGAGGGGGAGAAGAGAAATGCCCATCCAATCTCACAGTAAACAGTGGGATGAAGAAGCCCCGGCCTCGGCTCGGGCCATCACCAAATAACTTGTTTGACAGCAGGATTTCTGCATTCACAGCATCTGTTCAGCAGCAGACTGATGGATAAAGCTCCCCACAAGTGAGTGTGACTGTTTGAGGACAGTGTTTGTAGATGAGCTGTGTTCCAGTCATGCTCAGAGTTTATGAAATATTTCGTTGGTGAAGTTTGGGGAGAAAACTGCTCCACACCAGGCTGTGCAGTGCAGAAAGTCCTTGCATATGGTGAATGTGTGCACACACTTCTTTAATCAGTGATCCGTCCTTGTTCATCTGCACAAGATGCTCCACTGTGGTGCTATTTTCACACATGCGTCAGAGACAAAAGGAAACATTCAGTGTAAAATGTGAGAGACTTCTAAGTATTTCAACTCTGCACTTTGACTTTTGGATATTTTCACCAATATATTTTATTTGGTTCTTTGAGGATTATTTTTACAGTGTGTTTAGAGTATTTAGCTTTGCTGAATTTAATTTGTTGAATTGTATGAATGAAGGAGCATTAAGTAGGAAGAACATAAACTTTTGTAATAACTGCATCAAAGAAAATGACATCACATGTTCCCAGCTGACCTCTATGTAAACTTCTCCAATCAGTGAACACTCATTATCCTGTGGCCTAATCGACAGGAATGAATGAACTAAAACTTCAGTTTTATTAGTTTCTTCTTTTTTATAGTTCACAGTATTTGTTACAATGTTTTGTCCTTTTGAACAATAAAATACTGAAATCTGATGCAGTACACAATGAAATAACTGAAGAAAGAGTACAGTCCAAATGCTGTGCATTATTGAGCCTGTGAATTGGTCTAGTCTAGATGCTCACTGACTGGTTGAAAGTTTGACCACAAGCTGTGCTGTTGAGGGGAAAATGTGATTTTGTTGCATGTTGTTAATGTTTTGGCACAATTTGAAAAAAGTGTCTAAGCAAATACAATACAGGTTTTTTTTTTTTTAGCACTTTACAGTAAATGCAGTGATAAGAAGGATCCACAAGATAGAGCTGTTTAACATAGTGAGACGTGTGCTGAGTTTCAGCTGTGTCAGGTCAAGATCCAGACCAGTTTAGTCAGTCCGACGTAGCCCTCCATGTACTGATTTCAGGTACTGTATCATTTTTCTACTTGATGACATGACATGTGGTTATGTGCTCTTCCACTGGTCTGGAGCAATGTGTTTCATAGGACGTCTATATACACTGTGCACAATTATTAGGCAAGTGATTATTTTGACCATATCATCATTTTATCCATAATTTCCAAGTCCAAGCTGTATAAAGTTGAATGCTTCTTGGATTGAAAGCATATCAGGTGATTTTGTGTAAGGAGGGAGGGTGTGGCCTAAGGAGATCAACACCCTATATCAAGGTGTGCGTAATTATTAGGCAGATTCTTCTCCTCAGGAAAAATGGGGCCAAAAAAAGAGATTTAACGGACTGTGAAAAGTCAAGAATTGTAAAAAGTCTTTCACAGGGATGCAGCACTCAGACGCCAGCAAGGTGGAGGTGGGGTACTGGTATGGGCAGGTATTATTAAAGATGAGCTAGTTGGACTCAAAATCAACTCTCAGACCTACTGCCAATTTTTAGAAGACACTTTCTTCAAGCAGTGTTACAGGAAAAAGTCTGCATCTTTCAAAAAGACTTTGATTTTTATGCAAGACAACGCTCCATCACATGCATCAGAGTAAAGGCCTTAAAGATGAAAAACTAATGGCATGTCCCCCTTCTTCACCTGACTTAAACCCTATTGAGAGCTTGGTTCCTTCTTAAGCAGGACATTTACAGTGAAGGTAAACTGTGCACCTCTCTGAACAGTGTCTGGGAGGCTGTGACTGTTATGGAAAAGAAGTGCGGCCATATTGGTCACTGAGGTTTTCTTTTTGACATTTCAGAAATGTTTATTTGTAAATTTTGAGTTGGTTTATTATTTTCAATTTAACAGGTGATAAGACAAGTGAGATGGGAAAATCGTCGTTTTTCATTTAGTTGCATAATAATTCTAATGTACATGTAGATATTCTCTTAAGAAGGCCAAAACTTCACTTTTACTACTTAAATGTTCAGGTCTGAGGGTTTGTTAACATTTTCGATTGACCAACAGCACTGTAGTTGTACAATAACAAAATTAATCCTCCAAAATACAACTTGCCTAATAATTGTGCACACAGTGTGTTATAGGTCTAGATTTTAAACTAAAAACTAAAAGCTTGTTAAAAAAACAAGGATTTCAAACTTGGCACCATCTTTCCTAACGAATGCTGTGACCTTAAAATTGTTTACCTGCAGCAGTGATGACGTAGGTGAATTATTTTAAAGACGCTTAAAAAATTTACATTTAATTTCAGTTTTTCATTTTTCATTAATTTAGCTACTTTGTAAAACTCTGTTTTCACAAAAGTGTTTTTTTGGCTGAAGAGCAAAACTACCTCTGCAATTCCAAATAAATTGGGACGATGTGTAAAACGTAAATAAAAGCAGAATGCAATGATTTACAAATCTCATCAACCCATATTTTATTCACAATAGAACATAAACCACATATAAGATGTTGAAACTGAGACATTTTACCATTTCATAGAAAATATTAGCTCATTTTGAATTTGATGGCAGCAACACATCTCAAAAAATGTGATGTTCACCATTGTGTAGCATCCCCTGCTCTTTTAACCACTGTCTGTAAATGTCTGAGAAGTGAGGAGACCAGTTGCTGGAGTGTTAAGAGAGAAATGTTGTCCCATTCTTGTGTGATGCAGGATTCTAGCTGCTCAACAGTCCTGGGCCTTTGTTGCTGGGTTTTCCTTTTGTTGGTGAAAGGTCTGGACTGCAGACAGGTCAGTTCAGCACCTCTTCTCCTGTGAAGCCATGCTGTTGTGATGGATGCAGCATGTGGTTTAGCATGGTCTTGCTGAAATATGCAAGGCCTTCACTAAAAGAGGCATCGTTTGGTGCAAATCTTCTACTAAAACTTCTATGTACTTTTTAGCATTGATGGTGGATTTTCATATTTTAACTGCCACAGATATGCTGCCCACAGAATGTGAAGAATACCCACATCCATTCTGACACGTGTCAGAAGAACAGGTTCGAGGCACAAATGAAAAGTGTGGAGAGAAAAGATGTGTGATATGAGTGGGCTGCAGGAAGTTCCTGCCCACACTACTCACCCCAAAACCAGTGGTGCAGAAATGCTGAATCTCAGTGATTAGACAGAGAAGATCTGCCATCATGTCCAGGTGTTTTTAATATGAATGAAGAGTGAGCCAGCTGCCCACAGACGTGTGCCATAAAGGAGATTTCAGGGAGTAAAATGACACTGATGTCAGCTGGAAGGAGGATTCGTGGGCAGAGCACAGAGAAAGCTGCTGCACTCAGAATGGAGGACGGACAAATGCTGGAGAAATCCAGTCAGCGACGAGAGCTCCAAGTCAAATGGGGCGCGGAGAGATGGAAAGAGATGAAAAGAGTGTGAGATTAAAATTCAGTGGGTGTGCAGAAATAAAGTGCTGTGAGAGAGACTGAGCGAGAGAATGGAGATGGAGAGAAGAGGACAGAGGTTCAGTAATTTGGAGGGAGGAAGGAAACTATGCTCCAAAGGTTCTTTAGATTTGTCTCTTCTGGGGGATTGAACTCATCGAACACTGCTGTCCAGAAAACAACACGTATGTTTGGATCCAAGAAAACAAAGTTCTGCCAAGTAAAACAGTGTTGGGTAAGTTTAGTGCTGCTCACCAGTAAAACTAGCAGCTGCAAAGTTTTCATCAGTACACAAATATTAAAAACAACACGTATGTTTGGATCCAAGAAAACAAAGTTCTGCCAAGTAAAACAGTGTTGGGTAGGTGCTAAAACCAAAATAAGAATTGTGTGTAGGCTTCCTGTGCTTGTTTGGTTTCCTCTGGAAACTCCTCCCATTGGTTAATTGGTTACTGTAAATTGCCCATAGGTCTGAATGTCAGTGTGCACGGTTGTCTGTATATGTCTCTATGTTGGTCCTGAGACAGAATGGACACTCACCCAATGGCAGCTGGAATAGACTCCGGCATCCCAGTGACCCTGAACAGGATAAGATGGATGGATGGTGCACTTGCACAGCACGTATCACTTCATACCACCCGGTAATTTATGTATGTAAGTATTTCATAACTAAGGGACATCTGTTATTATCTGTCTGTGTGAAGTACTGTACTGAATATTTGTCAAGCCACAATCTTCACATCTCTCCCATTCTTAAGAATAGGAAAAAAAACAGGATCAACATGAAGACCAGAAAGCTGTCTATGGAAGAGAAGCAAGTCAGTTTGAAGCTGAGACAAGAGGGAGCATCAAACAGAGGCACTGTACAAACATTGGTCATAGCCAATAGAAACGTTTGGAAAGCTCTGAACAAGTAACATCCACTGAACAGCTGATGACAGAAGCAGCGTGAGAGCTGTGAGGTAACATCACCATCCTCCACCAAGCAGGAGGGAAGAAACCTAACAGCAGAAATACACAGGCTGCATCAGGAGATGAGAACAGCTCATCAGCAGTAAAATGATCCACAGATGTTCTAGAACAAATCAAATAAACCTCCACAAAGCGACGGAGGAAGCTCATGATCCAGTTAATCCTGATTAATTAACCGAACAAACCCAGTCCACACATGAAAGGCAGAGCAATCTAAGAGAACTAATCTGTGTCATCTATTCCAATAGAGTAAACAACTTATCACTGTCTCTACATTAATCATGTTTTCCATATGTAATAACTAGATAAATGCAGATGAACATTGATTCAAACAGTTCAAATCACATACACTTCTGAAAGTATGACAGGGCTGATGTTCGACACAGCTGATGAGGAAAGAAGGCGTGTTCATCCCCAACACAAGGAATCACATTTGGATAATATAAATGAAAGTTGGTTCAACAATTGTCCAATTTAGGGAACAGAGCTGAGGTTTAGCTTCATATATGGAGGTTTTTTTTAAACTACAGTATGTCGCTTTAGAACCAGACCTGATCTCATCCAGTTCCCCTTGTAGCTGTATCATCTTTTACATTTTTAAATCACAATATTCACAGTATTATATATTTGTGTATTCCTGTTTATTGTTGGATATTTATCCTTTATAATACGCCAGATTTGTCTTTTTGAGTTTAGATCACTGTGTATTGTATTTGTGCAAATCGAGTTGGTTTATTAGGACACAAAGACTCCCCAGAGCTGCCTTTTGTGATTTTATCACCATGCACGTGAAATTAAATCAGTAATTATAAATATGTAACAGAGGCTAAATATCATCAAAGTCAACTCATCGTGACGTTACACACATGAAAACAGTACATGTATTCAGATATAAGCACTTTGTATGTAACTACTCTGTTAGGTAAATCTGCAGTACTACCATCAACAATTAGACAATACTCAGTTGCAGGATATATTTTTTATATTTTAGCTATAGAATGCATTAAAAAATCAACACAGAATTCACTAAATTCTAAGTAAAGTTAGAATTAGTTAAATCCACATAACTTGCACAGTGATATAGTGAACATCAAACACAGTAAAATAACTTACGCAAGCTTCTTGTTCAGGGAGGAAACAAAAAGGGGAGTTCTGTCTGTGGTGAGGCTCATGTCTGAGGAGTGAGGTGCAGCGTCATTCCAAACTCAGTGGCATAGTGACGGGTCCAAGTTTGAGTCCAAGAACTACTCCGATAATTGTAGGTTACTTATAATCGAAATAATAAACACTTTGGGATGGATAACAGTGTGTAGCACAGGAAGGAAAAGACCACCTGCTACAAATGTAGCTGAGCATGTTGTCAACGCGCTGCTTTTAGGGTCCCGGTCTGCAGGGTTCATGCAGGCTCACGTATGTGTCAGCAATATGTATCAGCTAAAAGAGAAGACGAGACACCGACAGCCTTCCTGGTTTGTGAAACAAAAACATGGTGCATTGTCGCATAAAGAGAGAATTTTAAAGTCAATATGGAAGCTAACAGAACTGATTTACAGACTGACTGTGCGACTAATTTAAGCTGATTTAGGCCAGTTTTTGGAAGATAAGCATGGAGAGTTTTACAGTTAGTTATGGAAGCATGTATTGGTGTCTCTGTGGTTCTCAGTGAGAGAAATGGCCTCAATACAGAACTATTTTAGATAACATGCTGTTTTCGGGACACATGCACATGAGCTGTGGGACTTCTAGCTTCTTGTTGTGGGGTAAAGCTAATGTATTAAAGGACGATTTCTGCAGTTTTCAACTTGCTTTCTATGGCTTTAGTTTTGGGTATAAATGAACATTAATGCTTCTAAACTTCCCTCTGACTTCTCCATTTTAAAAATATTTCTTACCTTCTAGCTGAAAAAGCCTGGAGGAATTATTTATCATTAGGAGTTCAGATGATGTCATCTGGAGGAGCTCTGGAAAAGCAGGCCGACTACGATTACAAACTCCATAGTGTGATCAGCAAGATGACATAATCTGAACTGAAGGTTCCTCCAAGTGATGTCATCTGGAGGCATTTTTTAAGCTTGATGTACAGAGATATTTTAATATAGGGACGTTTAATGGCATTTATGTGCATGTACTAACCAAATTAGAACGAATAGACGCAACTTAAAAATCAGTAAAGGCGTCAGGAATTTAGAAGCCAGTTTCTGTTTGAGGATTTAAAACACTGATGAGTACTGTTTTTAAAAATCTGTCTTATGCTCATGTTGGCAATTATGTGTAAAATACAGTTTCAAAGTTTATTATTTGTAGATATCAAACTTAGTGTAAATGTAAAAATGACCCAGCACATTTTCTTTGGTCTTACTGGTTTATTTAGCATTTCACATACTGTATAAAGTGTTGTGTATGTACATAATATACATGGAACAGTTGGAGACAGTGCAGTGTTTATATTACAGTGTCAAAATGCTAAGAACTAACTTGTACAGTTCACATTTTTCATGACGAGTACCCAGTGTGTGACATTGAGACTGAATTCTCTAAGAATGCTGTCCTTCATTTTCCATCCACGAGAAGCTCAAACAAGTTTTTGGTTTCATTCGAGTAAAACTGTGGTCAAATCTAAGGCTGCTGAATGTCATTAATGTTTGTTGTGATGTATCAGACTGGCTTCATGTCCCACAGTAAAGTGAGCTCTGATCTACCAGCTGCACTGTTTGAGAGTCAAACTCATCCCCCTGAACATGCTTTAGAAATACGCAGCGCTGATGACATGTGGCTTGCTATTATGCAAATCATCAAAGTGAATATGACCCATTTTCTGACGTATAAAAAGCAATTTCTGTCACATTTCTCTCAGACTCAGGCACTTTCACTGTACACCATCAGGAATGTGTTTTTTTTTTTTCTTTTGCTTTTTCCAAAAAGCTTCTGTGCAGAGCTGATGGAATGACAACAGTAGTTTGAGAATAAATAAACAGAAAGGCACTTCAGGGCAGGACATGGCAGTGGGGTTTCAGTGGGTAGCACAACTGACACTGAACGCAACATAAAAGCCTTCCCACTCTGCAATGCTGACATCTCTGCTGTCTCTCATTCATAAACAACACTGATGTAGCATGAAGAGCCAGCAAAATGCTTTCAGCAGACACAGGATGCAGGATCAGTCAGACCTCTTAATCAAGCCGTGGAATATGAAACTTTTGCACTTTTATATATAGAACTAAGAAATGAAAAGCTTCAGATCAATTAAACCAAACCTCTGACACACGCTGGACATTTCTGTCACGGAAAAGAATAAAAAATCGAACATTGCTTTCTCCACTGGTAAAAATGGGATGTTTCGTTTTTCACCAGTTCTCCACAACCTTCCTCTAGTTTCCCTTTTCTTCCCAATTGTTTCCACCAGCCTGGAAATAATTGCTGATCAGATCTCACAGTATGATGTAAGGACCAGTGGCCGGCTGAACCCTTGTCTCTGTGTGGATGTCGGTAAAACAATTACATTGAAAGACGACTGCGTCTCTTAATAAAATGTGGTTTGAATGGGAAGTTTGACCCAGGACGTTGAGTTGGCAGCAGTTTGTCAGTGAGCAATGAACAGAGTCAAGAGGGCAAAGAAGTTAAGCTCTCCTCATTTTTTATCTTTGTCCTCTATACATTCGAAATAAATATATTCACGACATCTGAAATGAAGAAACTGAAACTCTGCAGTGACCAAGAGTGTTGTGAAAACTAAAAACACGTTGCCTGATCTTCTGCTTTCCCTTTCTGAATGATAAGAGAGGGGAGGTATTTCCTTGCAAGCAGAGAACATATATGTGCTAGTTGGCTGTAGTTATTTTAGAGCCCAGTCAATAAAGTCAGTCACTCCAACAGTCAGCTGTTCTGTAATGTAAGACATGGTGTGTGTTGCCCTAATGGGCTACAGTGGTTATGTTCCCACTCTCCTCCACAGTGTCAACAGAAAAGTTGCAGGTTCCGGCTGCGCAGAAAAGCCACATAAATAACTTAGTGTGACTTTACAAAATGCAAGATTAACAAGAAAAGTGCACTGCTGTTTCTTGGAAGCTTTTTTTAATAAATGTGTATGAATTTTTTCTGATGTTAGTTAATCTAGCTGAGATGTTTTGCCTCAGTTCAAATACACTAGGGAAGACCTGATTATACACTGTTAGCCTAACTCAAGGAACTTCACTATAGGCAGTTTTGGTGAGGAGATAAATTCAGTCATTCTGGAAATGAGTATTTTTGGCATTTTCAACAACATCATTATTTTTACTCCTAAATAAGCAGCTGCAGCTCTGCCGGGCAAAAAGCAACGGGGATATGGCAAAGTTTCTTAACTAAATGCTTCAGAATAAAGAAACACATCATATCATCATACATATGTCAGTCTGATGTGTTTTTAATGTTTTCGACAAGAATGCTTGTCTAGGATGGAGACTGACAGACAATCCATTCCTAGCACAATAACTTGTTAATAGTGTTTATGTGGGGATTGTTTAAAATACAAATCATTTATGTTTGTGAACAGAGGAAACAAAACAGACCAAAAAGAGAAAATTCAATTGCCCTAATGCTTGTGACTTGCTTGATTTGCTTGAGTATTAATAAAGCTATAGTGAGAGTAGTATGTGTTGTTAGGCACCTGTAGAATCAAAACATTTGGGATTCAGAATCGTTACTGGCTAAAGTTGGAATATTCTCACATCTAATGCAAGAAAACACAGGACACGTGAGGTGGCTATCATACGCGCATGAACCTCGTTTTTTTTCCAACTGGTTAGAGGCTGAGAGAGCTAACTGACGCAAGAATGATACACCAGCTGCAATTAAACAAACCAAGGAGCAACACATCAGTCGAAACCATTTTTCCTGGCTTTGGATTGCTGTCCTGAGCCATTCAGCTTTGAAATTCTGGTCTTCGTGCGTTAGGTGTCCATTTTGTGACACATAAACACACCCAGTATGTGCATCCTGTGCAGCTAACATGGCGCTGCATAAATCCAGTAACATCAGCATACAGTAGGATGCTTGTTTTATCCATCTGTGCAGAGTAAGACTGACCATGCCACCACCACCACCACCACCACCTCCGTGAGCAGTGTAGCTGCTGCCTACAGCACTTCAGCTTCGCTCAGCTCTATAACAGCCCTGTCCAGAGGTTGTAGCAGGCAGTGTTGATAACAGACTCCAGGTGATGATACATGGACACTAGCTGAGGAGGAGGACTGCTGCTAGCCTGTGGCTGTGATGGCAGCGGCTCCCGAAAGACAACCTTCAGACTCTGTGGGAGAAAGGAAATGGAAAAGAGACGTTCCTGAGACATTTGTCCAATTAGAATAGAAAACAGTAAAATAATCTTACAGTGTAATTACTCACCGTTTTTCCAGCTTGGGCGTCTAGAAAGACCAACACAAAACAGTCAGTGAACTTCTGGTTCAGAACAGCCTGAAACACAAAGACAAACATTAATAGAAAAACTTTCTTTTGTGGTGATGGTTCAAATGTTAATCATGGTAGTGAATGCAAAACAGTGCAATCCTGTTTATGACTGGTTGTATATTTAATTAATATTTATAGGGTAAACAGTGATATTCACACATTTGTTTAGAATCAAAACAATCTCAGGAATTATTTTACATTTCATTTTTATATTCCTCCCCTGTGCCATGCAGCTCCATTCTGATCCAAAACTGAATAGAAACACATCCACGAGTCCACTTCACTTGTTCTTTCACCACCATTATCTCACATAAACTTTCTGATTCCGTTCCAAACAAACGCTTCCTTCAAAAAAACTCATTACAACTAATAATGATAACAACTGATAAGCAAACACAATTTCTACTTCTTTCATATAAACTGTGCAGCTGCTTTAAGAAGTAACTTAAACTTAATAAATAATGATGCGTATACAACCCCAATTCAAAAAAAGTTGTGTAAAACATAAATAAAAACAGAATGCAATGATTTGCAAATCTGATCAACTCATATTTTATTCACAATAAAATGTAAACAACATATCAGATGTTGAAATTGAAACATTTTACCATTTCATGGAAAATATTAGCTCATTTTGAATTTGATGGCAGCAACACATCTCAAAAAAGTTGAAACGGGCAAAAAAATGCTGGACAAGTGCACATAAATATAAAAAAACAAATGGAGGAGCACGTGACATCTAATTAGGTTAATTGGCAACAGATCAGTAACGTGATTGGGTATAAAAGGAGCATTTCAGAGCGGCAGAGCCTCTGGATGGACAGAGGTTCACCAATCTGAGACAAAAGATTCAGAGAATCAGGAGAAATCTCTGTGCAAGGGACAAGGCAGAAGGTCAAAACTGGATGCGCGTGATTTTTGGGCCTTCATGTGGCACTGCCTAATAAAAAAAAGGCATGATTCTCTACTGGACATCCCTGCATGGGTTTAGGAACACTTCCAGTAATCACTGTGCACGGGCAGCTTACACATCTGGAAAGGCACCATCAATGCTTGTAAGGCCTGTATATTTCAGCAAGACAATGCTAAACCACATACTCCATCCATCACAACAGCATGGCTTCACAGGAGAAGAGTCTGGGTGCTGAACTGAGCTGCCTGCAGTTCAGACCTTTCACCAATAGAAAACATTTGGTGCATCATAAAATACAAAATCTGGCAACAAAGGCCCAGGACAGTTGAGCAGCTAGAATCTTGCAGCAATAATGGGACAACATTCCTCTAATAAAACTCCAGCAACTGGTCTCCTGACTTCCCACACATTTACAGACAGTTGTTAAAAGAAGAGGGCATGCAACACAATGGTGAACATCACTCTGTTCCAACAATTTTGAGATGAGTTGCTGCCATCAAATTCAAAATGAGCTAATATTTTCTATGAAATGTTCAAATGTTTTAATTTCAACATTCAATATGTTGTTTATGTTGTTATTGTGAATAAAATATGGGTTGATGATTTGCAAATCATTGCATTCTGTTTATTTACATTTTACACATTGTCTCAACCTTTTTTGAACTGGGATTGTGCAACTTGAGCAAGTTTCAATTGTATATAAACAGATTTTCTGAATATATAAAAATGATTGGAACCCAATAGCTACTCAACGCATGAGTCCTATTTATAGTGCATATAGAAAGCTTGGTTGTTGCACATTACAGTTCTTTATTAAACTCACTTTCACGTGTACCTCTGAACTGTTTACATTCTAATAGAAAGAGCTGTCCCATAAACGTCACATCGAGATAAAAATAATCCTGCTAGTCCTTTTTTAAACACTGAGCTCTTACTGTTTTAAAATGACTCAATTCTCGTTCTTATTGTTTATTTAAAAAGCAGAGAAAGACTGTAGTTCAACACAACCAGGAATTTAAATAAAGAGCATCTTCTCACCAGATACTGGATGCCATTGCTGTCAAAGTGTCTGCAGCTCTGTGGGAAGCGGTTCAGCAGGACTTTAATCAGACTCTGGTACCAGGCTGGACTCATGGTTAGAAAACAGTCCTGCAGCAGCAATAATGACAATGTTCCAGTCATGCATAGTAACCCACACATGAAGACTGTTTCAGCCTACAAATCTGAATCTGAAATTCCTGTAAATACTCTTGTAAATATTTTGTGCAAATATCCTGACATGATGTTATCTTATAATACTGACACAAATGGTATATTTCAGACTACACAATGTGGCATTTGCATTTGGAATCTGTTGTTAACGGTCATTATGAGATTCAACGAGTGAAAAATTATCATGTGGGTAAAAACAAAAACAAAATTAACTACTCAGGAACACTAAAGGGAAAAAGGTCAAACAAATGAACTGTGATGGCTGATAGTCTTGGCCTTAAACAAGCCTCTTAGTGTTGTTAAACTCACCAGTTCATTCTTTCACTCAAATAAGTGAAGTCAATAAATAAAAACTAAGATGTGATGGCTGGATTAAAAAAAAGACCAAGGAAAATGATGTTTCTTAAAACTGAAAGATCTTAGAAGCTGCTAAGTGAAATGTTGGTGATTGAACGTAAAAATCAAAGGCCTAAGGAGGAATCTTACCAGTTGTGGGTCTATCTCCCCTACTGAGCGGCTCTGCACAGCCTCCAGCAGCTCCTCCAGCTCATTGAATGACAGTTTGGTCAGCTTTAGTTTATCAAGGGCCAGGTTCTCTCCGTGGAACAGCCTCCTCCACAGGTTATCCCTGCGGCAGTGACCCATAGCCTGCTCGACGCTTGTCTGGATCTGCCTGCGGGCTGAAGCCACCTCATTATTAAGCAGAGGGAACAGAGGGGAGGGGTAGAGCAGCCCCTGACCTGGTTCACCCCTGACTAGAGGGTAAAACTCATTGCCATCACTAGGGACTGAGACAGCTGAAGCTTCAGATGTTTCCTCCCAGAGGTCCTGCTCAGCACCACGTGTCCCGCAAGCCTCCACTCGATCCTGAGGGAGCCGGCCACCCAGCTCACCTAAATCTCGGTGGATCTGAGGAAGCTTCTTAAACCGGCGCATGTCAGCAGTGAGGCGGGGGAAGAGCTCTCTCTGACTAGTCATGATCACATAGAACCGCAACCTGCTCAAAGACGTATAAAGAAAGGAGTTAGATGAACTGGTTATGACTGGTTAGATTTTTCATCAGACATTTAAAGCAAGACTATGGGGGGCCTGGTGGATCAACGGGTAGAGCATAGGGTTGGGATGCAGAAGACCACAGGTTTGAATCCCACCCCCACCAGGTGTGGCCCCGCCCAGCCATCAAGGGCCACCTTGGTGGCGGTCCCGAGCCCGGATAAAATGAGAGGGTGGTGGCAGGAAGGGCATCTAGCCTCGTGCCAAATCAACGTGCTGAACACGTTCCAAGCCGAAAGCCGTTGATTATTCAAAGAAAGACTCTGCGTATGCTGAACAGCAGCCCCTTTGGCCATGAGTGGTAATGACAGGAATTTCCTTACATTTCCTAACTTTTGTGGCTCCAGAAAACAGCGAAAAAGGTGGTGTGTTTATTTTTACTAACAACTATTAGCTATTGGTTTCTAATTAAAAAAATGCATTTGAGTCAAATAATCTCTTTTGTGTTTGAAAAGTGATATAATCCATTTTGAGGTTTATATTCAAAGCTTATCTACACTAGGGTAGCTTCATGTTTGTAAAATGTATTGTGGCGTCTTGATTTTGGATGATATGGATGACAATATTTAGCTTTAAATTTGATCAAAATGTTGTAATATTAAAAATACCTAAAAAACATCTTGATAAGAAAAAGTTGAAGTCAATGTGTATTGTAAGTGTATTGCTCTCTAGTGGCCATGAAGAGTATAATATGCTGTATTTCCAAACTTTTTGATGTATTCGTTTTGTAGCTGGTAGCTGTAATAACTATATTATTTTGGTTATGACAAATTTGTTTTTCAGTTGTAAAATACCAACCAAACATATTCTTTGTTAATGCAAATTAAAGATGCGGTGTGTAAGATTTAGTAGCATCTTATTGTGAGATTGCAAGTTGCACCCATCTTAATACCCTCCAAACTATGCCTTTCCATGGAAGAGAGACTCTTTGGCATCTTTCACGGAATACGCCATCTGTATGATAAGGGATTACATTTTCCTATGGTTGTATAACAACTGAATGCTTTTAATATGAAAGATCACCAACAGGAAATAAGTGGTAAGAGATATAATAATATAAAAAGAGAGTGATGCTACACCAGAACACCAAAGTAAAAGAAGTGTTTACAGTAGCCTACTTGTTTTTCAGTTTTTCATGTCATCTTGTGTTTTACATTTTTCGGTAAATTAAATTCTTGCTGGACACTGGACCAAAAAGGTGCTATAGCTGCTACTTGATTGTAAAATTCCCTCCAAAGCCAGTGTAGAAACATGGTAATGCAACATGGTGACCTACATAAAAAGTGGAACCTGGGCCCATGTTAATAGAAAAGGTTCATTCTAAAATAAAGAAAACTCGGAGCCCTCTTTTTGTGTAACTACACACATTTTGGAAACAAATGTCATCTCATTTTTGAGGTGTGTAATGTGTCCTGCATAGAGTTTATGCATTGACAGGCTTTGCGTCATCTGACAGAGTGGTTGGTTTTCCGTTTATTAATGTGATAAAAAGAACAAAGCTGGGTCTGCACTGAAAAAATATGTATAAATATATATATGCCAATATGTATTTAAATGAATTATTTAACCACTGAATCAACATAATTCCAGAAAATATAAGTGGTGGGTTTAAATTACTTAACAAGGGAAAGTACGGGGCAAGAAAAAGCTGTGCTCTGCTGGCATCACTGGCTATTATTTGTGTAATCTTCAATGTGTTTTTACACATCTTCTTACCTCAGTAAATGTCTCTCCCCGTCTGACTGCTCCTCAAATGGAACGGCATTGTGGCACATTACCAGGGAAACGTCAAAGTCATCATGGTGGTGCAAGCCCTCCAGATCCTTGTAGGAGCCTGAGCTAAAGCAGGAACAAAAAAAAAAGAATGTTGAGATGAAGCCTTAGCCTAAACATAACCTGTAGGAGGATACACCAATCAGGCATAACAATAAATACAACATATTTTAAAATGACGAGGGGCCAAAACATTAGAACTGCCTCTTATAAGTAATGCGACTCCTTTACCCACTTTGACCTCAATAATAAACAAATAGTGGAATTATCAACTTTCTCACAGTTTCAATCTACAACCTCAATTCAGAAAAAGTTGGGACAATGTGTAAAACGTAAATAAAAACAGATTGCAATGATTTGCACATCTCATCAACCCATATTTTCACGTTAGAACATAAACAACACATCAGATGTTGAAATTGAGACATTTTACCATTTCATGGAAAATATTAACTCATTTTGAATTTGACAGGAGCAACACATCTCATAAAAGTTGGAACAGTGGCAACAAAAGGTTGGAAAAGTAAATAAAAAACACAAATAACAAATGGAGGAGCATTTGAAAACTAATTTGGCAACAGGGCAGTAACATGAGCATTTCATAGAGCATTTCATGCCATTTTTTACTCTCGAATGTAAAGAAGTCAGAGGTTCACCAATCTGTGACAAACGGCACCAAAAAATTGTGAAACAATTTCAGAAAAATGTTCGTCAATGTAAAATTGCAAAGATTTTGAAGATATTAGCATCTAAAATATCTAATATCAATAAAAGTTTCCGAGAATCAGGAGGAATCTCTGTGTGCAAGGGACAAGGCTGAAGGTCAAAACTCTATGCGTTCAGGCCATCATCTTTCTCTACTGGCATGGGCTCAGAACTCTTCCAGAAATCACTGTCTGTGAACACAGTTCACTGTGCAACCCACAGACGCAGTCCAGACCCTTCACCAATAGAAAACATTTGGCACATCATAAAACGGAAAAACCAGCAACAAAGGAGCAGGACTGTTGAGCAGCTGGAATCCTGCATCAGACAAGAATGGGACAACATTCCTGAAGTCCAGCAACTGGTCTCCTGACTTCCCAGATGTTTACAGACAGTTGTTAAAAGAAGAGGGGATGCTACACAATGGTAAACATCACCCTGTTCCAACTTTTGCTTTGTGTTGCTGTTTATTTACGTTTTACACATTGTCCCAATGAATTATTATACCACAAATAAAATTTCTGGTTGTAAAAACAGATAAATTATAGCCAGAGCCACTGTACTGTTTTTCCAGATCGGTGTAGATTTACCCACTGATTCAGAGCCATTGTACCTGTTCCACACAGCCACTAATGCATATTCATGCAGGTCAGTTCCTTTCTTGTTGTCAGCACTGGCTGCAGTCTTGGACATGCGGAGTGGCTTCATGCCATAGGTGCTTGCGTGGTCAGTGATGTAGTTGTAGAGCTGGTGAGCTGTTATCATCCCCGTAGAGATGGAGAAACATCCTGATGTACACAAGTATCAGACGATGAGAAAACCAATTGCAATTCACAGTGTCCCAGTTCCTCTTGTCTGTCCACAGAACGTTTTTTAACAGCACTTTAATTTTTCAGTTTTTCAGTCTCTTATTCAAAATAGGTTTAAACAGTTGGCAGCACAACTCTGAGTATGCAGGTCTTAATAGGTATCAAAACATGCATCTCGGCAGAGGAAGGTTGTGTTATGAAGTGCTGAGTGTTACTATGGTGAAGAAAAGAAGCAAAACATTGACTGATGGTCCCCTTTTCAAACCAATGTGAGATACATGCTTTTCTTCAGGAACCTGTAAGAATGGTCATGTTAGGCCACTACACTCTCCGGCTTAGGTCAGGTTTGGACAGAAATATGCAACCAAATCCATTTTATACGGTATATTGATACAAGCAACTGTACCTACAGGTAGAAATGTCACTTGAGCCAAACTTACCTTGGAAGACGTGGTTGCGGCCAAACTTGGGGATGTCTGGATGATGTAAGATGAAGTCGTCCAGGAAGTCAGTTAGTTGGTAGCCCTGGCGTAGTGTCATGTGACAGCCAACCAAGTACTGGTGAACCACTCGCAGGTGGAAGTCATAGCTGAAGGAGTGAACATGCATCAGGTCCCGCACCTTATCACACTCCTCAGTGAAGAGCATGGATAGCTAAGGAGCAGAGGGGTGGACACTGTTATTACCAGCCCACAATTAACTGCTTACACTCACAGATATTAAAGTTATACCAGGAAGTCGGGCTATTTTCAGTAAAAGGATGAACAGAATGACTACTGCTTTCTCAGAATGGTTGTCAGTGCAATCATCTAGTGGTGAAGCTGCTTTGCATTTGAAGGGGAACACCCTGCTGTTCCAGCCGCCTCTGCCTCTGTGACTGCTCAGGGACTCCCTTTGCTCCTCGGTGAATCTGATTTCTTATTGAATTAAATCCAACCTCAAAAGGAAATTCACAAAAGCATTAATTACAAATGCAAATGGCTGAAGCGAGAGGCTCGGGAACAATAAGAGTTTACAGGCATGTCTTAATGTTATCAGTCTGCCCGGAACATCTACAGACAGGCTTTATGGAATCAAACAGGCATAAAAGAAGTGCAGAGCTCTTTTTCACCAAAGAAAGCATTCATCTCTGTGTCAGTGCCAAACCTTTGCAGATGTGTTTCCTGCCTTAACACTTGTCCACGAAGTAGCTAAAGGCCAGTAGACTTTCATCTCTACTGCCAACACAGAGATAAGGAAGAGGACGAATATTCTTCTGGTACAGAGGTATGAAAAGATGGAGATTAACTTTTCTCTTCCCAGTGGAGTTCCTGCAGTCTGGCAGACAATCTAAGCGTGACCTCTTAGCCTGCTATCTGTGGAGCCTGGAAGCCACTGAGACTACAGAGACTCTCATTAGCTCAAAGGTGGTACATTTCTTTTGTGTGTCCTCTTGACTATCAAGCTAACCTATAATCCCACACGGTTCATGTTCTAGCTAATTAAACCTGCCTGTGTAACTTTGACAAGAGCATATTGTTAGGTTGATTTGCGCGGTGGCAGCTCATCTGTCAGCCTCACTCAGTGGAAATGGAATCAATGACAGTGGCTGCAATGCTCGGAGAAGGTGGAATCATGAGGTCATCCAAAAAGAAGAGAATACACAAAGCACGTTGATTAAAAAAAGATAAGAACAGTCATGACAGGAAAGCTTAAAACGCCTATGCCCACTGTTATTTTACTTTTTAAGGTTGTATAAAACAATATAAACAATTGAATACTAATAAAAATTAAAAATAAATAGAAGTTGGAAGAATTTTTTTTACTATCATTTGAATGCACACGCCCACATTTTTGGTGTCTCAAAAGTTACCAAAAATCCTCTGGGATGCAGTCATATAAATAACACGGGAATCCAAAGATTTGCAGTTCATAGTTCATAGTTTCATAGTCAGCATTGGACTGCAGGCAGGCCAGATCAGCCAGACCAGCATCTAAACTCTGACATTACTGAGCAATGCAACATGTGGTTTGGCATTGTCTTGCTGAAATAAGCAGGTCTTTTATTGAAAATCATCTGGACGCCATTTTAAAGGAGCTCAGAGTCAGGAAAGGTTCTGGAGTTTTTTTTATATGGTTGTTTCTTTGCATAGTAGACATTTAACTTTCATTTGCAGATGCAGCAACAAACTATTTTCAGAGTTGTTTAGAGTGATTTAGCATTTTTTCACTGAGTGATGAAACGCGTCCATCATTACTACTGACAGACTCCGTTTCTTAGTGTCTTCTCTCTCTCATAATTCTGACCTCCAACATTTTCAGTCTTTTGTCGCCCTGTGCCAAATATTCTGAGATGTGTTGTTAGCATCAAATTCAAAATGATCACGTTTCAAAAAAATCTGATTTTGTAGTTTCGACATTTGATATGTTGTCTTTCAATTTAATGTATAAATTAACTTGTATTCAACATGTGTAGATTAACAAATAGACTTGTTTGGGGTTAAATGTAATATGGCTGTAGTGACAAGTGGAATTAAAATAATAATCATTATTTACTTAAATTTCAAAGTAGATATTTATAAATATCCACAGCTTTTTGGAATGCTATTGTCCATTATCATAAATTCAAATGTTATTGAAAAAAAACCAGGGTAGATTTTAAATAATGATGTACTTTTAAAAGTTGATATTAAATTAAATATAAATATTAATTACTAGCAATTACGGAATCTGCCTGTACATTAACCAAATGTATGTACTAGCTGTGAGATGACTTTGGTATCTTCTGATAACTGTAACATTTAATGTCTTATTTTTAGCGCATCCAATCAACTGACTTGCACTTCACACATAATTATGAGCATGTAGCATTTTAACCAGAGGAAGCCATAGAACTGATAGTGAAAGTCATAGAAAGTTCTAGTCCCACTGTAAGGATGTTAAAGAAAGGGCAGAGGGGACAATAGTGGTTGCACTGACACTTAGGAAATCACAAGCTGGGAAATCCACAAGACCAAAACCAGCGAGCACCAAGTTGGACAGGCTGTTGAAAGTCAAGGAGGAAAAGCCAATCACATCTAAATCCAATCAATCCAGGTTGTTAATTTATATTCAGTTAGGCCAACTGGAGCTCCCCCACAGGTATGAAAACACAATTCATTTAACACGGAATCCCACTCTTTCCCAAACAAAAGGACAGACAAGTAGATTTGCACAGGAAGACCACGGCTGATGGCACCAAGCAAAGCGGTGGGAGAGGTGAAGCCTGATTATAGTGAGACACCTCTCCTCTGAGAATGTCTGGGACATACCGCACAGTCAGATACTGGGGTGGCATCTGGGAACGGCTTGCAACGAGGTTTGGTGAGGAGGTTGCCCTGATGGAGAGATGACATGAGGTGGGACTGTGCAGACATACAGACAGATGGATGGAAAGGACGGACTGAGAAAATACTATACATACTAATGATTACGAACACAGTTTTTTAAAACTTTTGGATTAAACAAAAGTCCAATAAGACACACACACACCTGACTGGCTCTGCCTTTGTCAACTACTAAAACCACAAGTCAGTGTTGTGGGCAGAAGTTGACTACTTGATGATAATATGACTGCACCAAACATCACCACATTTACAGCAGTTAATTACAAGACACTAATGCCTACAGCTTTTTAATTATCATTAATGAAGATGTGGATCCACATCCTATCTCTAATATCACTTCATGTATCACTACTCAAAGTACCTGTGTACTATAACAGCAGGAGCTTTACCTGTTACCCAGATGAGCAAACAAAAGTCTGACTCATCATTTGTTTATCATAAAATAAGACTGAGTCATTTCATAGAACACCTTACCACGAATACTGAAACATTAGGTGAATTTAAGCTACGTACCTTAAGGTGACTAGTTTTGGTATGTGACCAAAAAAAAAAAAAGGTCCTCGCACACAAGTTTTGGATGTAAGACAGAAATGTTGTAGAGATTGACAAGCTAAAAAGAATACAACACTTTCAATTATTCAGCTGCGATAGATACTCAACAGTGTTTTTTTGACTGAAATAGTAGTTGAAAGTAGAAGTCCCAGGTACTTAACCTCTTGTAAAGTTCATTACACCACTTGTGGGTTGTTGTTGCACTCGGCCATTGTTAATTGTCAAAGTCAATGTGCAAAGAAGACCCCACAGTCTTCTACTGTTCAGAAAAAATGGCCACAGTAATAACAATGCTAGTAGACTATGTTTCTCCGTAAGAGACTTTTTCTCAATTACAGTATAAGTAGTTATAAGCCATCTGTAAGAGTGATGCTGCATAGTTTACAGGTCGTTCAGAAGCCATCACAGATCCTTCACTTTCTTATTCAGTGCTACATGCTCTTTGGCTCTAATCTTTGCGGCGTGTTCTAGGGCCACTAGTTAGTCCTCGTTCTTTAAAATAGGTTTACTGTCTCATGGTAACTAAAAGACAACCACCTAGAACAACAACAGAGATGGCCTACAATACTACTTCTAATACGGACATCATTCAAGTGTGACGTTGGAGTCTAAGTGTGAGCGACCTTTTTTGGAATACAAACAAAATAATAACTAATAGACAAACAAAAATGATTTAAAAAATGTGTTTCTTTCTGGTAAGAGCTGTAGCTTATTGTGCCTAATATTAGCTAATCGGCTGTCTCGAGCTGCTTTGACACATACCATGCTGAACTTCTTCGGACTTTATCTGAAGAAGCTGCATGGGAGAGTATGAAGTCTGGGTAATGTCCAAGTGAGAGCTGGATTTTGATCGTGCTTCTACTAAGGTGACCGCCACATTTTTTTTATTGTTTTTCCACAGAACTTATGGACAAAAATGGCGGGTTGCCGTATGTAGCCAATGTTAACCAGAAGATATTTGTTCTTGGCAGAAGACAGAACTGGGTTGAGAGATTTGAGTTAGGGAAACACACTGGTCAAGGAGACAGGCCTAACCTTGGAGACATTTTGTTGGCAATCCTTGACCAGTTTGCAGGCAGGTCCCTCCTGCCTCTTGCTGACCTAATGACTCCTGTGTACTTATGCTACCACTGTATGCCAGGGTTTCCCTTCCATATAAAGGCTTAGGTGTTTTGTCACCGTGCCTAAACTAAATGGGGAAAAAAAAACAACAAGAAGGTATTCAGGCAACCTTAGAATGAATGAGGCAACAGGAATTGGCCTGTGTGACTGGGGTTTGCCACACCTCTTATATGCATTACATACTGTACATTCAAGTCCCAGAGCTCGATCTCTGGTTACCCTGTAAAGCAGAACATTTCTAAATTATTACAAAGATTTTATAGCACTCATCCAGACTTTGGCTTTGAAAGTATTTTCAGAATCCTCACAGACTGGACTTGGGAGACAGAGTCAAACATTTTGAAAATTATACCTTTGTCACCCATGCAATGACAGACAGCACTTAAACGTTCAGTTTTAGTTTTTTTATGTAGTATGTACTGTGTATTGTGAACTGTACCGTATTTGTGTTGTGTTATGATTCTGTGTACAGATGATGTCATTAGTGACGTCACGTAGCTTTGTGATAGTTGCCTTTGTAGTTTACCTTTAAGTTTGTCGTGCAGTCGTCAAGGAAACAACGGATAGCAATGATTTTGTCACAAGAGATGCTGTTCAGCTCAGCTACTGAAGGGTGCAGACGTGACACGGTAGCTGGAGCAGAGGAACTGACTACAAGGTGGTGTGGACCACAACAAGGTAGAAGAAAAAGGTTCAGTGTGTAGCTGTGGAGGCACACGGTTTCTTAGCGAGTTCTGTGAGTTCAGTGAGTTCAGCCAAACTTTGAGAAACTTGTTTGATGAAGCCGTTTGCGAAACTGCTAGTGAGATTACTGTACTTACACTTGTATGTACAATTGACCATCGGCTAAGTTGAGAAGCAAGTACAATAAATGTTTAATGTTAACCTCTACAGTTGTTATCACAGTAGCTCTAACATTCGCTCTGTTGTGTACCAGTGACATTACCACCACACACATCAGACAGCACCACATTACTGCCAAACACAACTAAGCTAAAATCATAGTATGCAGCATGACAGAAGTGCGGATGGTTTTTCACAGGCTAGATATCGGTCTGAGCTATCAAGAAAATCTGTATTTGGAAGGTCTTTGCTTTTCACTAACAATGACAATTGTTAAAAACACAGCATACAGACATGTGAGGTTTTTTTTTCATTTCATTATATGCTCTAATCATTGTGATTTTTAGGTAGTAAGCAGAAATTACATTTAGAGTCTAGTGTTCAATAGAAATTATAAAAATGTACGGAATAGTGACCCCAAACATGAGGTGCAGTATCAAACCTTAGCCTTAGTATAAATGATCTGAAGATACAAAACCTGGAGGTGTAGATACTGAAAAAGCAGGACGAAAATTTTCCCAGTGAAAAACATGCAAACACTGAAATCCACATAAAACAGTCCCTTCAAATATTTACTCGTCATATTCCCAGCCAACATGGCCTCAGTTCAGTTTAATGTACAAAGCAGTAAAAGAATCAGACAGGGAGACACACAGGAAGAAAAGTCAATCAGCCGATCCTCGGGGACTTGAGATACGAGGTCTGGGAAATATTTTTGGAATTGGCTGCCATCACAGTGTTTAGTGAACTGTATTATCCTGGTGCATTAAAGTATTCATTGTTATGATGCTTAATGGTATTACTTCTTGAAAACAAATGGGGGATTTAAAGCCATGATGGAAACAGGTAGGCTTCTGTACATCAGAGGGGAACAGGTAATCGTGACATGACCATTCACGTTCACATTCACACCTTTTGGAAGGGTTTGGGGGGGGGGACCTTAGTACAAAACTCCCTACAGTGGAGGATTCCATTAGCATACTAGTTTTTCAATAAAACTGCAGCCTGGAACATGCACACGTTTAAGTCTTATTTACCTCCAAGATCCCTGGAAGGCAAGCTCACTATTCAGCTTGTGAGATTAGTACACCTGCTCTACAAAATGTGAAATGGAGAAACTTTATTCTGTTACTGTTATTCTGAAACTATTTATTCTGTTTTCTGTTGCTCGTGTTCTCTTTCCTCTCCCTTTCATTCCCTACTCAAGCCCACAAAGGAATAAGCACAGATTATATGCAGATTCTGCCAAGCCCTTACCTGGGAGTTGACTGTCTGGCCCATGGGAATGCGAGAACACTCCAGTGCATACTGCTTCACACAGAAGTAACAGCCCTGGCAGAAGGAGAGGTTGCATAGTGAACACGGTTTTTAAATCATGTGAATTACCACAAAGCCATCAATGTGGAGGATGGTAGACTTAGTAAAGGGAGAAAAGGACCTTTATTTTACTTTTCATTGGAGAAGGTCAGGTTTAAGAAAGACAAGGTTAATAGTTTAAGACCCTTTAAATACTTCAAAGCAAATTCAAAATAACCACCATGAACCATCAAGCAAAAACATGTCAAAAATGTATCAGCACCACTAATGGCACAATAGCAGAGAATATAACTCTACTGTTCTGACACTTTGTCAGAAACTGACCTTTGTGAGTTTACTGGATTAATTTGATTAGCCTGGGGTTTAAAAGTATAAGTTGTTAACAGAATGTGTACACTGGGTATTTATGGACAGATACAGTATTGTAGGTCTAATGACAGATGCTAACAGACCTGCAGTGGGGAACACACTTTTGACTTAAAAGTAAGGATTTTGCAACCAATTTAGTTTGTTTTAGATGATTCTATTTAGCCATGCTAGGAGTGTGGCTGTATGCATGGCTGTCAATTGGTGCCGTCATTTACACCACAGTGAAATATTAATAATAATCGGAGCCCTTTCATCTTATTATTAACTTCAAAGGATCTGTCCGAATGCCCCTTGACGTTTCTTGACAGGAGCCTCTGGGGCCACCACAGAATGAAAAATATTAACAGATTAATGCAAATGTTGGAAATACGGTGGATGGCAATACATTTAGACACACTGAACATGTATTGTACTAAATGACACCACAGTAAAAGAGAGCAATGGACTCCCCAAAATGGTGGGATGCTTTGTAAAATGGAAATTAAAACAGAATGAAATGATTGCAAAGCCTATTAAACCTATAATTGAAAAAAATAGTACAAAGGCAACATTTAGAAATGCTGAGACTGAAAAATGTCATCGGGCAGGGACATTTTTACCACTGTCTTGCGTGTAACTTCTTTTCACAACAGTGTTTAGGAACTGAGGACACCAACTTTTTAAGTTTTGAAAGTAAAATTTTCTTCCACACTTGCTTCACACAAGATTTTAGCTCTTCAACAATTTGAGGCCTTCTTTACAGTATTTGCTGCTTCAGAAAGTGTAGATAGGCCAGTTTAGCACCTGGAACTTTACTTTGGAGCCATGGTGTGTTTGGTGTGTTGCTCCAAATGGAAAAGTGTGCAAGCTCTGGTAGTATACTGCTTAGGCCAAGATCAAGGGGCAGAGTTTCTACTTATTATCTATATACAGTATGGTTTCTTTTTGTAAGTTTTAACTCACATTTGTGGATGCAGCAAAAACTCTGTTCCCTGACAATAGTTTTAGAGATGTTTCTGCACCCATGTAGTGATGTCTATTACAGAATCTATATTACAGAATGTCTCCTTTCCACTTGCTGCCCGAAAGGCCAGATAATCACAATCATTCAATGCTGTTTTTCTCTGAATCTCTTAAATATATTATGAATGCTAGATATGGAAATCTCCATATGCTTTGAAACAACAACCTAATATTTAGCCAATATAAACTAAAGAAATACATTTATAACACAGTAGCCGATGCTTTGGAGGAATGGAGAGGTTTTAGTTAAGCATGTTGATGAGTTGTCAACTTACCTGAAAAGCCAATTCCATCAACACAATTCCCCCTGGCAATGCCCTCTGTAGGTGATATGCAGTAGTGCCAGATGTTGTCGTCTGAAATGGTTACAAAACAGCTTAGAAATGTGTTTGCCTGATAAAGATTCTGGCTCAGCACTGAGAAGTGTTACTAATTCCACTTTGAGTTTACACTGAGATAAAATGACTCTTGGAAAATCAAAGTCATATGTTGCACTGCAGAGTCCAACACGACCAAAGTTCTTTTTTGACCACTCTGATAACCATGTAACTGGAAACATTACCAGTTAAACTGTTACAAATACACTTGAGTGTTGTGCTTAATCTCAAAATAACTAACTGAATCAATGGTATGAAATGATTATAATACATTTGTGTGTGACTATGAAGGAAAGGCAACAGGAAACATAAACGTTGATACTGTATAGGGGCCACTGTTAGTATTACACAGTCAGGCTCAATCCCAAACCTTGTGTTTAGTCAATACAATGGGCCGATCTCTGAAGTGCAGACTAACCTTAGGGCTGTCCTCGCTCTTCTGCTTTACATAAGAAAAAGACATCCTCCCTTCTGATGACATGGAGCTCAGCATGGCAGCACGAGCCCGGGCAATGCTGAAAGATATAAGGGTGTGGAGTACAGGGGTCAGAGAAGTCTAGGCCCAATGGCTGACCAACATAATAATTCAAAGTGAGTCACGCAGTCTGAGAGAATGCATGGTGAGAGGCACCTGAAAGAGATTTTCAAACACAAATAATTATTTCCAAATGTGTGGATATTGGATGGTGCTAAACTTCTTAAATATATGTCATGTAAACATGGTTGGGGGTCACTGGGGGCCTGCAATGCCTTGTCCTATTATAGGGGAAACACTGAAGACTAATAGATGGATGCTGCTCAGCGGAGAAAGAGGCAGAAATAAACTAATTCACAAAAAAGCGTTAAGAATATATACTTTGTCTATTCAGTAGTCTTTGAGGTTAAATGTGCAGAATGTGTTGTGCAGCATGTTTTTTTACAAGCAAACTTTGACTAAGCCTCAATCAAAAAAATTTCAAACACAGAAAAACTCATCTCTAAAAGAGTGATCACATGTAGACAAAATATAAAGTAAACCATTTTTGCAGATACTGACCTGCGACCTGGGGACTGTGGCCGGACCTGGACCAAAATGAAGCCCATACTCTGTAGATATTGGACATACTGTTGAAGGAAGGTGCTAGAAATCTCAAGCAGCCAGGGTTCTTCCTTGAGTCGGCTGGGCAGCATCTCACCCGAGTCAGTGCTGTAGCTCCGGTCCCGACCTGATGCCGTGGAGTCACTGGAGCGATGACGTTTCTGGCACACACATCACAAAGTCACTGGGCTAATAGTTTAGTTTATAATAGAAAACATATTATTGTCCACCTGGTGATTCGTGTTTCTTGACACGGTAGCTGCATGACCACAGAAGTGAGCCCACATTTAAAACTATGTGAAGACCCATTGTACCTGCTAGGTTGGAGTTCTCCCCACAGAAGGAGAAAACTGCCCTGTGTCTTTTAAACGGAAAAAGCTGGGTCCAAAACTTTGTATGGCAAAGTCGGTCAGTTCTAGCTTTTTTTTTTTTCTTTGTTTTGGTTACAAGTGAGTACATGGAGCAAAAAACACAGCAAGTGAGTACAAAGTGTCCCTGACACTGAACCCCTTATGTTGTCCCTAGTGTGTGCTACTTAGTTGGAAGTTGCTTTGGATGAAAGCATTGGCTAAATGACTTATAACTATAATTGTAATGCGGGTGGAAAATAGTGAAAAAAAAACATAAGGGGGAAAGGTTCTGTTATGTGTCGTTAAGTCGCTGCAGAGGAAATGACCTGCAGTAGCTGGGCATCGTCTAGTAATACTTATTTGTACAGTAACTTTGGACACCCTTGCCATATCACGTAACTCTTACTGTCATTGTAAACAAAATGTGTAAAATAGAAAAATACATTTTAAAAAGAAAAATATTAGAAAGCAGCATTTTCTGTTACTATATAGTTAGGATCTGTGAGCTAGACATCCAAAATAGGTCTGAGGTGTAGGAGAAATGTGATTACTCTTCTGCTGCATGTATACGAAGAAACTGGCTGACTAGTCGCTGGTGCTGGTTAGCGCCAGCATTGCAGGCAGCACAAAAACTAGGCTGACAGAAAATCACGGACGGCCCTACGGTGGCTGGTGGGCAACCATCATGGCCCCTTGATTACAGTGAGTACTGGCTCAATCTAGGTATCAATCTCTCTTTTTTGTAGATCAGAGGAAGACAACAAACATACCTTCACAGGAGGAATAATCTGTTCCTCTTGGATCTGCTTGCGGAACGTGGGGTCAAAGAGGAGGGGGGTGGCGCAGTAGTGCACCAGCCTGGATGACTGCTTAAGAATCTCTAAATCTGTCCCCTGGTGAGAGAATTATGATTATTGTCGCTAAAAGAGAAAATGATGAAACTGCTTAAGGGTTGGGATGGTGATATAACACACATTGTATTCAGACCCAGTTAAACATGGTGAGGTGCTATAACGAAGATTAAACTGATGAACACCACTACCAGGACATGCTTGTGTCAGACAGCTGTGTAACATATCTAACTGTTAAATTTAATGCCACCATATAACGTGTCTTGAGGTTTCACTGCAGCAGACAGAAACCATTTTAATTAGCTCAGATATTCTCTATTTTCAAATAACAATTACATAATGTGTTATCATGTATAGTGTTTATTAATCCCTCTGAGACATTTCACATTTTGTACACAACAGTGAATCAGTGTCTCATTAATCGAGGTTTTTTTGACACTAATAAACAGAAAAATTCCTCTCAGGGATTTAAAATATAGACAAATAAAAATAATTATATATATATATAAATTTAGAGTAATAAGTATCAGATTTTTTTTCCACTAACCCCTGCAGTGTGAACATACCCATGACAATCACATATTGCATTCAAGTTATAAATATTTACTATAATAATATTCACTATTACTAGTTTATAATAGTTTTGGATACTTACTGAAATGGGCATGTTTGACTGTGCTGACCTCTGCTGCCAAGTCACAAACAGGTTTTCGATCTTCATCTGTTTCTCCATTTCTGTCACAACAAAGTCATTATTTCTCCGTTTTTGTGTGGAGTTTGAGAAAAATATATTATTATTGGCCAAAAATGATATTATTACGTCATTGTCAGAAGCAGTGGTATGTAGTAGAAAGACTGACCTCTCCGTTCAGAAGCTTTGATCTCCAAGAGTTGGCCGCCATGACGCGCCACCACATCGGCCTCTATTAAGGGTTGGATGGTACAGACGTCTCTCAAAGCTTCATCGAAGGGAAGCAGCTCTGAGGGGAAGTGGAGGGGAGCGAGAATTCGGCTAGAGCTACCCAGCCTGCCCTGCTCTTTACTGGGCAATGGAGGAACTGCACTGCGCAGCAATGCATCAGGCTCCATGGATGTGCTGAGAAATGGGTTAGGATCCTTTAAAAAACAGAAGAGACAAAAGCTCAACCAAGAATACTGATGTTTTAAGTAAAGTGAAAGAATCATCCTCAATATTTTTGAGGAATATTCATGTCAACATGTGTGGGTCACGTTCATCCCATTTAAGACTTTAAGGACGAACTCAAACGTTCTATCTATTAAACTATTACTCTCTGAACAAACATTTCTTACCCTCAGATACTAAAGATCTCACACTACATCTTTCACAGATGACCCAGAAAGGACAGATTCATCTAATGTACACCGTGCTGCACTATTTATTAGTATTGACTGATAAAATTACTGGACACCCTCATTTTTAGAACACTGTGTGCCCTGATTGCTCTTTAGCAACTTTTAGGGGACTTTGTTCAGTGAAGCAGCTTAGGGCCCAGATGCATCTGTGTGGCAGAACTGGCTGTAACATGGCCACAGGCTAGAGGGTCAAACTGTGCACTGGTGCTCCCTCTGCTTCTCATCAGGACCATGACAGATGAAGCTTAGTCCAGGCAAATTTTCTGCTGCTCTGACTCTGCCTTCTGTCTGCACTTATTAGTGATGCAGTGATGAAGAGCAGGGCCATCAGAGGGAAAGTAAAGTTCTTTCTATTCTTTGAGCTTGTTTTGTAATTGGCCATAGGGGCCAGGCTTAAAGGGCACTCAGTGGCTTTCTTTGCTGTAAAATGCTGCTCTAACAAATCACTACTTCTGTCTGTTACACAACAATGTAGGAAAACACTTATGGTTTTTAGTTTTTAAGTTTTTTAGTGGTTTTAAAACCTTTGTTCTGCGCAACTCAACTGCATTGCATACTTTAATGTCACCATAACCGTAGCTGGGTTGACCTTCTATAGGACATAGGCCTATTCAGAGATGTCCACACGTCTATGTACCCAAGACTTTGTACTTAGCATTTACCACATCAGCTGAGATTGTATTAGAACTAGGTTTTTATACAATCTACCACTTAAGAAACATTGCCCAAAGCTTTCTGTTCAAGATTATTATTATCATTTTCCAGCATTCACAGCGCCACTGTATGTACTCACTAAGTGCTGAGTATATCCTGGTAACAAATCAGCTGTAACTCATCTGTAAAACTCTTGGGCTCAAACTCATCTTTACCAATAGTACTATTAAATATCTAATTTTCCATTATGGCTCAAAACTACTACAAGTTAACTTACAAGGTCTACAAATTCAAGCCTAGTTCTCAAACTAGCTCTAGTCTTCTTTTCCTTTCGGCTGTTCCCTTTCAGGAGTCGCCACAGCGAATCATGTGCCTCCATCTAACCCTGTCCTCTGCATCCTCTTCTCTACTCCTACTAATCTTTGCTACTTCCTGCTCCACACCAGTCACCTCTTCTACTCTTCGTTCCCTTTCATTTTCCTCATTCATCAACTTTTCAAAGTTCTCCTTCCATCTTCCCATCACACTCCTGGCACCTGTCAATAAATCTCCATCGTTATCTTTAATCGCACTAACCTGCTGCACATACTTACCATCTCTATCTCTTTGTCTCACCAACCTGTACAAATCCACCTCTCCCTCTTTAGTGTCCAACCTAACATACAAGTCCTCATATGCTCTTTGTTTGGCCTTTGCCACCTCTACCTTCACCTTACGCTGTATCTCCCTGTACTCCTGTCTACTCTCTTCAGTCCTCTCAGTGTCCCACTTCTTCTTAGCTAACCTCTTTCTCTGTATACACTCCTGAACTTCCTCGTTCCACCACCAAGTCTCCTTGTCCACTTTCCTCTTTCCAGATGACACACCGAGTACCCTCCTACCTGTCTCCCTGATCACATTAGCTGTAGTGGTCCAGTCATCTGGAAGCACCTCCAAACCACCCAGAGTCTGTCTCAGCTCCTCCCTGAAAACTACACAACATTCTTCCTTTTTCAACTTCCACCACTTCGTCCTCTGCTCTGCCTTTGTCCTCTTCATCTTCCTCACCACCAGCATCATTTTATACACCACCATCCTGTGTTGTCTGGCTACACTCTCCCCTACCAACACTTTACAGTCACTGATCTCTTTCAGACCAAACCTGCCCATTACATTCTCATCACCTCTTGGGATGCTCTGCATCACTTCGTCTAGAATTTCCCCTTCTCTTCTAACTCACATCCTACCTGTGGGGCATAACCACTAATGACATTGAACATCACCCCTTCAATTTCCAGCTTCAGACTCATCAACCTGTCTGATACTCTAATCACCTCTACAACATTCCTCACAAACTCCTCTTTCAGGATAACTCCTACTCCATTTCTTTTCCTATCTGACCCATGGTGGAACAACTTTGTCACTTGGTCTCCTGGACACACAGTATATCCACCTTCCTTTTCTGCATCATGTCAACCAACTCTCCTGCCTTCCCTGTGATAGTCCCTACTGTCAGTCCTACACTATTAGCTTTCCTCTTCTCTCTCTGCCTACGAACACACCTTCCTCCTCTTCTTCTTCGTCTTCGACCAACAGTAGTCCAATTTCCACCGGTACCCTGTAGGTCAACAGCACCGGTGGCGGTCGTTGTTAACCCGACTGATCCGGTAGGAAGTCATTGTCACGATTTGCATTTTTTTCAAACTATCTCTAGTGCACTGTTGAAATACAACCTGCCAAAAAAAAACTTGACAGTGATGGAAAAACTACAAATACTGCAAAATATTTCATATACATACGTAAGGGCTCTCTAGCCTTGGAAAAAAAAATGACTTGAAGTGAGAAACTTTCTATCTGCACCACTGTTAATTCACAAATGGAACGGTATATGTCTTATTTGAGAGCTGACTCATGATGTGGTGGAGGAGAGTTAGGAGGTGTGTAAAGGAAAATGGGATGGTTACATATGCTATATGTGGCGCATTCACATGCTGAGTGTCCTGGAGCAAGACACTGAACCCCAACTCAGTTGCTCCCGGTGAGCGCTGGCCAGCTACAAAGCAGCTCCCCCATCGGTGTGTGAGTGTGTGTGTGATTGTGAGTGTGAATGGGTGAATAAGAAGCAGTGTAAAGTGCTTTGAGTGCCAATAGGTAGAAAAGTGCTATATAAGTGCAGAACATTTATACGCTTAGTCAGTTTTGTATGTGGCAGCAAAAAGATGAAAAGTGTAAAAATTACTCTAAACCTTTCTATGCCACAGCTGATTAAAAATGTTGGAAAACCTACATTTTGAAAATTCTTAGGGCACCATCAGCTTTGCTGTTTTAGCAAGGTCGGAACAACATGCCATATTTATTTCTAGTGGCCTCGACAGGCAAAAGTCAATATTTAGTGTGACCTCCCTTTGCACTTAGCACATCCTCAATTCTTCTGGGAGACAGTCATGAAAGTAATGGACTAGAATATTAAACCACGCTTCAACTCTTTTGCCCTGTTCACCTTTTGAAACAGTGGTTTCCTTGGTGCTTTCCTTCCAAGGTTTTTCTTGGTCTTTTGCTCAATAGAGTTTAAGACATGTCATGTACTAGGGGAAGTCACATGAAATAATTGCCACTTTAGCTTATAGAAGCTATAATTTGTGTTTGAAATACTGTGTATACATTTCCTATTTTTTGTTTAGTTTTATTCTAATATACAGACAAAATATAAATGTATCATATCATCACTAAAACAACACACTTTGACCTAAGACTTTTGCACAGTACTGTAAGTGGGTGTAGAACAGCTTCTGTTGAGAGAAGTATCCACTTTAAAATCATTAGTACTTTGAAAGTGCAGTGAAGGGAGCTATTCACAACTCACAGAAGGTCTCAAACAAAAAGGTATGAAAGACTTATCAATTCCACCAATCTTACATACCTAAAACTCCCAACCAGTAAGTTAGAACTGATAAAGTCTTTTCTGCTGCTGACCTGCTGGCTATGCTGTAAATTAGGAAGGGTTTCAGTATTTTTACCTGCTTTGAGTACATTTCATGGACGGGGGCATCAGTGAAGCAGTAGTGATGGAAGAGGCCCATCTTCTGGTTGAGCAGGCAGTGGACAACGTGAGCCCTTGCATTCTGCCACTTAACAAGGCGGACCAGCTCCCGATTCAGAGAGCCACCCAGGTCGACAGACCAGTTATAGCTGTACAGAGTCACCTAAAAAACAAATATAAAATTAATAAAATGTCAAAAATAACCACAACATGCTTGCACCTAAAATTTAGTATACAACTGGATTAATTTGTAAAAGCTATGTTTGTAGGTTCCCTCCAAGTAATGACCACTGTGAAACCTGAGCATGATACGTCAATCCCATAATGGACATAGGACGTTACAACCAGCTCTTCTCATAACACACTCCAGTACAACTCAACTACCCACTTTGACCTCAATAATAAACTGAAAACAAACAGGACCTTTCAAATTTCTTGTTCTCTGTTTGGCCTGAGGGACACTCCCATATGCCAACTCACCTTTTTATCCAGGATTCTCATAAAGAGGAACCTCTGGCGAGGAGCCAATCCTGTCCCAGTCTGGCTGGGACTGAACCAATCACTCTGCTCCAGAGCCTCGAAGCGCTGGAAGCCCTTATGAGCTGGACAGGAGAGAGCGAAATTCAGTGAAACACCAAAGAATATGAATCAAATCTAGAGAGCACACTCTGAAAGTCCTTTAACACAGGCTCCTTACTGACCCACAGGACAATCTTTCATCTATTCTTCACCACACTGCAGGATCTTAGTCAGTGATCTGCACCATGTAATTGGTTTTAAATAACGATTTTACTTGTAAGTCATGTTTATCTGTACTTTTACTGGGGGACTGTTCAGTCGGTCTTTATACATGTACAACCTGGAGCTTCATGCACTGAATACAATCAGGATTCTCAGAGATTTCCAGGGTTTGGCTGAAAGACAGATTAAAGCTTTACTGATAACAACAAATCATAGTCTTAATATTTCAGGTGTTGGTGGGAAACAATTTGCATAATAAGAAAACCATGATCAGAGGGAGATTAATGTGTGTCACACAGGGCCCAATCTCTGTGGTTTTTCTTCTCTTTTTAAATGCCTTCGCCTTTGCAGTTGAAAGGTACTTGTCTTTTGTCCAATTTTAATCCGGCTTACTTGTTAACTAATGCAAATACTTAAAAAGAAAACTAAATATAAATATATGAAATAATATATTATTACATAAACAGCAATTTAAGAAATCCAATCAGCATCAATGTGTCAAGCTGAAAGGCAAACTTACGTGTGAACCTATTTAGCACTGGGGTGTTTTCCTCATCTGAACTGTGCTCTGTAGGCAAACAGAGATGGTACAAACAGCAAGGAAGCATGGACAGTGAAACACACAGCTCAACACAAACTGATGTTAGCAGACACTAGCAAAATAATACATGTATGTTAGACAGCTGCTAGCATGGACAAAAAAAGCACAGAATCAAAGAGTGACAACAAGGAGAAAGCTTCAAACAGGAACGGCTTGGAGTTTTACGTCTACTCTACATTGTTAGCAAAATGCTGCTCAGTGTCTCAGTGAACACTAATACTTTCTGTTATCATTTGACTATGACTTGTACTTTACGCAAAATGTCACTGTAAACTATAATTTTATTTCTCCTCCATTACCTTTTCTTTCATAGTCATTACCTAAACTGTTCTGACCAGAGTAGTGAAGTGTATCATCACATGCCAGGGCATCTTATACACTGCTGACCCACAACATTCAAAACTAATATTGGAAAGGTCCATCTGTGCCACCACCTCAGCTCTGACCAACCAAAACCTCCAAAGGTTTCCTGTGGTATCTGCCATCTCAGGGGGATGTGTGTCACAAAGCAATGAATCCTGATGGAAGCTTCAAACATTTTGCATGGTGCTTTGCTTTCATGTCTTCTCCCTTATTTTTTTACTTGTTTTGTACCTCACTTGTAAGTCGCTATGAAGTAGATGAGTAAACAGGAAAATGTGATTCATTAGAACAGGCCACTTTCTTTAATGGCTCTAGTCACCTTCCGATGCGTATAAACCCAGTATGGGCTATTTTCGTGGTACATTAACTCAGCAGGGCCACTCTGAGTGGTCTGTGGCTACAAGCTGCACTGTGTGTGTTTTGAAACCTTGATCATAAACCTTTCAACAATTTGTGCAACAGTACTGTAGCTCTTCTTTGGGATCAGAGAAGAAAGGCTTCACTTCCCACTTGCACCATTGGCAGCACTGTGGAGATATTCACTGCTAACGTTTTTTGAGCAAGGATCACCCTTTGGACCAATCAGAAAGCCAATCCCTGTTGCAAAAGGGTATCTGTTGCATAGCTACTGTATGAAACACCATGACCTTTGACCCAGTCCAGTCTCATGTTATAGCTACCTTGATTCAAAAATCATGTATATTGTAGCCTTAAATGAGCATAATAGTGGATAAGAAAAGCAAAACTACAACATCTACTTACTGAAATTTATATTCTGTTGCTGATAAAAGGAAAATAAAGTGCAACAGTTGAGCTGTGTAAGACTCATTTGAATTTGTTTAAAAATGATAATTACTTGAAACTAGATTGTTTGCAAATTCATTAACAGAATGTGAATATATTACAGGCAGGCTATCAGATGTGACATCACTTCATTACAAGAGCATAATATTTCTAAGACCACTTCATTATTCTGGATAAATTTTTTCATAGTCACTATGTTTCTGGATATATCAAGTTCAAATTGCTTTGGTGGTGAACTTTCGTTTGAATATTAATACTTGTACTACTTCTACGTCTACTCTACATGCGTCTTAGGCATTTTCACAAAGCTTACAAACTAGACAGAAAGAAATTAAAAAGAAGCAGGTCATGAGCAGGTATTAAAACAAACCCTGACCTAGGATTGACTGTGTTGACAGTGCAGAGGATGAGCATCAAGGCTGTAGGTGATCTCTGGAAATGTTCAAAGACACTGTCTAGCGGATTTACCTTGCTCTGTACTACAATGCCACTGGTGGAAGTTGCGGCCAATGAGAATGAAGCTTCTTGTAGCATCTGGAGGCTGGCTGATGTTCTGGACAAGAGGGAATGGTACAAATACGTCTCCAACCTGGGGACAGCTAAAAAGGTTTGAGACATGAAAAGAACCATTACAGTGGTGGACGTACAGTATAACCCAACAGTAACACAATCCTGGCCAGAGATATTAAAGATAATGAGATATCAATGTGTAACAATGAACAGCTGCAGGAAATAGAACAGATAACTGCACACTAAGCTTTCATAATTTATATAACCAACATTTCGATCATAAGGTTCCTTTTCAGTCAATTCACTTGGTACAACACATGTAGGTGACATCACGCCCTCGTGTGGCCTGGCTGAAGACACAGCCTGTGGTGATGTATGTGCAGCCCCGCATGCATGTGCAATTCATAGCCGGACAGAATGTATGCTTTATCCTAGTATCCTTGATTTTGTTTAGCTAATACAACAAACGCAGAACCTCTGCTTACTGTCTAATGTTGACATCATGTTTTTGTAGTGTGCATGTGTGGAATGCATCCTGTGTGTGTTGACCCAGGACTAGCACAAATCTGGTGGGGTTGAGTTGCTTCTAACAAACAATAGGACAATATTTTCTTATGCTTTTACATTCAAAATGGCACCACTGTAACAAAATGCAACTACAATTAAACTATATTTAACTTTAGCTAATGAGCAAGCCTGCAGCAACAAAGTAGAAAAAGTGTTGAACACTGTAAGAGATACAAACTGTTCAGTTGTTTAAAAAGTAAAATATGTGAGCAATGTAAATAATGTTTAACCAATTTCCAGGATTTGTAACAAAGAAGGAAGCTTACATTTAAGAAAGCTTTACTTTTCACACAAACTATGGTCAGTAGAATTTTGAAAAGTGATCAAAATGGTCATTTGGACAAAAAATAAGAAACAAATACAGGAGGCTAGGCGTTAAACCCATATATCCAACTCATACTCACCTTGTTTTTTCAAATGCCTTCACTGTTGTATCACTGGCCAGAGAACTGACCAAACTAACAACCTCTGACAATATGGAAGGCAGCAGAAAGTGTGAAGCAATTTCAGCAGTGCACTGCTGAATGGAGGGGCAACCTGTTCACCAGCAGCCCAGTCAGAAAGGAGAGTGAGGGAGACATCAGTGTTCAGAATATAAAAACACATGAGAAAGAGCCAGTTTTCTTAATGTTTTTTTTTTGGTTTTTTTTTTAACTTCCGTTAGAAAATGTGGGAGTAGTAACAAAACACCTACCAAGCGTAGCCATGAAGGTTATCCATGGCTCACAGGTGACCTGGTAGATAGGATGCAGAGTACCCGAATCTCCCTCCTCCAGCTGAGACACATGCCTTCTAAACAAAAAACAAGAAAAAAAAAAAAAGAGGGCACATCAAAGGACGTTGATACAGATCCTGCAAGACTCAAAGATTTCTTTTTTTAAACTGTGACAGACCAACAGCTGCCTGAATATATACTGTACAGCTGCAACTCGTTGCATTAATGATTGTATTCCTTTTCCAAAGGGTTAGGGTCTGTAAGAGGGAGAATCAATAGTAGTATGGGCAACACTTCTTTCATCACACATGGAGCCACAAGGTTACTGGTTACAGGTTGTTACTTGTTTTAGCCTGCTGTAAATGCTTAAAGTCCAGTTTTAGTGGATTGGCCACTGAAGCCACCTTCCACAGCCACAGTGGGCTCATCTTTGGTGGGCTGTCTCTCTGTAAGCTTTACGCTGTCGTGCGTTTGTCTTTTTCACAGTGCAAAACAGTCTTACCACTTGCTGCACATAATTTACATGTCAACATACTGTTTGTTTTTTAGGGGCGTGACAAAAATGAAAACTGAAATTGTATTTGTAAACTATTACTGTACTCATGACTGGGAAAAGTTATATCATTATTACAGTAATGCATTACTAGTAACATTATAGCCCAACACTGGCAGCAGGCAAAAGAAAATCAAAAACTAGTTTTGCTGAACCTATATGAGAACTTTGTCCTGTGCATAACTCTTTATTAGTAATGAGTTAATTTAATAATAGTTTCCCTATTAACAAGTAGTTTAACAATTGAATAAAATGTGACTTAAGCCCCATACAACATATCAGCTAGGTCATGGGTTCAATTCCAGGTCTGGCAGAGCCTTGTTGTATGTCATTCCCCTGTCTCCACCCTGTTTCCTTCAAATCAGAGTATACAAAAACCCCACACTCTTTGATTCACAGCACCCTCTGGGGCACTAACGGGGTGTAATCAGAACCCTACACCTCTGGGTGAGTGGGTATGAGGGTGAGGGGGGACGAGGAGGAACGAACACAATCTCAATTAAGAAGCACTCAAAGCCTGTGGCTACCCAAGCAGGTCCTTTGTCACAGAAAGGTCCAGGACGAGCATGTCCACAACAGACAGGAAAGAACACGACAACAAATGAAACAACTTTTTCAATTCACGTGTCTGAAGTGTGAAGTGTTTGATTAAATCGTGTTTTTGTTTCTGTCGGATCATCTGTGGGCATTAAGAGATCCACCGAATCAGATGCCTCTGGGATCTTTGTTCTCTCAATAATAATTAAATAAAAATCTAATCAGGGAGGGTCTTTTTGTTCTTTTGGTTAAATTTGCACAAATACTTTCATTGTTAATAATTCACTGCGATCATGTTAGAGATTTCAGTTACATCCCACCTCTGGGCCTGCTCTAGCTCCACAACCATAGCCTTCTCCTGGCTCCACTGCTGCTTCACAGTCTCCGTCTTGTGTCTCCGTCTTGCTGCTCGGCCCTCCTCGCCTCTTTCTTGCACTATGTCATCAGTTGTCTTGGGGCTTCCGAGCTCTGACGAATCTGGTTTACTCTGCAAGAATGTAAAAGAACACATGGACACTTTATACATATAAGAACCAACACAGCTCCATTTGAGGATCTCAAGTGTTTTGTTCGCTCATATAACCAAAACCCTAAAACGTAAAAAAAAAACAAAAAAACAAGAAGATCCACAGAAGTGCGTTACAAGAAAACAGGTAATTCTGCAGTAATTCTGCAAAAGTATGTGGTTTACATTTGGTTATTCCATTTAGTATATTTAAAGAGATTATATTATATTGACAGTAACAATTTAACTTGGGTGTTTAAAACAAATCTTATTATAGCCAGTGAAGAGACAATACAGAACGGGGTTCCATAACGAACTAGAGAAGGATGGACTGACCAGTATGTCCCAAAAACTCCGGCGGGTGCTCTTTCCAGTGGGTGTAGTGGACTCCGGTGTGCTGGCCCCTGTCACAGGGATGCTTCCCGCAGCTTGGGGTAAGGTGATGGGGGAAGGGCTGGTTTTAAAGGCCCGTGAGGTACTGCGCTGCCTGGGGCTGTCCTTCACCTCTTTCATCTCAGGCAAAGAAATCAGAAGACCTGAAGGCACAACATGTCTTTATATATGGCGCTAATATCACAGTTCAGCATACATCTGACTTTTAATGTTACCATCTCATGTTTTTAACCCTGTAAAGATGCTGCACTTTCATCCCAAATTACCAGGCAACATTATAAGGTAGAACACCATTATTTTTCAATGCAACGCAGATGACACCCAGTGATATTTATCTATAACACCAGATTAAACAAATTGATTAGTAAAACTTGCTGTAGCTCTATTGGCCCAAAAGGAGACCAGAATGCTGAAAGTAAAACAGTTGGGGCCTTCAACAATTTACAGGTTTGTAGTTTGGATCAATTTGTTGTACTTTCAAATTGATGTTTTAAGACATTTCTTTCTTCACCTGACTATTACAATCTCCTATGTCACATGTCACATTTTACATTCTTTATATGTGAGGTCTGGGAGTAACATGGACAAAATGTGTTGGCCAGCTAGCAGTAATTAGAGAGCTGGATAAGATGCTGTCAGGCCTTTAGCTAATTTTTACTAGTGTCTACTCACTGTAGTGCAATGAAAAACTAATAAATAAATAAATCACCCTGCAAGCCCAGAAAATTATGGTACACAAGATACTGTGATAGTTCCTTCCCATAAAAATCTTCATATCATCAATAACTTAATATTGATGATAGGTTGATGATGACAGCTGCATGACGTGATTGCAGAAGTTAGTTTGTTTAGTATTTCATGATCTCTTATTTTTAATCAGTTAAATCAGGTAAGAAAGATCTGAAAAATAAATATAAGCTGTCTTCAGGTCTTAGTTTTCGACCCAGAATTCTTTTTTTTGCCAAGATTAAATCTTTTAAATCACCTTTGTGCTAAAAGTCCTCCAGTTTCCCAAAATGCTAGAACTGTGTAGATTGCTCTTTAGGGCTGTTGGATTATGGTAGACATGTTACAAACATAGCTGGAATCAAAGCCGCGTTTCTCTCCAACAAATCAAAGGATCTGCCATTGCTACAAAAGCAGCCCATCTAAGCGAGCTCACATAAAATTGAGGTATTTGACCAAGCAGAACAGTAAGGTAGTTCTGAGAGAAATAAAAAACTATCAAACAATCAAATCACATTTAAAGATAAATTCAAATGATTGCATGACAACTTTTACTTTCCTATATACACTTAAATTTTTTTTTACAAAACAATGATATGACCTGCACCGTGTCCACACATGGACTCAGTTCAATCTGATACAAAAGCAGTACAGCTATAGTTTACATTATCAGAGAGAAAGTGATTCAAATGTGCAGCGGTAGCAGACTTTATTACAATGCATTTAGAGGAGCCTTATTACAAACGTGTACAGCAGAGAGGACAGATGGATTTACCTTTAGCCTCGTCCTTTTTTGCTTTAGTTGCTGGGCACTGCACCCCCACACAGAGAGGATTGGGCAAGACTCTCAGCTCCATGACAACATCACAGAGTGCATGGCGCAGCACCCCCTGCAGTTTATCACTCAGTTGTAAAGAGCTGATGTTGCCTTGTTCCCAGATGTCAAAGCGAACATATAGCTGTGGCTCTGTCAGAAGACAAAGCAGATGGACAGTGATGGGTAAGTTTTAATACTCTCTGCGTGTTACTGAGTATAAGAAAACATTAGAGAAAACATTAAGAAGAACAAGCCTGGTGACTTTTTTTTTTAATCACAGGTCTTTTTACATTTTTCGGCTTATCGGCTTAAGTTCAGGGTTCATTGGTCCATGAGTTGAGTTGGCAAATCTTTTATTCCTGAATGCAAACCCTCCCCAATTCTACTGGGCTTGGGACCAGCACTTAACAGCTGGGGACAATTTCACATATGAAAATCAATGATATACAATTCAGCATTATAAAGCCTCTTTGCATGTGTTCATAGGTTCAGCAGCCCTAAATTTATCATATTGTTTTTACAAGTGCCTTGTAAAAGTCTTTATAAGTCACTTTCTACTTCAGAATTTTTTTTTCAGACATTTAGGGCAGTGTGTTAGCTGCCTCTGTCTCTTTGCCCTCTCGTCTCCTCTCTCTCCCTGCAGCTGTTACTTTGCCTCCACATTCTACACTCACGAACATAGAAAAAAAGAAAAGGTCTGAATGTACCGTTTTCTGTCACTATACAGGTAAAATCTGTGAGCCAGGCTTCCACAATAAGTCAGAGGTGAAGGAAAAGTCAGAACATTTGTCTGCTGCATGTATGCAGAAGTGTGTACTGTATGTAAGAGCTGATTTCTCTGAGTACACAAAAGATGTCTTTAGACATCTGCTCTGCTCCATTTTAAATTAAAATACAGTAAAATGTAATGAATTAATAAATTATAAAAATGAACCCCTGCACTTTCATAACCAACCAAGCAATTGTGGAGCAGGAACACAGCCACTAAGTTTCAGCCTTTGATTTCTCATTCATTTTCATTTATTCATTTATTCCTTGCAAAACTTTAGCAACCGAAAACCTGTTTTGGTTACAAAAAATTCAGGGCTTTTGCTGTTAAAATGTGTGAATGGTAACTATATTGGGTGGTGGTATTAAAGTTTAAACAACTATGATAATGTTGCCTAAACAAATAAACGTGACTTCAGAGCCTCTAGAGCAGAAAACAAAGGTATAACATTTAGCTGCTAAATAAACTGAGATCTTTTGATGTAAAACAAGACTGGAGTGCTGTACGGTACATTCAGACCTTCTTTCTGGTCCTGACGTTTCTCTGTTGTCTGCTGCATAACTTCTGCCAGATGCACAAGTGAAGCAGTTGCATTTTTATAATTTTGCAAAGTCATAAACAGGCTAAACTGCTATTTAACCTGATAAAAATCCAAACCAGTGCTTATAGAAAAGTGTGATCATGGCAGTAATAACCTTTGACAGTATTAGTGCTGTACAGCCACTTAAATACTGCAGGACCACAGGCCACTGACAAGAAAACTGGAATTGAGTTCAGATTGCATAGAGCTAATTATTGAGGCACAGAAATCACATGACAAGGAGAAATATTTGTAGTTACCATGTAGCATTATTTTGGTGTTTGTACATCCTGCCTTTCTTTCACATACGACTTGTCATTTTACACATATAACACACAGCGACAGATTGTCCAAGTCAGAAATGTTCTCGAGAGAAACATTTGTGTTCAAGCAGACATTTCTGTTCTTACATAAACTGGCTCCCGGTAAAGTCCAGAGAAGATGGGGATTTCCAGCGCATGTGTCACAGAGGCTTTTTTCTGTGCAGCCTGTTCCACCTTTTATTAGTGGGATGCACTTTAGATGCATTTATATTATTTATAATATAAATTAAGATAAAATTCAATTCAAACATTTCTGCAGTTGAATTATGTGTATTATAACAGATTGGGGTCGTGACATCATTAGAATTCCAACATCTATTAGTATCTCATGAAAATAGAGGAGTGTCTACACTTACGTTTACCTATAGGTCATAAGTCTCAATATGTTTCTGTGAGTAAAGCACTGCTGTCTGGTGGTGCCCTGGAATTGCACCAATGGGGCTTAAATGAAGGGGGGGGGGTTACTTTGAAAAGCTTTCGCCCCTTGTCAGGAAACAGCAGAAGGGGGGCAGCTGAAAGGGGGATAAGAACTGGATAAAAAAACCTGTTTAAAACTGTCTTTCAGCTGGTTAGGAGCAACATTTCTCAGCCACTACAAGCGGATTATCAAGTCGTTTGAAGGGAAATTGGGAGTTGGGTGTTTGAATCAACAGGATGAGCATCAGGTGTGTCTGGTAGGTGCTGCAATATTTAAAGATAACTTCAGGTCATCAATGTCTTATTTTAATGACTAGTTTTAAAACATTTCTGAAGACATTAGAAAAAGAACTGTTAGAGTTTGGAGTCCTCCAGCTAGTCTACAAACAGTATTGAATAAGACAGAAGATATGGTTGTTAATGCAGAGTAAAAATTTAAACCTACTATTTGAGGTTGGCCAAATTTTTATTTTTGGACAGAAACACCCACTAAAACTTCAAATGCATTTAAATGTATGGCCATCCACATATGTGATGCATGGACACAAATCTTAACATATTACAGATTTATGTCAATGAACCCTGAAGATGTATTCGTTATATTTTAGAAGCAATTATTATTTAGACATTACAATTACTAGCCACTTATAGCAGGTTTTACAATAAAATATCCAATGACAGAGTGAAGGTTTGTTAAAGAGTAAGAACATGTGAAATTTAAAAGGAGGAACTGTGCTGGTTTCTCACATAAAATGCAGTTTACTAGTGAGTCTATGAAATCAGTCCTTAAATTACTTGTGGGAATTTAGAGGAGCTTTCTCAAGCCTGAGAAACAAATCCTGAGGATGTAATCATGTAGAAGTGGCCTGACTCATACTTTCTGGCTTTCTGCCAGTGTTGGAAGGAGGCAAAAAGGGAATTTATGGGCTTAGTGTTCACTCTAGCCAATGAGGCTAAATGACCTTTATATGGAACGTTTCGGTGTTGTTTAGTCGTACCTGAACTGACACTGATGGAGTCCACTCTAACTACAGTTGTCAGCTTATCAAAATGGTCTGGGTCAAGAGGGGTGGTGCAGTTCTCTGATTTCTGCACTGAAGCACAGTCCTGAGGTAGAACCTGAAGGGGACGACCATGGGCATCCACAAATGAGAGGGCAATGCAGGCAATACCTGAAAGAGCAGGGAAGTGTGTTAACACCAGCAAACTTCTAACAGATCACAGATTATGTGTTTGCACCTAACGCCAAGAAAAATTCCTCCTACTACTGTTAAGTGTTCTTAACTGTGCCATGTCTGATTCTGATTCAGATTCAAAAACTCTAGTCAGCACATCAAGTTTCCATGACCTCCTCATTCACATCGTTTCCTTTACTTCACAACTACATGGATGATCCTTGACAGTGAAGTAATCTAGTCCAACATTATTTTGTTTAGTTACCGTTATATCAGTTAAGCCTTCGGTTTTGTCACAGCAGCACAAATATAAATGAACACAACAGAACCAACCAGCACAGTAAAAGTGAGTGTTATCATCCATTTTCAATACTTTGAAGCTTCAATTCGTCACAGCAACATTACAGCTGCCTGCCTGAAATTCTGTAGGTCCCCTTCATAAAAAAAAAAACAAGAGCTCTAATTCATCAAAGCATGAACTCCACAAGACTTGAAGGTGTCTCCTTTGGGCCTCAATACACTGGACTCCCATAGCACATTCTGGTGCCGTATTTCTTTCAGGAAAGTGATGCACACACCTGGCTGCCCACATGATGTACTGTCACTGCCAGTCGTGGTTTTGAGGACTGGTGCATAGCTTCCCTTATAACACTGCTTGTGTGAATGTGGTAGTTTTGAGATGGTACTGACTTTCATTGTGCCGCACAACCAGCTCCGTACATGAACCAGGGTGGATTTGTTGACCTTTCAGACAGGAAAGACCGTAGACAGCTGCTTCATCATTATCATATATACTTCACTAAAACTACCGCATCATATACATATTCAAAATATCAAAAAACATATTGCATGGTCTCTACTATGGATATATACTGAGTAGTCTCATTACGCTACAAGTCCTGCTAATCAGCTACACCTGCCCAGTGCAGTTAGAACTCTTGACCACAAGCAGCAGCAGTGAGAAGCAGCATTTGAAAACACATATGGACAAGTTACCAAAGGGAGATTTGTGTTTTCTGGACATGTTTCTTAAACATCAAGGTCAAATTTTGCAAGAGATTAGAACTAACAACGGAGTAGTGGGTTTTTTAAATGTGCATATGGCATGTTTTAATATCCAAGTTAAAACCAAAGTGCACAGCCTCTCTAAGATCCACCTGAATCTTCACACAGCATGGCTTTGCAGGAAAAGAGTCTGTGTGCTGAACTGGCCTGTCTACAATCCAGACTTTTCACCAATAGAAAAGATTTGGCGCATCAAAAAGCAAAAAAAATCCAGCAACAAAGGGCCACAACTGTTGAGCAGCTAGAATGTTTGCCGTGTACCTGACTTGTAAGTCGCTTTGGATAAAAGCAGATGCTAAATGACTAAATGTAAATGTAAACCCTGCATTAGACAAGAATGGGACAACATTTCTGTCCTCAAACTCCAGCAACTGGTCTCCTCAGTTCCCACAGGTTTACAGACAGTTATTAAAAGAAGAGGAGACGCTACACAATGGTAAAAATCACCTTGTTCTAACTTTTTTAAGATGTGTCGCTGCCATCAAATTCAAAATGGGCTGATATTTTTCATGAAGTGTTAAAATGTTTTAGTTTCTACACCTGATATGTTGCTTCTGTTCTATTTTCAATAAAATATGGGATGATGAGATTTGCAAATTATTACATTTACACATCCTCACTACATTTTTGGAATTGGGGTTGTACATTTTTTTGATTGTAGTTTTAAAAGCCATCTGAAATAATTGAAATAATTGCAATGCTAGACAATGACATACAATTCCCATGAGCATGACCCTTTGAGCTGCCATACTACAGTGCAGTAATCAGTAACCAGACACCCAGAACATCAGATGGCACATGATATGCACAGTAATTTAGCATGGTTTTGCAGCCCAGGTGGACAATGGAGAAATGTAATGTGAAAATATAGTGCTTTGAAAGTGAGCTGATAAGCTGGATAAAGCTTAGGTTTTTCCAAAAGTGCACTGAAAATTGACCAACTTGGCTAATAACGTAATATTTAGAATTCTGCACTCTTCTTTAGTCAAGACTTTGTTACTTTTGAGGGAGGTCAGTTCTCTTTCTGCAAAATGCTGGAACAGACTTATTCATGGCGTGGCTTAAAATGTGAAACCACCAAAAAAATAAATAGAAAAACATTTCTAGAGGATGACTAACCCTTCCTTTTTTAATCAATTGTGTGGTGATATTACAGCTGAGATGAATATGGGATTTAAAACAATCCAAAACTGTGCAGTCAGATAAGAGCGATCAGGTGCAGTGTCCATTCTCTTAACACATTACCAATAAAGGGGTGTGACAGTACGGTAAAAGACTTCCATGAAGGATGGTTCTTTGAATCCTCGCTTATGTCTCCTCCAAATGAAAATAAGTAAATTGAGATGTTATTAATAACTGGGGCCTGGAAACAATTTCAGGGTTGAACGGGGGCATAAAAACAGGCAATGGAAAGCACCAATAAGTGGTGCAAACTGGATGAGGCTAATTCTGGTAAATTTGTTTTGGGTAGAAGAGCAGAGAACTGTATGAGCAGGGTTTATTAGTGGCTATTTCTAACAATGATTAACAGTGGTGGAGGCTGAAAAACTGGGATCTGTTTAAACAGTTCTGGATTCAACAGCACTTTAAGGTACATGAGGCCATTTCTTCTGATGCCAGAGCCTTTAATTAATAGCTCTGTGTAAAACAAGGATGCTGGACAACCGCGTAAAACCATGATATTAAAATGGAATTAACATTTAAGCCAGTGGGGCTATGAGTCTAGACCACAAAGATACAATGTAGATAAAAGGCTTGGTTAAGCTTGAGTGTTGAGAGAATTTAAAGCCAGTTTAAGGTTCTAATCAGACAGAATGGGTTTTTAAATTAAAAAACCTGAGGTGCACTGCAGCTTGCTGCATCTTTTTTTTTTTTTTACTATGCAGCCACTGAATCACTGACCTTAAGTAAAGAGTGTTAGCTAAACATATCTTAACAAACATTCATGATTTCTTTAGTTATCTCCATTAAAAATTGGACAGGCAAATGGTACCTGGTCTGGCTTTAGTTAAGAATGAGAGGCTTCTCTTGACTATGCTCCACAAAGAAACAGAGATTCATGCAGCTACATGAGACAGAAAGGGGATGCGTATAATTAGCTTATCCAGGCGTTTCACCCGGGTGACTGTCACTTCCTGTATTGTTTTGGGATGAATGGACAGACTGGCAATCTGCTAACAATTATCAGGCCTCTCAGTTATTCTCACTGGATAATTAAATAAACAACATGAGGCTCAGAGTTTAAACATCTGGTTGTAGCTGTAAAAATGTGAGGTGCATAGAGCAGAGAAATGTCCATCCATCCAGTACTGCTTTTTTAATTGGTGGCTGATGATGGCTGACCATGTCAACCTGGGAAATGAGGCTGATGATTGCTACAACGCAGCCTTAATGGACAAACTAAAAGTGATGGAACCTGACATGTGACTCAAGACTTCCATTGTCCAGCAGTGAGAGACATACTGTCCTTTTACTCTAGAGTCATGCTGGCTCATTCCTGTACACAGGGTGACATGTTCATAAAGAGCTGAATAATTCAAAATGCCCCAAAAAATCCATCTGTTAACTGTTACTTTACAAAAACCAAGGTTTATTAGAACCTTCTTTCCTATATATTTGGGTTGTGTATTGTTGTTGGTTGTGTGTGAGAAAAGCCAGCCTAGCAGAAAACACTGGATCAACCACCAGTGACACCACATTCCATGCAGCTGGGAGGTCCATGCTAACTCTATGAAAAACTCAGAGATGAATATGGTTTTAATAATGCTGAAGGAAGCCTTAACTGAAGGGGGTGTGGTACTGCAAATAAATGCCATAAAGGAAAGTAAAAGGCCAGGAGCAGAGCACACAGGGCCAGCAGCAGCATGGGCTTCACAAAACACAATGGCTGTGAAAGGTTGGAGGGGTAACAAAAGAGACATGTGGTTGTACCTTTAAACTGAGAAGGTGGGAAGAGTTGCTGAACCAGCTCCGACATGGTACCTGGGCCAACATCAGAGACATCCAGAGAACAGCAACATCAGTAACTCTTTGCAATCCAATTTACCACCAGTCAACTCTGAGCAGGAGAGGTAGTTGGCAGCACTTCTGACTAACAGCAAGAGTCAGGTTCAAATGCTCAGAGAACCTTTGTGTGTGAAGTGCATTGAATTTTTGTGTATCTTACATGTAAAAGATTTTATTTTTTACACTCCTACTTCCCTCAATTGACCATAGATCTTATAGATAGTCAGTCTTTACATTTGTTAATTTCTTGTTAGGGCTACGCAATATATCAAATTAATTCAATGAATTTGTTTCTCTGTTCTCGAAGGGGAATAATTCCTGAATAACAAAATGGACATTACTGCTTCTTCTGCTGTCACTAAAATGGTAAGTGGTTCTCTGGAGTTATGACAGTAATGGAGATGCCTGTATGTGTGAGCTTTGCAAGTCAACAAGCCTGAGTGTGACGCTGGGGTTCGATAAACCTGCGTTCATTGTCACAAGAAATAAATAAAGCTGTTACATGCTGTTTTTTTTCCTTTTTGAACATTCTGCATTGTGCGTTTCGAGTGATCTTTCTACAGAGCGTAGTATCAAGCTGTCCCCATTTATAAGTGTAAGTATGGACGGATGAACATGTAAAGTCATTGTGATCACTCTGTGATTATATGTCTCCTGAGATCTCTTCTTTGGCAGGTATGGCTCACATCAGATGCTGCTGCTTGTAAATAGAACACTGACGCTGTTTAAGTCAAAACAGTTCTAAAGTACAACTTCATTCTTGTTTTAATGATTGAAAAATAATATATTTTTAATGGTAATTAGGGTCAAACGTACAGTAATTAATAAAGAACAAAGCTCAAAGACCGATGTTTTAAAGGTGGAACTGATTTTAACTGCTTTATGTGCTGACAGGTGGTTAGTCCATAATGACAGATCAGCATACTGCAAGTCATAATAATTCAATTAATAATCATTTTTGAAAACCGTATCATATCTTTATATTGAAATTTATCAGTGGTGTTAATGTCGCAGCTAATTGCGGCAGTTTGTTTTCCTCTTTTTTGCATTCTTTTGGCTGAAAACACAATTAATGCAATGAATGTGCATATTTGGTCCAAGTTCATTCCCAGTTTAGTAAAACTTTTACTTAAAACTCTAAACCATTTATGTGGTAAATAACAAGCTTTAATTAATAAAATTCCAAGCCCACACGTCTGTTAGATGATGTTAGCGTGTTGATTGTGTAAGCCAGCATACTGTGTGACTGCTAACCTTGGCAGCAGTCTGACGTGCTCCTGCTAGTTACACACAATATGTATAAAATAACATAAAATAATAAGATGGCTAAGACACCTTCCCATAAAAGCCAAGACATATGTGGCAAGAGGCCAAACTGCCAGTGGCGTAACAGAGAGAGGAACAAAAAAGGCCAATAGTAACTGATAACACAAGGTTTGTTTCCCTGTGAGCAGGAGGAAAAAGAGAAAGCCGCCTCACAGAAGTAACTGTGTTAATGTACATCAAAATTCGAAGTGGGTAAATAATGAAGGCGAGTGTGTAGCAGTTTCTGTTATGGTAGACAGGCACAGGAAGATGTCTTCTGAATTTAATGTGGGAAAAGAAAGTGTCAGCATACCTAATGATACTATATGACGTTCACATAGGCAGCTCTTGTTGGACTAACTAACATATCTAGGTCCTCGTCCTCAACCTTTGGAGAGCAGCAGGAGTCAACAGTTCAAAAGAAAAAGGAAACTGTTCTGCCTTTGCAGGATTCAGGTTCACTGTGTCCACAGTGTAGAAAAACACAATATGTGATTCAACATGGTACAAATCACTACTACAGTACAACTTAGTCAGGTATCGCACAGTAACGTGGAAAACACAAGCAATTATTTGCTTAACAGAAAAACAAGACCAGACTCATCACACAAACAGAAGAACTACTCAAGGCAGTTACAATGTGCCAGGGCAGGAGAAGCAACCTGGTAATAGAGCTTTGTGTGTTTTTCTTTTTTTACCAGGTTATGGGGTGTCTACTTGCCCTTTGGTTTCCCCTTTGGCATATCTTTCAGCAACTGCATTAAACCCATATGGTGGTGTTAATGTTATGGTGCAGAGTGGTCTGTATGGAAAAATGGCAACGCTAATGATGAACAGGTGTTAAAACACACACAGCATCACAGCTTGCACTGTATGGGGCTGTATAGCAGTGGACTGGTCAGAGAGCCCATAAACAGTCCCTGTCAACTATATATACACCAAAATAATTTCCTAACTCATCCTGCCTCCAGTCCTGTTTTCAAAATGACATCAAATCCGCTTAATAGTTTTTTTTAGTCTAAAAAAAACTTCAAAACTTGTGATGTCCATAATGTTATTTTCAAATTTTGTGTTCTGTTCAAGCAACAGTCTAAAACCCAAGGAAATGGACATTTACAAATAATTGATGATTTTAAGTATTAAAAAAAAAAGAAAAGCAGTACATTCGATAAAATGAACTTAGAACTTGTAAGCTTTCTTTGTTAAGGCTTTCTTAAGAAGGTTTTGGAAAGGGGCTAGAGTCACACACACACACACACGTCAGGGAATGTGATTACCTTTGCCTCCTGTCCCCTGGCCTCCAGGTTTATTGTAGAGGTAGATATCGCCATCAGCCAAGTCACTGCTCAAATGAAAGTAATGCTGCAGACAGAACAGGACAGCAAATCAGCCCCTGGAAGCTCAAACCACACAGATCAGCATTTATTTCATACATCACAATGAGACTTGTCAAAGGGGTCTGCAGAGCTGGAAACCTCCCATATCTAGGATTTATTCCTTTGGAATCCAAATCACTTTAAACAGAGCACTTGCATATGGCACTTTTGCTCTGGGAGAAAAGTCAAGAAATCATTCAAAGTTCATTAAGGAGTTAGCAAAGTCAGGTTCACTGTTTACTTTGGTTCTGTTTTTTTATTTTTTCCCCACTGCTAAACCACTGACTGAGCAGCAGAAGAAGAGCAGCAGTAGCGTTTTACGTGAGTTGGAGCTATCACAGATTCTTTGTAATGAGGGATTAGAGACCTGTTCAACAAATATGCCACAGATTTAAAGCTCTAAAATCTGGGCTGCAGTTCATGATAAGTAACATCTGAAGCCTAGTTTTGCCATCACTTTTTTCACCAACACTTTGTATGTTTAGCCATGTGTTTAATAAAGACATGTAACATTTACAAACATTGTGTTGATATTTGCGACTTTGGTCAGATCAAGATCAGGTCAAATTTCATGACCAATCTATGGAGAAAATAAGGAGATTGCAAACAGTGCCAATTACTTTTTCTTGTGACATTGTCAACTTTTACCAACGCTTTTCTTCTGTACAGAACAGTTCTCAAATAAAAGGTAAGAATTTATCAATCAATCAAATAAATAAATTGATAAATGAGTAACTGAAATAATAAATGAATGAAAAGAAAAGAAAATGGTGATGTTCAACTGCAAGCTTGAATATATTGGTTAAATCGTGACAAAGGGGGCTTTTAACACGGTCTTGGTGGAAGCATACTAACGCTAGTCAGCTGCCACAGCTCCCCCAGGTTTGTAAAGTTAACATGTAAGCAATGTAGCTTGCTCCTCTTCTGTCTGCCATCTACAACTAGACCCTTTAAGTTAGTATGAACTCATTTCAAAAACTAGAAGTTGCAGTAGGGCTGGATTGTCCTCTGTTAGCCAAAAGTTTTCTATCAAAACATCTCATATTCTTTTCTTTTCCTAAACATGTTAACTACACTAGACCAAGAGAAGTCAGCCTGGATTGTACCTTGAAGTGGTGAGCTGTGTTGCTGTCCGTGTACTTAGGGATATGCAGGAAGATGAGGAGATTCTGCTTGAGATAATGAGCCACAGCGGGCAGCCAGGAAAGACAGGATTGGGGCAGCCTGAAGTTCATCACATCAGTGGCTTGAGATCCTAATGGCTGGATGAACTGAGCACACAATATTTGGTGAAGGCTTTTACCCAAAGCAATTTTCAGTAGCATTAGTGTTTACGTTAGCTTGAAAGCTGAAAGTGTTTCCTTGGTTGCCCAGTGGAAATAATACGCATGTACTTATTCTCCTAAACATTGCAGTGGACAAAAACAGCAGTTTACCTCCACATCAGCTGGTGTCAACTTGCAGTTTCGGACAAGCATGACAGTAATGATGTCCAACGTGGTCTCATCTAGGCGCTTCCGCAGCACTTTGACCAGCTCATCTGTGATCTCTGGACCTGAACAGAAAGTGTGAGGAAAATGTTTTTTTTAACACTTGTGCTACAAATACAAAAATATTCACGAAAGTGAATGTCAGTGAGTTTTACTGCTTGACAGCACTTCAGGATCAGAACTAATTCAACATCAACATTTCAAAGTCAAGCCCACTTTTACTAAGTGTATTTTATTTTCAGAGTTTAGGCTTTGATGAGAAAGAACTAATAAATACAACATAGACATTTACATATGAGATTTAAATCCACATTCTGTAGGACAAATGCATAAAGAGGAAGTGAGTAGAAGTGAAAATATTCTTGCCTAACCGATCGTCCTAATTTAAAGCACTTTCTGACCTTTGTGTGCGTGTTTCAATTTCAGGCTGTGAAAAACAAAATGTGAAAATGGTGAGATAAAACATAAATACACATGTCCTGGAAGGTTTAAGTTTAGCCTTTCAGTAAAGCTGTAAAATAAAGCTGATCACTGATGTACAGTGATCTTAGTCTGTCTCAGACAGAAGACATTCCCAATACAACAGTGCCATCAGGATGTCCACAGGAGATACAACATCCTGCTGCAGTAAATCTTTACACCGCAGAGACTAACTAATGAATTTCATTTTATATTGACACAAGGGTTGATGGCAGAACATATAGGTACTGGCAATAAAACAAAAACTGAACCTAGTCAACAGTACAGAATTTCACTAATCTACAACAGTTATCTCTGTTTCTCTACTCTCATAATCACATAAAATTGTTTTTTGAAAACCTTGACTTCAGCATCTTGCTACACACATGACAGTGACAACTTGTTGTCATGGCAATAACGTGAGTTATTGTGATCGACCTAGAGTGGACAAACTCACAAAAGCAGAAAAGACCTTGAAAGAACATCAGACTTACTTTCCATAGGCAAGCACACAATAGTCTTTTAGTCTGCTCCTATTTAATTTAACCCAGAGCTCTGCAATCATTGTATTAGTGGCTTTATGGCCAGGATGATTTTTACCCATGGTATGAATGGAGCATAAAAAAACAGCATTGAGCCTATAGTAACACTAAAAATATGGTCCAGTCTGGAATGATTTCTAGTTAGGATCAGATCAAAGCAGTAACCTCAAGTTTTCATCACCTCAGATTTAGAATCTCCACAGATCACTGTAAAGACCTTCATTTGTGTTGACTGCTTTAAGGCTCCAAAATGTCTCCTCCCATAACAGCACAAGCAATTAGCACAATTAGCTGAAGACATTTGGAGTTCTTGATGACTGCTTTGTCAAAAAAGGCAGAATCTGCTTGGTTCCCCTGTCCACCTCTTGTAAAGCCTTAGAAAGCAGGGACTGAGCAATGTTTGTTCACACACATCCCATCATTTAAAGACAGAAGGTGAGCGTCTAAATGCCACTGTGAAATGTCAGCTTACACAGAGCTATAGTAAATATTTATGCATTTCATAATCCACAACCACCAACACCCCAATTTTCTCCTCTGTGATAAATAATAAAGCCATGCAAGTGGCTCTGTGAGAATGTAATATTGATTGGAAAGGAAAGATGCAGGGTTTCCTGTGCACATTTATTTGTGGTGGCCCACCAAAAAAATCTTCACTGACCATCGCATAGTTATTCTTTTTATTAACTATTTAAAGATGGTCATTACAATTCTTTAAAAAAGAATTGATCCAACTCTTCAGTTAAGTTATTAGCCTAGCTAGTAAGGATAGCTATGCTAATGTATCAACTAGTGCTTGTGGACAAAGTCTAAACTCTACTGCTGGAAATATGCTCCTTAATCGAGATGAATGTCAAAAAATATTTACCAAGACTCAAAAGTATTAGCAAATCGGACTTGGAATCGGAATATGGGACTAGCATCGTGATTTAGTTTTAAATTAAATTACTAACTGTTCTGGTCAGGAAGAGAGAAGAGATAGCTGTAATTAAGTTACAGCAGCAGGAAAAATTAGTATGATTTACTTATAATAATTCAAGAAAGCGTGTGTGTGTGCGCGCATGTGTGGGAATCCATTATAACGTAGCATATTGAAATGTATAGTGAATTCTGATTAATTCTGATACATTGCTAATAAAAAATACAACCAAATGCAAAATATGTCTTCCTAAAAAAATGTATGAATGTCTAAATGTATTTATAGCCTTCTCCTTATCCAGTGACTGTCTACTGCCCGTTTTACACACAAACACTGGTGGTCTTTAAGCCCTGGCTGATTTGAAGTCATCATCAGTGATTGAATTTCCCCAGCTCTTACCTGCATTTCCCACTCCATGAACCAGCAGCAGAATGTGCTTGTCTACTTGTCCGACTGGCCGAGAGCCCTCTAGAGACGACCTGGGGCTCTGAAGAAAGAGACGGCAAACATGTTAACAACTGATCCAGACCTAGAATGATTCCATCCTTATGTAAACCTCAGAAATGATGATGCAGTGATGATGTTCTTCTCCTGCCAAAGACTTTCTTATTCAGTAATGAACTGTTCAACTTAACTGGAGAACACAACTACAGGCAAACAACATCCATCCATCCATTCTCTGTAATCAATTATCCTTTCAGGTTCACGTAACATACACATAAAGACAATCAATCACATACACATTAACACCTACAGACAATTTAGAGTCACTAATTAACCTAAAATGCAATGCAACCACAACGGGACACAAGCGAGTGTCTTCTTGTGCCAGTCCCAATTCTGGATAAATGCAGAGGGTTTTGTCAGGAAGGGCATCCGACATAAAACACATGCCAAATTAAAGATGCGAATCCTGACCTACACACCAAATCTGACTTCCATACTGGATCATTCGGGGCCTGGGTTAACAACGACCGCCACCGATGCTGTTGACCTACAGGGTACCCGTGGAAACTGGGCTACTGTTGGTCGAAGAAGTAGAGGAGAAAGATGTGTTCGTAGGCAGAGAGAGAAGAGGAAAGCTGAGAATGTAGGACTGACAGTAGGGACTATCACAGGGAAGGCAGGAGAGTTGGTTGACATGATGCAGAAAAGGAAGGTGGATATACTGTGTGTCCAGGAGACCAAGTGACATGACGATTGACATGATGCAGGAGACCAGGTGAAAAGGTAGCAAGGCTAGAAGCTTAGGAGCAGGGTTCAAGTTGTTCTACCATGGGTCAGATAGGAAGAGAAATGGAGTAGGAGTTATCCTGAAAGAGGAGTTTGTGAGGAATGTTCTAGAAGTGAAAAGAGTATCAGACAGGTTGATGAGTCTGAAGCTGGAAATTGAAGGCGTGATGTTCAATGTCATTAGTGGTTATGCCCCACAGGTAGGATGTGAGTTAGAAGAGAAGGAGAAATTCTAGACGAAGTGATGCAGAGCATCCCAAGAGGTGATGAGAATGTAATGGGCAGGTTTGGTCTGAAAGAGATCAGTGACTGTAAAGTATTGGTAGGGGAGAGTGTAGCCAGACAACACAGGATGGTGGTGTGTAAAATGATGCTGGTGGTGAGGAAGATGAAGAGGACAAAGGCAGAGCAGAGGACAAAGTGGTGGAAGTTGAAAAAGGAAGAATGTTGTGTAGTTTTCAGGGAGGAGCTGAGACAGACTCTGGGTGGTTTGGAGGTGCTTCCAGATGACTGGACCACTACAGCTAATGTGATCAAGGAGACAGGTAGGAGGGTACTCGGTGTGTCATCTGGAAAGAGGAAAGTGGACAAGGAGACTTGGTGGCGGAACGAGGAAGTTCAGGAGTGTATACAGAGAAAGAGGTTAGCTAAGAAGAAGTGGGACACTGAGAGGACTGAAGAGAGTAGACAGGAGTACAGGGAGATGCAGTGTAAGGTGAAGGTAGAGGTGGCAAAGGCCAAACAAAGAGCATATGAGGACTTGTATGTTAGGTTGGACACTAAAGAGGGAGAGGTGGATTTGTACAGGTTGGTGAGACAAAGAGATAGAGATGGGAAGGATGTGCAGCAGGTTAGGGTGATTAAAGATAAGGATGGAAATAAATTGACAGGTGCCAGGAGTGTGATGGGAAGATGGAAGGAGAACTTTGAAGAGTTGATGAATGAGGAAAATGAAAGGGAACGAAGAGCAGAAGAGGTGACTGGTGTGGAGCAGGAAGTAGCAAAGATTAGTAAGAGTGAAGTAAGGAGGACGTTAAAGAGGATGAAGAGTGGAAAGGCAGTTGGTCCTGATGACATACCTGTGGAGGTATGAAAGTGTCTAGGAGAGCTGGTAGTAGAGTTTCTGACTAGTTTGTTTAACAAGATCTTGGAGAGTGAGAGGATGCTGAGGACTGGAGGAGAAGTGTACTGGTGCCCATTTTTAAGAACAAGGGAGATGTGCAGAGCTGTGGCAACTACAGAGGAATAAAGCTGATGAGCCACACAATGAAGTTGTGGGAAAGAGTAGTGGAAGCTCGGCTAAGGGCAGAGGTGAACATTTGTGAGCAGCAATATGGTTTCATGCCTAGAAAGAGTCCAACAGATGCAGTATTTGCTTTGAGGAGAAGTACAGAGAAGGTCATGGGGAGTTGCATTGTGTCTTCGTAGACTTAGAGAAAGCGTATGACAGGGTGCAGAGAGAGGAGCTGTGGTATTGTATGAGGACGTCTGGATCGTCAGAGAAGTATGTTAGAGTGATGCAGGACATGTATGAGAGCTGTAAGACAGTGGTGAGGTGCTGTAGGTGTGACAGAGGAGTTCAAGGTGGAGGTGGGTCTGCATCAAGGATCAGCTCTGAGCCCCTTCTTGTTTGCTCTGGTGATGGACAGGTTGACAGATGAGGTTAGACAGGAATCTCCATGGACTATGATGTTTGCAGATGACATTGTGATTTGTAGTGAGAGCAGGGAGCAGGTGGAGGAAAATCTAGAGAGATGGACGTCTGCTCTGGAAAAGAGAGAAATGCGAGAATGAAAGGAAAGGTGTTAAAGACGGTGGTGAGACCAGCGATGTTGTTCGGCTTAGAGACAGTGGCACTGAAGAAAACACAGGAGGCAGAGCTGGAGGTAGCAGAGCTTAAGATGTTGAGGTTCTCTTTGGGAGTGACGAGGATGGACAGGATCAGGAATGAGGACATCAGAGGGACAGCTCATGTTAGATGTTTTGGATATAAAGTCAGAGAGGCCAGATTGAGGTGGTTTGGACATGTTCAGAGGAGAAACTAGAAGGATGCTGAGGTTGGAGCTGCCAGGGTTAGATGGAGGCACATGATTCGCTGTGGTGTCCCCTGAAAGGGAACAGCCAGAAGGAAAAGAAGAAGTCTTAACCTAAAATGCATGTTTTTGGACTGTGGGAAGAAACTGGAGAAAACCCAAGCAAGAACAGGGAGAACTTGCAAACTCCACACAGAAAGGCCACAATTGGCCAGAGACTTTCCAGCAGTGAGTCAGCAGCGTTAATTATGCAAACAACCATTAAACAACATGTATTCCTTTTTTTGTAGTTGACAACCAGTCTGGAAATATGGTTTGAGTATGTTAAAAATACTTTCTGTAAGTAGAAAACTGTCCATAGTCTCCACTAGAATCAATGTGAGAAAGATGCAGGTGAAAATCACATGTTTTCCTGCCTTATCAGCTGCATACTGTAATTGACAGACCCCAGCTTAATCTCCACTTGAGTGCACTAGATAAGAAGCAGAGGTGCAGAGGGGTTAGAAATCCAGTTACTGAACTACACGTCTGTGTGACCTTAGCTAGGAGTAAAAATAAAAGCACAGCAGGTTTTATTTCCCATGTTTTTCTTTTTTCTTTTTTTTGTCTGTGATTTCACAGAAAGCCAATAGCAGATAAATAAAGAAAGATAATCATAAGCTAGATAAGCAATTCATTTGACCACAGGGTTCTATTAATCTGGTATTATTCCAAGTTGATTTCCATTTGGATTCCAAATGCTATCGGACGCATCCCTAGTTAAAGCTAAAAGCATGAATAAAAATACAGAAAACAACTAGATACAAAACGAGCTGAGTCGCTAAGTGTGATGTGTCTATTCTTGTGTGAGCACATTCATCTAAAACAGTCTTCTACATTTGAGGAAAAGTCTCCTTAGCTTTGGTATTTTCATCATGTCAAATCTCAAAAAGTGAGATTTAGAAGTAAGTTATTGCTAATATTTAGTGTAGTTTTCAGTCGCAGCGTACAGTCTGTACTGCTTTGTTCACTTACTGTAAGGTCCTCTGACAGCGAGGGCTCCTGACTCCTCATGAGCCCGACAGAGCGTATCATGTGGAGGTTTCCATCCACGTCTGAGTACTTCCCTGTTAGTGATGTTTCACAGAGTCTGCGAGATGAACAAAAGGAACAAGTACAAAACAAACCATGGAGCTGCTTATAGTCATATACTTATACTGGGGGAATATTGACCCTTGCTGCCATTTATATCCAATGCAACCCACTGACTGTCATGATTGTTCATGTCCCTCCCCAGTGGTTCCAATCTGTTCTCTCTGGGAGCAAACAAAGAGCTGGAAATTCAGTAAGCCAAAGATGGAGTCAGTAAATCGCTCTCAGAATTTGAGACTCAAGATGATGATATTGACAACAACATCAGCATGAGATAGCTAAAACAATGGGTCATGATTACTTAATGAAAATTGTCCAAAAGTGACATAAACTGTTGTTTCATGAGGACTTTCATATCTGCTGCTAGCAGCTTGTTCAGCTGAGCAGCGCGATTTATCCTAACAAAGCATTTTTTTCTCCATGTCTCATATTTTGTCATATTTTTGCCCCATAATTCAGTGGGCTCTGAATTTCTTCTGCTCTAAAATCAGCAACAAAATTACAGTTATGACATTAGAGGGAGAGTAAACATGGTAACCAGGAAAGAATCTTCTCGACTCAGATCAGACTCTGTGCTCTGTCTGTGCCATAACCCTCTGCAGTTGCACTTTTTATTTATTTCTTGCAGATTAAGGGCATTTGGGACAAGATTTTCTAAAAAAATATGTTGTTTAACAACTAACCTGAGGTAGAAGACTGATTTGGTCGTACGCTCCTGGTAGACAAACATGTTCTTCCTGTTGACCACACAGAAAGAGTTCAGCACAGAGCGCAGGGCCTGGATCGCTATGACAGGGACACAAAACACACAGTGAGATGTTTGGCATGTTATGTGTGAAAGGCTGATGTAGCAAAGAGCTGCTTGGAAATCACCTCTGGCTGTTCACAATTCATCACTATGCTGCTCAGCGAAGGCATAGCTGGATGCTAAGTGTCTTACACAAGGGCACGATAGCAGTCATTCCATGATACTAAGCCGACTTGAACCCCGTGTAGAGCCAGGGATGAGTCACAAGCTCACTGCAAGGCCACTTGCTAAATCTCAGTTCTGGCAACACTTTATTTTACAGCTTACATGGGATCCTAAGAAGTTCCTAGAAACAATATCAATTGTAATTTCTAATCAAGGATCATGGAATTTTAAATTATGGAAAAAGACAGTGTTCACGTGCCCTGTTTTGATGACAAATGCACCAGTAGCATCATTATAACACTGCCTGTGCACGGATGGAGAACATAAAAACATTCCTCCATTGTCTTAAATTTCAATTTGAATGAATTAACCTGAGTCATCACTGGCAGTTCCACTATATTAATGTACCAACAGAAATTTCTCTAAATTTATATTGTTATTATGAAGTATTGCAATTTTATAATAACTATCACCTTGCTTGGATAGTTTTTTATTTCAACAAATAATCTTAGATGTAGGATTCAGACTAGAATTCTAAAGAATTAAATAGCAACACAATCTGAAAGCTACAAAAGTCTTCAGATCTACCACTCACCTCGGGACACCCCCATGTTGGGTCCCATCTTGAGGCGTGGATGGATGTGGATGATTGTGCTCCACACGACGTCACAGGCAAAATGTCCAGGTATGAACTGCATGGTGGCTGCAAGGTAGTCTCTGGCCTGGTAGCTCTCCTCTGTGTTGTAATCTGTGTGGTCAGCGTGAAGAACACACACTGCGATCACAACCTCACTGGTGTGCGCACAAATCTCAAAACCCTGAACGAATCACACCAAAACTATCTTGTTCTTCTCCTGCCTTACCATCAGATGTGTTGACCCTCTGCTTGTAGAGGGACTCGTTCTTCCAGATGTCTTCCTCACTCTCAGCCACCAGCAGAGAGTTACACACGTGGCTGTCATGTAGGTCCTGCAGCAGCATACGCTACAAACACACACACAGTAGATAAGTAGCAACCAAAGGATGCATTTCACTACAAATTACACACACTGTATGGACATTTGTGACCTTTAGTTGCAATATAGATGCATTTTTAGATGCATATTTACAAAATCACAGTAGTATGAACACACTAATCTATATACAGTAAAGGATTTAACTAGGATTTTTAGGTAGCCAAAAATGTCATCTAATTTTCTAAGTCAGGGAAGTCCTGTCTTGTTTAAGAAGGGAAATCTTCAAAGTCTGATCTCAACAACACAGGTTTGTTAGAAGGAGATCTTTCAAGACATTAAAGAAGCATTGCAGATGCTCACCAGACTGGAAAGGGTTACCAAAAAAGTGTTTGGACTCCACCAGTTGACTGTCAGGCACATTGTATACAAATGGAGAAAATTACCACCACTGTTACCCTCCTCAGAAGTGGCTGACCAACAGAACACCAAGAGCAAGCTGTGGAATAGGTCACAGGAACCGCGGGGTAATGTCTAGAAAACTAAAAGGTTCCCTTGCAGCAGCTCATATCAGTGTTCAGGAGTCCACCATCAGGACAAATCTAAACAACATGTAGATGAACAGAAGCCTACTGGAAGAATGTTCTTTGGACAAATGAGAACAAGCATAATGTTTGATGATGACCAAATTGCATTGCAGCAATGAAACCTGAACCCATCTGTGAAACATTGGCAGTTTCAGGATTGGGGCTCGCTTTACTTTCCCTGGACCAACATGGCTTGCAATCATTAACGGAGCTAAGAACTCTTTTCGAGCTACGAGTTTTACAGATCTTACAGAAAAAAATTCAAAGTGAACTGAAGCTCAACAAAACGTGAATCAGTGATTAAAGTTTGTGGGTGCTGCAGTCTCCACCTGATTGACAATTCTGCAGATTTCAACGATCTTCCTGACAACCATTTGATGCAGCTGTAAGTATTCAGGCAGTTCCTGTTCTTCCTCCTTCTTCTCCAGCTCTTCTGCACTGAGATCTTTTCCTTCTATGAAGCACCTGCAAAAAAAGGTCCTCAAACATTAATTCAATCCAATCACAGTGGTAATCTGACAATGAGTCCAGAAAGAGTGACTAAGGCTTAAACACTCACAAGTACTACACAGAATTGACATCCTACTCTAAAATGCTCAATAAGCATTACAGACTACATGCTGATTAGGAAATAATACCAGTAGGAAGTAGCAGGCCTGCCTAACCTGGAATGGGAGTAGACCGTCACTCTGTCCTGGTGGATCTTAACAATCAGCCAGAAGTCTGGCATAAGTGGTGACTGACACTCCTGTTCATCCAGGGTAGGGCTCTCACACTCTGAGTCACTGCTGCCACCATCATAGCCTGAAAAACAACAAAAAGGCAAGATTATGACATGAATAAAGAAAATTAAACAATAAAGTCCTAATTATTAAAGTCCTAAAAGCCTGGCAATGGCAACAGCGTCTATGATCAGAAGACCTGAGTTATGAATGTGAGTAAAGTCTGATTATAAAGGTTTAATCAACCAGTGGTGTTCCACTTGGTCAACTACTAAGGATACACATTTATGTGTAGCCTGAGGAAAGACTTTATCAGCTCTCTGATCTCCGTGATGCTTTATCTTTTTTAAGAATAAACCCAAGGCCAAAACAGGAGCAGAACTTTAGAAACGATTTATTGTAAAATAAAAACTAAAGTCATACCCACATTTTCATCCTTCAACTGAACTGGCCCTGCCACTCAACTATACTTTATGAGGGACTGTATGTGTATGTGAATCACTGGGGATGAAATCAATTAAAGATAATTTTCCAAAACTATAGAATTTGGCAGTGTAAGACTATTTAGTGTATCTAACTTTTACATCCCTGATGAATTTAACAGCACTTACCCCGCATGTCTGAGTCTAGACTGCCCTGGCTGGAGACAACACTCTGGACCCGACTGGGTCTGAGTTTGCCACAGCCTGAGGAAAGACAGTCAGGAGACTGATTGTTAGCAGGATCCCACAGTAAGACTAAAAGTACAAATGCATGATTTAATTGACAGTTATCTGAAGCAGAGAAAAGTAGCATTCGCTCATACGAGAAGCTGGAATATGAAAATAAGCATTTTTAACTTCAGATTATTCAACTATTAAAACTTGTTTTGATTTTTGTCTTTTGATTAACTATACAAGTACAGTAGCTGTAACATTTCAGTAAGATTTAAAAAGATGCTACAAATATACATGTGTCAGACAGACATAATGATCTACTGGAATGACGTTAGTGAAGAATGAATGTAGCTAAATTCATACTGGAGGTCTAGGATGCATCAGTGTCTGACACTCACTGTGAGAGGTTGATTGTGTGGACTCAGCCAGGCTGACACTGGATGGGGTCTTGGGAGGTGAAGCAGGCTCTGTGCTGCGGTCAGTCTGGAGTTGGGGCGTACTGAGCTGACCTCTGTCCCCCACTATACTAACTGAGCTCTGAGAAACAGTTTCATCTGCCTCAGCATTCATGGCTCTGTTTGGCCCACTTGCATCTAGTGTTGTATCACATGGAGTGTCAGCAGTAACACTGATAGACTTTTTGTCTTCACTCTGAGGGACAGAGGTCACATGTCAACAGAGGACACACAGGACGCAATAAACATAGACACACAGAAAGATTATGAAGATGGAACAAACGTTCACTGGTTTGAGAAAATAATCTGTAAAACCTCCAACATAGGAATTAAGGTCTGAAAGATACCAATCAACTACAACTGAGACCATCAGGTTGTTTGTGTCTCATTATTTGTCATTTTGTGTATATTTGTGGAATTTGTTCTTTGTGTCCAGTAGACCCGTTTATTATTCCGGCCATGGGACCACGTGTACAAAAGTCTTTGAACAAGTCCCACTGAACTTCAAGGGGCACCCACCGAGTGTGTGCCTTGTAAAAAGTGTTTGTCAAATGACTACATGTAAATATAATAAATAAAATAAGCAAAAAGTAGGAGGAAAGTAGAGGAATCATCTCAAGAATGGATACAAAATATAACCAATTTCCTAATGGAAACCCCGAAGTCATATCAAATAACATGTCGTAAAATATATGAACCCACAAACGGTTCCAAACAGATACCATCAAAAACAAAATGAAATTCTAAGAAAGATCATACAGAAGCAGATATTCTGTTTACTGCATCACTGTGAAGCAACTGTGTCTGACCTCACTGTCTGCCTCTGCTGCCTGAGCCTCTGTTTCACTCTCCAGCATCACGTCTTCCACTTGTGCCCCAGTGACGCAGGTGACAATTTGTTGTGGGGGGTCTGCAGGTCTCTCAGGGAGGCTCTTAGTTGCATGGATCCTCTGTGGATGCAGTCTGCTCAGGGACAGGTAGTAGAAGCTGTCCTGTTCACCATTTAGCACATAGCCAGAGAATGATATTCTGCGGAACTCCTGGAAAATCAGACAGTATCCAGTCGTACATATAACTATGAGCCCAACATGGAGAAGATCATGCATGCATCTAAAATATTATCAGTTATATTTACTTTAATAGAAATAAAGTCTTGGTTTTGATACTGCCATAAAAATGATAGAAAGTGTAAATAAGAACTGACAATGAACATGTGGAGGCTGACGATTCTTTAAAACTATTTCAAAATAAGTTAATGATCCGAAAAACAAGCCAGAAAGACAAAATGGGACTCAGCCTTTGCCTCTTTGAATTTTTCCAGAGACTGCTCAGGCCCAAAGACAAACTGAAGTGGGACATCTTCCGTGTGGCAGTGTGTTCGACCGATAGAACGCATGACATGCTCTGCTACTTTCTGCAGCATGGCCGAACTGATAACCCGAGAGTGGCGCAGAGCAGAAACAATCTCATCCTCCAACAGCCATCGGATCTAAAACAAACAAAGCAAAACCAAAGTAGGGGCATCACTTTTGTTTGTGGATAATAACAGCCAGAATACAGAAGTCACTGTTTTCAGTAAAGAATAAATCAACGCTTCACAATATCTTACCAGCAGCTCCTAAAAGCTGTAATGTTTGTTACAAATACTCCATGTATTTAGACTCTTAGGCATTAAAACATCCAAATTTAGAATAATAATGTTACTGTGCATTTTCAAAGGTAAAACATGTAGCTAACGAGAGCAACTGACTGAACGGCTGATCCTGTGACTGGTCTATAACCTCTCTACTCCCTGAGTCACAGCCAGCCCTGACAGGGAGGCTTGTTGACTTTTTTTTTTTTTTTTTCCACGATTCCTTAATAATTCTTGATTTGGTTTGGCTACATGGTGATTTGTTTTGTTTGTTTCCATCAATTTTCAGCTCTTAAGAACCTCTGAATTCCAAGTATACAAATGCAAACAATATCAATGTGCTGTAATATATACAGTATTTGAGTAAACCTAAAGGGAAAAAGAAACAAGTGAAGGTCTCTACTGACACGGTAATTTTGGTTGTATTGTGCTGCTGCTATGATAGGTCACATTATGAAGAAGGGCGCTTACCTCGTCCATTGTGGCCTGAATGGCTAATTTGTGAGGAAGTGGGAGTTTGGATAAAGGATCACCCGAGACCCTGATGTAAAAAAAATAAATAAATTAAAAAAAAAATTGAAACTTTTGTCAATGGATGGGACCAAATTCAGCTGTTTTATAAGCTCACCCATCAACACCAGGTCCACTCAGACTGTCATACGCTGCCATCAGTTCCTCATCAGAGCGATAGGAAGATGGCTGACCTGGCGAACGATTTAGGGACACGCTGCTCTCTGAGGTGTACCTGCACACAAAGAACAGATCTTAACACTGTCACAATGACAGCAGTTTAACGTGTTTTCTTTGTTATTTCTGTTGGTTACAGATGTGTCATTTGCCCTTTATAGCATCCTTATGGGTAGGAATTATGTAATTATAGCATTATAGCAATACATTCTTGATAATGATGAAATAATGTGTTTTTTATAATGAGTAAAAAAAATCTAAACATACAAATACTGACTTTGGAGTTGTTTAACCACTAGCACCATTTTACAAGCAGGTTCCTGTTTTGACTTTCTTTTTTAAATTATTTTTTGCTTGTATCAGCCCAGGGGTGCAGTTATTGGATTAATCACTTACTCATTGGTAAATAGTGACAAATGCCAATCATAGTTTCTCAGAACCCAAGCTGACATTTTCATTAGCATCAATCCTCAAACTAAAAAGCTGATGCCAAAAATGTATTATTTTGTCTTGGCCAAAAATGACAACTATTCTAACATCAAAACAGTTCCAGATCCATTTCCTGTCGATAAAGTGAAAATAGGCAATTGTTTTAGCTTTATCCAACAGTTGGTAGCTGAGGAACATAGCAAGGTGCTAACAAATGCAGAGGGAGAAAGAAAACTGCTAGCCACTTTAAAATGGATATAAACATCAGGGGTTCCAACATACTGATAAAATATTGCTGATATGTTATGAAAAAGGAAATGAATTTACCACAATTTAGGATTCGGTGTTATGTACTACAATGCATTTTACCGAGTAAACCAAACTTTTGCTTGTTTATTAGAAAACCCCACAGAAACGTATCATGATTATCCATATCAAACCGTCTTCCTACACTTTAACTTACCTGTTGTGATGGAAATCTGCCATGACTTCAATCTCCAGAGGTAGTGTCAGGACAAAAACATCCAGTGTGATTGAGAGCTCATTCAAATCCACAGTCTGTAAGGCCTCTGCATTCTCCAGGCAGGAAATAATCTCACCTGAAAGTATAATTTACAGAGGGAGGATGGAAACAAGTATTATGAAGCAGTTGTTTTGATGAATGAATACCTGAATGAATAAATGATTAAACGAAAGCAATGTGAGCCATCACAGTGTTTCCCTATTCATGACAAGTGAAGAGACAAACAAAACTTTACTCACCAAGACATGTAGGCAATGTCTGTATGGGCATGGAGCCATGGCAGCTTTTCATGTTCACAGAACATGTGACATGAACAAACAGTGGTGGCATGTCCAGCTGTGGTCCCTCAGCCTCCAGCAGGGAGTCTCCCTCCAGAATGCTGAACGAGTCCTGGTCCTGGTTGACAGTGTTGGAGTCTGACAGGGATCTTTCTTCCTCCTCTCCAGGGGTGCCAGCACTTGGATGCTCCTCGTACTCCACCACCAAATCTGTGTCACTCTCTGTCATGCTGCAGCAGCCCGACACATTTTCTACACACAGGACAATGAACTGGTGAGCTACACGTCTCTGTGGCAGAGATGTGCTAAGACTGTGCCATATAGCGACTGCTGCCTGGGTTCTTAACCGGTCTTAGCATCTACGCCAAGAGTCGGCAACCTAACGGCATTTTTGGCCAAAAAGAGACAAAAACAAATGTGTCTCCTTTCTTTTACACAAAGGCAACACAGACTATTGATCTGAATTAAATCATAAATAATTCCTTCAAAAATATAACACAGAGGAAACAATATTTGGACTTTTGCTGAAAATATAAACACAGCGACAGCTTTGATGAATTCCTCCTGAACACACCCACTGGAGTAACTCTGAATCTGTTAGCCAATACCAATTTATCTGTTTGCAGAAAATCATTTCATAAAGTTAATAATGCAGAAATGTATATAAATAATTACAGTTCTTGTGCTTTGCATGAAGGTGCATCACTGCTGTCCATGTGGCAGTAATGTGGAGAAACACTGACTGTTTGATGGATGCAGATACAGTTGTGCTCTAAGTTTACATACCTTGGCAGCATTATTAAAACGTGCACCATTCTTTAAAGAAAACATAAGTGATCAGGCAAATCACATTTCTTTTTATTTAAATGGGATTCAACACAGGGGCAACTGTGGGGCAGGAGGTAGAGCGGTCGTCCACCAATCCTCACTTGCTGGCTCAATCCCCGGCTCCTCCAGTCCCATGTCAAAGTGTCCTTGATTGAACCCCAACTTAGTTGCTCCCTGTGGGCGTTGGCCAGCTGCATAGCAGCTCCCCCATCTGTGTTTTTGATAGTTGAGGAGGGGGCTTTTTATTTTCTCAGATGGCAAAGCTGCCCATTCTTCTTGGCAAAAAACCTCCAGATCTTGTAAATGCTTGGACTGTCTTGCTTGAACTGTACGTTTGAGATCTCCCCAAAGTGGCTCAATGATATCGAGGTTAGGAGACTGTGATGGCTACTCCAGCACCTTCACTTTTTTCTCCTGTAGCCAATGGTGGGTCAACTTGGCCTTGTGTTTTGGATCATTGCCATGTTGGAATGTCCAAGTGCGTCCCATGTGCAGCTCACAGGCTGATGAGTGCAAATTGTCCTCCAGTATTTTCTGATAACACACTGCACTCATCTCGAATCAATTTTGACCAACTTTCCTGTGCCATTATAGCTCACAAACACCCAAAACATTCGAGATCCACCTCCATGCTTCACAGTAGGAATGGTGCACTTTTCTTCATAAGCTTTGTTGACTCCTTTCTAAACACAGTGTTTATGGTTGTCACCATAAGGTTTAATTTTGGTCTCATCACTTCAAATTACTTTTTTCCATAAGGTTTGAGGCTTGTCTAAGTGCTGTTTGGCATATTGTAAGTAACTCCCTAAAGAGCCTGCAATTAATCCAAAATGCTGCAGCAAGAGTGCTGAGTGGAACTAGCAAGAGAGATCATATTTCACCTTCACTAGCTTCTCTCCATTGGCTTCCCATTAAATTTAGAATAGAATTTAATATGCTGCTTCTTACATATAAAGCGCTGATTGTCAGGCTCAATCAGAGACGTAATAGTTCCATATCATCCCAGTAGACCACTTCGCTCTCAGAATGCAGGCCTACTTGTGGTTCCCAGAATTTCCAAAGGTAGAATGGGAGGCAGAGCCTTTAGCTATCAAGCTCCTCTCCTGTGGAACCAGCTCCCAGTTCAGATTCGGGAAGCAGACACCCTCTCTACTTTTAAGTCTAGGCTTAAAACCTTAACCTAAAGCATACAATTATAGTTATGCTGCCATAGGCTTAGACTGCTGGGGGACCCACCCCCCAAAGCACTGACCTCCTTTCCTCCTGTTGTCCCTCTCTCCTCCCCTCTCACCTATATTTATTTGTCACCACTTTATGACTTTGACTTTGTGTCTCCTATAATAGTCTTTGTCCGTCTCGGTCTGCTTCTCTCTGTCCCTTTCTGCAGGTGTCCCCAGCTTTGAAGCTGTGTGTCTTCCAGCGTGCAGCTACTGGTCCTAGCAACCTGCCCAATGTTTTGTTGTTGCTGTTGTTGGTCTTTTCTTTTCACTCTCCACTTTCCACTCACCCCAACCGGCCAAGGCAGATGGAACCAAACTGAATCTTCTGATTATGCTAAACATTTTTGTTTGTTGTGGCCCAGTAAAATACTTTGAGAAGAGTGTAACAACTTTGTATTTTCAGAATCAAAGAATGTAATTGACATATGTCCTTAGCTACAAGGAAGAATTAATATTAATAATACCTTATTAAAGCCATTATAACATTTCTGAATGATCCTCACCATCCTCCATAGCTGGCTCAGCTTCTGACACCACCTCCTCACTAAGTCTCCTCTCTGTCTCACCATCCTCTGAGTCCTCCTGTGGAGACAAACCACAGTGAAGACATGGAACCAGTCTAATTCACAGCAGCATTCATGTGGGAGATGAGGATACTTTTTCTTTCTGTGCTGTAGATAACAACTCCCCTAAATTGTCACATACAAATCTAGGTTTTTCTTCTAGTAGGCATAAGGTATGTGGATGCAAATGAAGTCACTTAGGGCTAAAAATAAAAATTAAAAAACAAAACACAAAATAACAGTAATAAATGTAAAAGACACTTTGTTACTTTACCTCTTTTTTAGGTAATGACGGGCAGTAGAAGAAGTAGTGCGGATTGGAGGGCACAGTTTTGAAATACTGAGACACAATCTCCATAAACTTATCCTGTCAAAGAATTCATTTAAAATGTTTAAGTGTGTAAAATATAATAAAAACAATAAAAAATAACACATTCCACTCTAAATTATTATTTATTCTACTCTAGACCTTTAAAGTCATCTTCTTTACCCATCAAGCATCAGACAATACCTGTATTATTTTGTGTAGATCTGGATATACTTCACACTTGGGCTGTGTCTGTAGCGAAGTCAGGGGGAACTCAGTGCTCTTGGACTCATGCAGATTCGGTGGAGGTGTAGGAGCACGTGACTTCCCACTAGATTCAGCTTCATCATCCTCCATTTCAATACTATTGCCAGAAAAGTAGAAAGATGAAAAATTCTTTAGGGTCACAGAAAATGAAATGTAAAAGTAATTGCTGCCTGTGGAACTAAATCAATTCAAAGTGTTCACTGAGTAAATGTCTCGCATGTTTTATAGAAAGAAATCAGGGATAAATGAACAGGTGAGCACGGTTACATCCTGCAGCCTAATGCATCCTCCCTCAGCTTTGTCGTCAAACTAAATATAAGTTACAAATTAAAAAGTGCCATCTAGTAGTGATTAACTAATCCAATTTTCTGCTGACAACATTAAAGGATAAGGTCTGCGATTTTCTATACTTTTGTTACTGTTAATGAACCCCATAAACTAGCAACTAAAAATTCTCTGTAATAATTTCAGAACCTGATTTAGCTTATTCCGCTGTGCCACAGAGCTCCACAGATGTTAAAAAGCACTTAAAAGATTCCTCGCAAAATATTTGATCACTGTCTTTTTGAAAAACTGTCAACAAGCCAGAGGTAACATACATCCAACTTTGACTCTCACAGAAATCCATCTCTAAAAATGAAGGGCTGTTCTTAGGTTTTAGAGCTGTCCTTTAAAATATAACATGCTCTATTTTTTATTGAAGAAGAAACAGTAGATGCATTTCACTATTGCATTTAGTGTCAGACAGAAATGGATTGACTTTTATCCTCTGTCATTTGACACTAACCTGACTGCATCACTAAAACCGAGTTAGCGTAGTTATGTGCACATTAAGAAAACCCCAAAGGAATACATACAAAATGCAAAGGTAAACCATGGCTCCACTGGTCTTCCTCAAACAAATACCCAATGCAAAGAAACGGTAGAGGCATGGACATAATTCCATACCTGCCAAGACCTACACTCTGTCTCAGCGGTTTCAAAACTATTACATGCCAAATGGACAATCAAGGTTTAAATGTTGGTTACGTATCATATTTATAACATTCCACATTTGCTTGCTTACATTGTTTATAATCATACTTACCTGGATGAGGAGGCAAAAACTGGTTGTTCCTTCTCCATCTCACCAATCACAAAAGTAGCCGGGCTTCTTGAAGGATTTGAATTCCCTCCCCATTCACGAGCCTCGCCCTGCTCCCTGAACACTCTCATATGTCCGCAGAGGGTCTGCAGGAAGGAAGTGACATCAATCTCCTGCAGTGATTCCTCACAATAGTCCATGGCAATTAGGACATCCTGGGAGCTAATGCTATAAGACTGCTGTAGACTGCGATAAACACCTAAGGAACACAGGAAATCACGTTTCATTCACACACAGGTTTGTCAATAGTTTCATCCACTTATCGTGAAGACCTTTCTGTCTGCACCAAAGCAGTGGACACATCAACTCAGTTCTTTAAACATTTTTTATCTGGTCTTATATGATATGTTGGTGGGTAGAGGTTAAAGGTGGTGGCAGTGGTGTATATGTGGGGAGGGTGTCACCTTTGACATAGCTCTGGTGGTAATGCTCTTGCAGCAGACTGCAGTAGTTGGCCAGCTCCTTGTGTTTGTGAGGCTGAGACAGTAGGTCGGTCCATGGGGACGGATTGCTGCGGTCCTGAGACAGTGACCTGCCAGAGGACAACAGCACAACGCACTGAGAAAAGGCACAATAATGCTCAGATAGAAAGACTAAAAAAGACTCAAAACCATATGGACTATAACTTAATTTAGCATTTTACAAAAGATTTATTTTCATCCACATGGCTGTTATGAATGTGTAACTATACCAGACAATTCCAGACAATATGTCTGCTAACCTAAGCAAAATTAGAAAAGCCAACAAGCCTGAGAGGGACAGCTGAAACTCCACAACATGCATTTAAAAGCCCCATTTTCAATTTCATTTCTCAGGACAAACAGGTGAAAAACAGTCTTGATCACCAAAGGCAGCGCTTTTGCAGCAAAGTCTTTTCATCCATGTAGCAGTGAGGTCATTACAAACAAACTGCTGCAACATACACAATCACCTGCAAAGCTGGAGCAAGCACAGTTAGACCGTTGTGCAATAACAAAGTGACAGTTGACTGTCTGATCCATTGAGAATACATAAATACTGAACGTGTTAAATACACACAGCAACATGTACAGAAAACACCTTAATGTACGTAATAATTCGTTATTTATTTTTATTTATTTATGAGTAAAATAAAAATGAATTATTTATAATGAAACAAAAAAAACAAACAATTAAAACCATTAAAACAATATTGCTTCAGCTTTAGATTTGCGTTTAGATTTACGTTGCTTTAGATTTACGTTAGCAAACCTAGCTCACTTATAACGTTATCAAGGGGCACAGAAATAAAGTCACTATAAGTTACTTGAAGTAACTGCTGATTGCTGCATCTGTAAGCACTGGACTCTTATCTTATTCTGGTCGGACTTGTTGACTTGTCAATAAAATCTACTAACTTAATGCTAACCTCATCAGCACAGAAGGCATCATTTACAGCTAATAAAACACCATATAGCTAACGGTAAATGAGTGGGGGACGTCTCAATTCAATCTAGATCAAGTTCACCCACAGACGTTGCTAGATGAGCGTGATCCTGTGAATACATTCACACACAGCAGTATCCAGCCTTGTCGCTGGAGGAGGGTCTCACATGCCTAAACACACTTTGTTTTAGACAAGAGAAATGGTGTCCGGACAGGTAAAACCAAGGCTTTTAAACTTTTCTCATTTATTATAGTATAACTGTTGTTTCAAGATACATATGTACAGTTATTCTGCACCATTAGTTTGTATTACTTCATATGAGGGTCTTATTTATTAATAAAATAAAACAAATATTAGAAATGAAGAAACTTTTACCTATTTATTGTTAATTTATCAATTACGTAAGAAAAAATAAATAAATTGATTATTTATTCCCCGATTTGTGGTGCCACAAATTACCGCCACTGAAATTGGGACGGAAATCTCTCATCATTGACCAAGGACTTCAAGATTTTAAAGCTTTATAACTTCAAGTGGAAAAACTTTATAAACTTTTAAACTCCTAAAATGTCATCTGACAATTTAGAAATTTCTTTTACAAGTTAATTGTGATCGAAAGAATCCTCAAAAGAATATTATTATAGACTTGGGCTTCTCCCAGACCAAGTGAACTTCCGTCACAGATTCTTCCCCAACCCTGATGTTCATGTTGGCAGAAGCACACACTGGAACCTGACTCGGATTTATCTACAATTATTGGAGTAGTATCATATTTGATATTTAGAAGAGAAAAAGGAGCAAAATATAATGACATATATACTTATCTGTAGTCAAAATATATAATATATGAATATAAGTATTTTTCACTGCTTCAGAACCTCACACATGGAAACAAACTGTTACTGGCAAAAGGATCTTACACAGTTCAGCCTACAGACATTATTTGCCAATGCTGTTAGCTCCAATGTCTAACTCAGACAGCTAATAATATGCAATTATTTCATTCTGAATCAGAGATAAGTGTGTAAAAAGATTTCTCTTAGGTTAAATCATATTTAGTCTGAGCATTCTCAGAAGTTAACAGGTTGCCCTGATGCATGATGTTTAACTGAAGTCTTGTTTTCCCAAATCTCGACTGTGGAGGCAACGTTAACATTAGAACAAAAATCATGCCCAGTTTTGGGGGCAATACAGCTGGCAAAAGAAAATTGCAAAATATGGCACAACATATCAACATTAGATCAAATTGTATCCCCTGATGTGTCTTATTGTCAGATTCGTGCCAATACACACAAAGCTAATACAGAAATCATAAAAAGTAAAACTGTTAGGCATCACCAATAAATCTTGCGACACAAGTCTTTTTTAGGCCCTTTGTGGAAGATGAGCTCAAAAGACAGCATCTCACAACCTGTTGTGAAATACAAGGCTTTGCAGAGCTGAGGGGAACTGCAGAGTTTAGTGGTTATTGTGAGTGACTTCATCAGTGGCAGCTACTACCAGTGACTTGTGTGACGGCCACTGTCACACAGTTGATCCATTAAAATGTAAACAGAATGCAAATTCATGCAGCTTCAATAAGCAGAAAAAACAGACAAGCCCCAAAGACAACCAATTTAGTGACCAGCAGTGACATAAGCAAGGTAATGCCCTCCATCCTGCTTTCCGAAAAAACACACCAAACCAAACCAAACCAAAGACCGTGACACCCAAAACAGTGATATGACCCAATAATAATGCACATACAACCCCCAGTTCAAACATTAACTGGATGTGGGCACGTGTCATTGTACAAAAAGCATCAGGAAAGACTTGGTTGTTGTGTTCACTGAGTAGCAACAGCACACCCGCTGTGTGTGTATGTGTGTGTGTGTAGCAAACTTAAGCCTGAGAGGAGGAAGCAGAGACACGTCTGGAAAGGGAAGATGGCTTTGGAGTGTGCAGTATTAGAAAAGCAGCACTTTCCCACTCTACAGAGGACAAGCACGTCCTAGCTTCTCAGAGGAGTCCAGAGGAAACTGAACAGCACCTCAGCACAGAGTGAGGTAGAGCAGAGAGACAGAATGGAGCAGTGCTACCTGAAATTCATCTGCTGATACATCTCCCAGGATTCAGCATCTTGAGCTCTATTTTCACCCGTGAAGATAACCAGAGACACACACATTAACAAATGGATTTCTAACAAACATTAAGGCTCAGTTATGTCATACAGTTGTTGGGAAATTCAGTTAAAGAATAACTCATGTTTATTACAACTTGACTCTTCTTTGTGCAGCTTTGCTGATCATTTCCACTCATGTTAGCTGACAAGTGGCTCTACGCTCTCTCTCCTGGCTAATTCATTTATACAGGAGATGTTGGGATGAGATCACTGAAAATGAAATCTACACATCGTAATTATTTGTAACCAATACTATTAGTTGGTTAATGGATAAGTCAAGTGGAATCAGTCTGAAAACATTAACCATGTGCCTGTATTAAAAAAGGAAACACCTTTTATACTTAGGTGACGGGCAGTATTGAGATTTAGATGAAACAGAGAAAGCTGGGGTAGTTAATCTGCCACCAATGGAAGCAGAAGGACTTGGACACGACGAGAAGGAAAACACACTCCTCCTCACTGGGTGCCTGAAGAAGGAGGGGTTGCTTCAGCAGTGAGACACTGTTGCCCCTCTTCCATTGCCACTGAAGAGGCTTCCAACTTCTGTTCAAGGGACCAGCCAGCCCCAAAAGTGTTGCACTTCCCTTACACAGTCTCCAAAGCAGTTAGAAAAAAGCCACCATGCTTCGCGACAATACTCAACACAGTTGTGTTGACCATGCTGCAGCCGTTCTCCGAGAGGAGATAGATACTCCTGCGATACAGGTGGTCCCTCATACGGCGGCGAGTTCAGGTTGGTACGGATGCTATTTTGTTGTCCCAAAAAGAGGGGGGAGCACCATCCCATTTTAGATCTACGAGTGTTAAACAAATACCTGATCCCCTAAGATCCGGACACTGAGGCAACTGCAAATTGCAATAGGCCTGGGGGTTGGCTTACCACAGCTGATCTAATGGACGCATACTTTCACGTAACGATTTATCTGGGCCACAGAATGTTTTTCAGGGTCGCATTTGAGGGAACAGCTTATGAATTCCTAGTGCTGCCATTTGGTCTCCTGGACCTGGTCCTGAACTGTGGAATCTTCATGCTTACCTGTTGAGAGTTCCAACCTGATGACTAAGGCTCTTCCCCCTAATGTTGTTGCAACAATTCAGTTCTCGGGCCTCGTCCACTAGAGGTTAATATTCAAAAAATTGCCACATTGTTTTTAGCAGTGGTGTCAGAAACGTGATGTTCTTCCATTCCAGTGCTCTATGGTGGAGGTTTTGCCTTCCTTACAGGAGCTGTGGGAGAAGGATCTTTCCTTCTCTACCATTAAAGTGTACTTGGCAGCTATATCAGCTTGCCATGTTGGTTTTGAAGGGATGTCAGCTGGTGCTTATCTGTTGGCAGTGGGCTCTTTGAGGGGGGTAGGCTGCTTACGACCTGCAGTCAAGTCCAACTTGGGATTTACTGTTGGTGCTTGAGGCCCTCTGCAGTTCTCCATTTGAATCAATTGAGTCTGTGGATATGAAATTTCTTTCATAGAAATAGCACTTCTTCTTGCTTTGCCGTCTGCTAAGACAGTTGGTGGTGTCCAGGCTTTGTCCGTGCATTCAACCTGTACCCAGTTTGCAGCTGATGATTTAAAGGTTATCTTACGGCTTAATGCAGCGTATGTACCAAAAGTTATCTCCACAGTTTATAGCTCCAGAGCTTCTGCACCCTGTGTCCCCTTGGCCTGTGGGGTGAGGGCACATTCAACCAGGGCCGTGGCAACGTCATTGGCCATTGTTTAAAGGGGTATCTGTGTCCGTCCGGTTTTGCTCGGTTCTAGTGTCTCGATGGAACAGTGCCTTCAGTGGGTCATTCTGTTCTTTCCGCTGGGTCTATGACGCAGCAGAGTGGCTACTGGGAATCTTGTCCCTGGGACTGAGGGCTGCTCAGCGAAGCGGGAAAATAGGTCCCATACTTGTGTTGTACCGAGTGAATTAAATGAAAGGGAAACAATGGTTGTGTCCATAACGTCTGTACCCTGAAGGAGAGGAACGAGGTACAACACATTGATGCCCCACCTCACAGCTGAGCTCGGAGAAGAGTGGCTTTCAAACTGAGAGGACAACTGTGACAGGCAGCGCTGCACAGATGTCACCACAGGTTGCCAGCCTTTACGGCATGACTAAAGGTGTCTTCATGAGGGGGTAATGTCCCACACTTGTGTTGTACCTAGTTCCTGTCCTTCAGGGAAGAGAGGTTATAAACATAACCATTGGTTTTTAGGTAATCAATAAATGAATTTACGTGGAAATCTGGTTACTGGAAATCTTCGTATAATTGAGGCAGACAAGTAATTTAACTTCTCTCAGATTTATTTTGGAGACATAGATTACAAATTATTACTGTATATCTTTTTTTTGTTGATGTTGTTTTTTTTAATGCTGCTTTGGAGTGAACATGCAGGAACAACACAAACTGTAGGAAATCTACAACAAGCAGTGGTAAAATTTCATTTTAAGAGGATATTTCAGGTCCATTTGTGTGATTATCTCAAGCTTCACTCAGCTGCTTGTCCTGGAATTTTCGCAAGATGATTTGATTAACTCAATTTGGAAAGAACTGATCATTCTTGAATGAATGGGGAGATGTTTGTTGTAACATGAAAATAAAGTAGTTTAATACATTTGTTAACTCACTATGAAACCACTTATAACATCATTTGTTTTGTTTAGGAAATAATTACATGTAGTGTCACTAATTTGTCTCACCTGATAGCACATGTTGTGCAATGTGAATACTCTGCATGTACACACTGCAATGATGATGCTGAAACAATATATTGTGAAGCACTAAACTCAACAACCCTGTTTTTTTGGCAAATGTAACAGTGATTTGTCTTCCCTGGCAACTGTCTGTGGCTTAAGGATATTGGAATATTAACAAACAACTGAAACATAAAACTGAAATATGGTCATGTTGGATGAGCAACACTGATAAGAGGAAAAACACCTGTGGAACTGGCAGCATCTCCCATTTCATAACTCCATTATCCCAACTGTAAGGCATTTTATTTGCTTTGCTTAGAGTCTGACTTCTTTCATGTGATCTCACTGTGGGGTCAGAAATCACCCAGGTGATTATTAAACTACTGGCAATAGCAATGACAGCCACAACTACAGAAACAAGTTGTAATAATTGGGAATTATCCTTTAACAAAGGATGTTGGCAATATAATAGGTTTGTAATAATGCAAATTCTCAGCTGTGCTCACTTGTTATTTAGAACTTTGCTGACTGGACCCCTATGTGTTAATGTGTCTGGAGTGAGAAACACCTCAATGCATCAGTCAAAATCTAGACTATATGGCATGATTTTTACTGTGACCTTTTCATATCCTTTCCTATGGTGACCAATAGTGTGCCTTTCAATACCCACACCCTGCCTCTGTCTTTCTGTCTGAGGGTGAGCCCAGTACCTGAAGAAGATGTCTCTGGGTTGACGGGTAGAGTTGGGGTGTACCAGCTGTTCCTTGAGGTGTTCCAGAGAGCAGTTGTAGACATAGACCGGACATTTTAATTGGCTGCTGTCGCTGGTGCTCTGCTGGGAAACCTGCCTGCTGAAGCTGATGTGGAAATCTGCCATCTGTGGTTCAGAGAACTGTACTCCCTCTTTTTCACCCACAACTAAAAAAAAGAAAAGCTGATCGTTGACCTGAAGACAGACAGTGAACATCCCAGAGGCAAATGGTCTATTCGTGTATGAATAAAACATTTAATGCCCAACATATTTTAGACTGGACTACACCAAAATGGTTTTTACCACCCTTGAAAAGAGACTGGACTGACCTGTGCCTAGGGTCTGAGCCTCTGTCTCTAACATCTTGCTGTCCCAGCTATCTTCGTCCAGGATCAGAGAGTCACCAAGCCCAGTGTGGTACTCAGACTGAGGTGAGAACACAGGGGACCTAGCAGAGACCTGTCCACTGCTGGAGCTCCTTCGAAGTTTACTGGCCAGACTGAGGCCGGACTCAGATTTTTCCAAGCCGCTGGTGGAGCCAGACAGGGAGTCAGCCTGAGATTTGTTGCTGGGTGTGAGAGTGTCTTCCTCCTGTGTGCTGACATTACTCTGAGGTTCGGCCTCCAGCCCTGATGCCATCAACATCAGAACATCTGCAAAACGAACATAGTACATTTACTTTATATTTTTACATTTAGAGAACATGGTTAAAGTCAAGAAAACCTTGTGACACAAAGATCCCAAGGCTTTCTGAAGGTTTAGGAATGAAAACGTATGAGCGACTGATGGTTGGGAAGATGCTCTGATGCTATTTGACATTAGCAAATATCAATCTAGAAAAGTTTTAGCTTGCAGCCTTTTGCTTTTGGCATCATGTAATGCTGCCTTTACTTGTTAAAATTACAATTCGTGACAATAGTCTATATGCATTCGAGTATTGTTTATATAAGAAAATGCTCCACTCTGTAATGCTGATGTGCAACCTTATGTGAATTGAGTTGTACTGAGGTTCCAGGAAGCCCAGCGCAGTACAACATCTTTACTCTACAGGAACACATTGTGTCAAGTCACATTTCCCCAGTTATTCTTTTCATTCATATTATATCGTCAAACCAAGAAGCTCTAAAACAGTAAGGTGAAAATAAATATGTCAAATTTAACTGTATTGGCAAATACCAGATATTAAAGAACTTGATGGGGACATCTCTATGTGACACCTAATAAAACTCAAAAGGTACCTGTGAAGGAAGCAGGGAGGAAGGTGAGAAGGATCTGCTGGGGGCTAATGTACTTGGCGTAGCACCTCCACTGTGGTGTAGAGCAGCTACTGGCCCCTAACAATGGCTCTTCATCCACAAGGTCTGCATTACTGAAACTCTGCCAAAGACACTTTTCATTTCAGTAGAGTAACAGATACAATCATTAATGGAAATGTCTTCCACAATTGGATGTTTTGCAAAGAAGAGTATGAAACTACATAAACAAAAGAAAGAGCGTTAAAAAGACAGACACTTTTGAGTGTTAGCCTAATTGATGGACACAAGCTGCTGCTGTAACATAAAAATCATATGAAATTGAACATCCTCAAAGAAATGTTTGTGCCGAAGATGCAGAATACACAGTACAAATGAACATAGGCTACGCAGCAGCAGAAGATATCAAATGCTGACTAAACGTGACAAATTTTGTGGGAAATACTAAAAATGTCTATGCAGGAAAACCATGTACACGAACTCAACACAACTTATTATGACTTAACACTGAATGTGCATTAAGGTTTTTTTTAATGGATGGATTACCTGTAAAGTGCTGGTAGATCCCATCACCTCTTTGCCACTGGCAGTGGTGTGGAATGATGTCATAGTGTCTTGTCTTTCTGGAGGTTTCACACACTCCTCTGATAAAACACACAACATAAGAGATGACATAAAAAAAAAGTTACATTCGAAGAGACAAACCCTCAGGTCTTTTAGGTCATCATCTAAAAGACCCTTTAGGTTTGTTAATGTGAAAGTAAGCTTTCACACACATTGGCTCAAGGAATAGCTGACATGAGATGTACAAACATGTACTAACCCTTAATAGCAGGCAAGGAGAAAGGCACAACATGGCCATCTCGTTCTCGCTTTAATATGTGGTGCATGAAGGCGACATGGTCGCTGCCAGCTAAAGGGATCTCCCTGTCACTGAGCTCCTGCTCCAAGCTGCTGTGGAAGAGGCTGATCAAGAGCTCGTTGGGCAAACAGTGGGGGCTGGGAATCTGCTCCTCGGTCTCCATCACTAAATGGTACAAACATGTGACAATGAGCAACATTTATTTTGTTTTTTTAAATGGTGACTTTACTGATTTTCAACTTGCTTCATAGCTTTGAGTTTGGGGAGTACATATCTATGAATGCTTTTCAAAAGTTCCCCTGCTTCTAGCTGAAAAAGTCATCAAGGAGAGATATTCAGGAGGAGTTACTCAGCCATATGGAAGATGAAGATGAAGATAACGATATGGCCATATGGAAGGTTTTCACAGCTAGACATTTTAATATAGAGAAAGCAGAGGGGGGTTTAATAGTAATTACTTTCATGTACTTCCCTAATTAGGACAAATGCAAGCCAGTTGAAAATCAATGAAATTAAGTAAATTGTAAGATTTTCTGCTTTCCCTTGACATCATACTGCATAACTCCAGTGCACTTTATGTAATTACTCTGTTAACTGCAATCGAAATCGTTATGTGTATTAATCTCACAGCTGAAGTAATGTGTGCAGATGAACTGTATGGTACCTGTACTGAACGTGAGGAAGAAGAGTTCAACTTGCTGGCATTTTGGGAGCAGCTGAATAAGGTCAAACTTGAAAGGAACCATGTGGATACTGCCCTCAGAGACCAGAGCTTCTCCTGCACATATAGAACACACTCATCCTTCAGTTCACAAATCCTCAGCAGTACACAGATTTTGATAACATTCTATGAAGGGGTGCATGAGTTAGAATTTTGTGTTTTTAAAAACATGACCTTAGTGTTTGAACTCTCAGGACTCTACAAGAAATAACAGCTTTGCATGCATATGCTAATGTAAGAACGATAAATTAATAAATGCAACAAATATATCTAAGTTAATGACATTTCTTATTTTGTAAATATAAAAGGATAAGGGACATTTACATGTAGCTTTGTTGTTGTATACATTTATTAATAATTGGTCACTTATTTGTCAGCTAATCAGCTTCATGACAGCAATATCCTGTCTCCAATACTATGACAGTAAGAATGTTAAAACTTGAAAAATGACCCTTTACAGCAAATTCTGAAGACATAAATAGTCGTATTAATTTGCGATTAATTGCAATTAGTTACGGACAGTCAGCAATTCAAAATTATAATTGATTGACTAATATCAACACTTCCTCAAACTGTTGGCAACAATCCTAAAGAGTCTAGTGTTGTGTTACCTTTCTCATCCTTAAGGCCAGCTGGTATTGAGCAGACCTGGTCCTTATTCTGACACAGTTGGCTCAAATACTCAAAGGTCATCATGGTGGACATACAGGCCAGATCCCTTGGGAAAATCTGTAACAACGCAAGAGATCAACATTAAATATAGCTAATTATTCTTAAACATTAATACCCTGACATAAAAATAAATAAATAAATAAATAAAATAAAATAAAATTTAATTAAACTAGAATATTTGCAGAGATGTGAACTTTTGACAACAGATCTCACACAAAACACTAGCTTGTAATGTGTTAGTGTGTGGACAGACACTTCTCGGACTAGCTGGTGTATAAAAACGTTATGCATACTGCTTGAGGGATTTCCTGGTACTTGAGGCCTTGGAAGTGGCGATGATGGTCCATGCAGTTCATCACTGTACCACTCTGTGGTTCTACCCAGCATTCAGTCACGAGGTTTAGCTCTGTGTCCATGTCTACAGCTTCCACTTCTGTGTCGTTGTCATCATCAGTGGAGAAGCTAGAGTCATATATAGCCATTACAGTTGAATTAACATACAATAATAATGGGTCATATTAATTATATCCCTCTGGCAGACTTCAAATTGTTGTTGCTAATGGTTTCAAATCCAATTCCTAGACAGTTGATGTTCTACTGTTCTACAAGGATCAATATTAGACCCACTGCTTTTTACTATGTGTATAAAAAATGTTTGTTCTCCAAGTTAACACTACAATGTTCATTTTTATGATAATGTTCTGTTATGGGTCTCCAACTTCCTGACTCAGATTGAAGGTCTGCTCAATAGAGCAAAGAGTCCTTTGGAACAAAAAAGTTGCAGAGTTTTGGATTCCACAGAATTTGAAAAACTGTCTGACACCACCGACATCCTGACAGTCAGCAACATCTTCTAAAGAAAGGCTGAGACAACTGTGGCAAATCACCCCATTTAATCTGTGTTCCATACAGATGGTTACTGCCAGTCGTACCTGTCTTTGGTAGAGGTAGCATGAGGTGGAAAGAGGATGTACTGAACAATGCAAGAGTGACAATCTGTATCTCCTGACATGCCCTGAGGACAGAAATAAAACGTATTAAAACATATACATAAACATTAGTCACGTGATGTTACATTCAACTAGCCAAATGCTGCAAATAGAACAAAATAATCATTACATTTACTTTTAGCAGATGGTTTTATCCAAAGCGACTTACAAGTGAGGTACAAAACAAGCAAAAATCTGAGTCAAGGAGAAAACATCAAAGCAAAGTCCTATCAGAAGAAGGCTTTACATTTCATGAGATGTAAGTGCAAGAAAGAGCAGAAAGGAAGTTTTTTCCCCTATTACAAATAGATTTAAGTGCATAGGAAGATGTGGAAGAGTTCTGTTTTCAGCAGTTCTATGAATATTAGGAGTGAGATTGCTGAAGTGTGCAGAGTTGGTAGCTCGGTCCACCATCGTGGGATTACTGAGCTGAAGAGTTTTGCGTGGGATCTTCTGTGCAGTGCTGGGACCAACAGACGTCGTGCATTTTCTGTCCTACTGTTCTTTACCTTCATTGGTAGCTCGATCACCATGTTTACAATCCCCTCTCCACTGGCAGCAAAGTGAAAGCCTTCTGATAGGCGGATGCTGCAAATATCAAGAGAGCTTATGTCACATTCACCAAACAACTGGTTTTCTTGACTTGTTCAGCTTATCAGGACAGGTACACATGTAGTACAAACTAAACAACAGTACATCAAACAATAGGACAGCTTCTCAGCAAAGTATTATCAAATACACTTATAATCTGTGTGCAGGATGTCCAAATATCACTTTTGCAGGTGCTGCTGATTGCAAAAAATTAAAAAAATAATAAATACAATCTGTCTACCACCTCAGAGAGATCATATTAACAAAGGTGTGTGTCATTGTTTAAATACTTAATTCACTGTGTGTGTGTATGTGTCTTTAACCACAGGAACAGAAGCCAGAGACCTAAACATTTGTCAAAATAATCCCGTCTCATATTTGATGCCTCTGTAGTTGGCGAAAAGCCAGTTAAGCATAAAAAAGAACTTTTGGTTTTTTTTTAAATGCGAGCCAACAAAAGTGGTGTAAAAACTACAGGTAAAGACAATTCTCTGCCTACCTACCACAGAACTTTACTAGTAAGACTTGTCCGAGTTATCATAGGCTGTAGGCTGGTACAAAATTCTCTTCATCAAATATTAATTAAAGTTAAATATTTATTTATACATTTATCAAGGGGGATGCAAACCAATATAATTAATATGCACGGTTAAGTGTTCGGTTTCCCTTCTATGTCATTTAAAAGTAACTAGATACAAACTTGAATCCTAAAATAATAATAATGTACTTTCAGATGTTACAAACGTTCATCCATCATCAGAAGTGAAATGATTGAAATGAGTGCCAATGTTTGAATCCCCCTTCATTAATTCATTAAAAATTTACTTTCATTTTTGATGAAGGAAATGGTTCATCAAAAATGAAAAAAAAAAAAAAAAAAATCGACCGAAAAAAATTAACAAATGGGAAGTATGTCAACTCACTCAGAGAGCATGGACAAGATGTGGGCAACAGCCTGCATGTTGACAGTTGGTCCTTGGCTGCTCTGCACGGCCCACACCCACCGGTAGTGCAAGAAATAGCGGGACAGAGAGGCCAGGGTCGAGGAAGCTGTGCGGTTGGCCACCATGCTAAGGGGAACAGTACTGCTGGAGGGCTGCACAAAGTTCTCCATGTTGAAAATGAAAGGAGTCCTGAAGTCCAGTGGTAGCTTCTCATACCTGCAGAGCAGTTAGCTTAACTTGAAGTCATAGCCAATACTTTTAATTCTCATACTGCACAACTGGCTATTTGTGATGATGAGGTGCTGGTGTAATCACTGACCTTATGAGCAGCTTCTCCAGAGGCTTGTTAAGCACCACCACACAGGGTCTGTCTGAGAGTGCAGGTTTGGAAGCGGGGATAGAGGGAGACTTGGATGGAGATGGGTGACCAATAACCTTCCTCTTAGTCTTGGGGGTCGCTTCTTTGTTCTGAACGCGATGAGGGAACCGAAGTTTGAGGATCTGCTCTCGCAGCTCATCAACAATCTCATGACAAACACAAACAACATGATGGGTTACTGAATGAACAATGTAACTTTCGTCAGAGTAGGATGTGCTACAGAAACATTGGTTTGTATAAGTGTCCCTGCCTTGGACTGGCAGTACCTTGTTTCTGACATGAGCTGGTGTACCAATAGGGAAGCCCAGACGCAGCACCATGCAGGGTGTCTTGAAGATGAGACGGACCAGGTAGAAGGAGATAGGAGGCTGGTCAGGCGAACTGTCAAAAAAGACTTTATTTATCTTTTTACCAGGAACTGAATCCTCTTTCAAAGTGACATGAATTGTCAGTTTTAAAGAACAGCTGTAAACCCTTTAAGCAAATTGGACTCAGCTAAACTGTGGACATGAGCACTGAGCAGATTAACTGATATTATTGACTTTTAAAAGTGGAGTGGAGAATGAATTATCATGTATTTCACAAGAAAAGGGGGAATTTAGAGTAATTAAATATCTTATATCTTTAAGCATTTTGATGTTTCATGGATTTCTTGAGGGCTGCAATCGCCAGGTAAGAGGAGATAGAGATTGATTTTGACATATTGATTAAAAGAAAATGTAGAAGTAAGGTTAAGGTCTGTGTTACATTAAGTGTCCTAATGTTAGAATTGGATCAAGTTATAGATACGTAGGTATCAGCTCTATGTCACGAGCGTATCTGTAATGCTGTGTCTGTATGGTAGCTGACAAACATTACATGGTGGAAGTGCGTATTTCAAGTGTCAAACTGTAAAGTAAGCATTATTGAATGTAGACATTCAAGTCCCTTATTCAGAGTTTTTGAATTTTCTATCTGATTTAGTGCTTAGTACAGATAAAGTCATTATAGTGGGTGACTTTAATATTCATGTAGATGCTGACAGTAACTGCCTCAACACTGCGTTTAATTCATTATTAGATTCAATTGGTTTTTCCCAAAATGTAAATAAACCCACTCACTGTTTTAGTCACACGTTAGACCTTGTTCTTACGTATGGAATTGCAATACAATGGAAAGTAGCCACCTTAATCTACTTGTGCAGTAGTAACATTATCTTGTTGACAATTACATACAATACTCGATAGTGTTGCCCCTCTGAAAAAGAAGGCAGTAAACCAGAAGAGGTGATCTCCATGGTATAGTTCACAAACACGCAACTTAAAACAGGCAACACGAAAGTTAGAAGTGATGTTCCACTTTAGAAGAAACCCAGTTTAAAAATGTACAAAAAAGCTCTGTGATGCCAGAACAGCATATTTATTATTCATCATTAATAGAAGAAAACAAGAACAACCCCCGGTTTCTGTTCAGCACTGTAGCCAGGCTGACTAAGAGCCATAGTTCTGTTGAGCCTAGTTTTCACTTAACTCTGAGCAGCAATGACTTCATGACCTTCTTTATGAATAAAATTGTAGCTATTAGAGAAAGAATTCACCAGATTCAACCCCCAAATATTACAGATAGATCTTCATGTACAGCAGTGCTAGAGTCATTGATAAGGCTTCAATCCCTGTTACACTGCTTTTTACCCATAGATCTCTGAGCTAACTTCAGTTATTACCTCATCTAAACCAACAACCTGTCTGCTAGACCCAACTAAGCTGCTCAAGGAAGCTTTACCCTTAATAGATACATTCATATTAGATATCATCAATCTATCTTTAGAAGCAGGCTATGTACCACAGGCCTATAAGGTAGCTGTAATTAAACCACTACTTAAAAAACCCTGTCTTGACCCAGGTGTTTTAACCAATTACAGACCAATATCTAATCTCCCCTTTATTTCTAAAATAATTGAAAAATTATGTGATCACCTTCATAGGAATAATTTGTATGAAGACTTTCAGTCAGGATTTAGAGTTCATCATAGTACAGAAACAGCACTGGTAAAAGTCACCAACGATCTTCTCATGGCCTCAGATAATGGACTCATCTCTATACTTGTTCTGTTAGATCTTAGTGCTGCATTTGATACCATTGATCACAACATTTTATTACTGGAGCATGAAATTGGAATTAAAGGAACTGAACTAGGTTGGTTTAAATCTTATCTATCTGATAGATTCCAATTTTTGAGCAACCATAACAACTGTTGCTATAAAAGGGAAGCTACTGTTAACAAGTGTTAACAGTTATTAGTGTGAGAGCTGTAACACCGATCTCACACTTATGAGCAGTATTTAATTTTATTATTAGTGTGATCACACTCTTGTTGTTTCCAGTATTTAATTTTATTATTATTATTATTATAATTATTAGTGTGATTGCGAAAGCAAGATCATCTTATCTTCACAACTTCATTAGTGTTGAGAGGGCAAGATGACAACAGTTGATTCCTTTGGACAGGCTGCCATCTGCTGGAGAGTTCGTGAATAGCAATTGAAATTGTTTCATGTGCTGTCACTTCTAAATAGTTCAATATCTCAAAAACTACACATGCTAACATGATGAAACTTTGTGGACAGCTGCCCCATGATGAAATGCTTTATGTATTACAGTGTTGCCTCTACTGCTGGATGAACCAAAAATGATTTTTATTGTTTTGTTTGAGTGCTGTTGCTTCTACAACGTTCAGAGTTGCAGATTCGGCGATGGCTGCAGCAGCTGCAGCGGCCGGCTTTCAGCAATCACACGCAGTTTCTGTAGTTTCAACTTCTTACTTTTTTTACTTCTTACTTCTTTCTTTACACTGTTAATTTTAACTTTTTACTTTGCTTCTTCCTTTGTTTCTTTTCACTTTAAATATCAACTTTTTACTAATTTACTTCCTCCATTGTTACTTTTTTCTTTTTTTTTCTTTTCTGAATTCAAATTTTCCTGGACTTTTTTCCCCTTTTATTATCATCTTCTTTCTTTCTCCTTTTGTTCATATTTCTCTCTCTTCAGTGTTTGTGGCTTTGAACGTGCAAAGGCCTCCGCTCTCTGTAGCTTCTGAGCGGTCGTGCGTCTCCCGGGCGACTTAACAGCTCTCCCACGTAATTTCCTTGGAAATCACCTTTTCTAGTTATTTTTATTATTTCGCCGTTTTTCAGTCGCTATCTAGTGGCAGTTTGTCGTAGAAACTCCGTTCCACTTCCTAAACGTAGGTCTCCTTTAGGACATGTGAGCTTTCACTTTTCTCATTAATAACTTTTATACTTTTTATTATATTTCACTTTTTATCAATTTTTCTTCCCATAGAAAATGAATAGAAGCCACTTAAAACTTCCCTCTATTGATCAGCTTCTTGTATTGTCATACTTTGCAGTAGAAACTTCATTTAAAGTTTATACGGGTCTAGACTGTTTCAACTTTTTCTTTGTTGATCAGCTTCTTTGTATCTTTTAAAATTTTTGAATAATCACAGTTTTAGTTTTAGGCAACTTTTGGAGCTTTTTGAACTTTTCCATTAGTGTGTATTGTGGAATGTTGGAGCAGCTGGAGTGGGTGACATCACACACACTAACTTTTCAGCTTCCACTTGTAGCAACTTTTTTCCTTCTTTCAACTTTAATTGTACATAAATGTACAAAACGGGGGCTGTTTTAAAATCGCCACCACGCTTTGATTTTATGGAGTATCTTCAAATAAAGTACATCACAGTGTTCGGTGAAGCCTTTTGCTGCTCACAGTTTTACAATTTGTCCGATAGGACTAATACTTTTTCATATTTTGAACATTTTGTAAGGCAAAATCTCAGCACTTTCACAGTCTGTCTTCTGCATTTCGCTCATGACTCAGCAGGCAGGCAGCAGTCATTTTCATGGTAACAGACACATCTGCATCAGATCATGTGATCAGCCTCAGAGCTGTGTTCACACACTTTACCTGAGTTTTTCTCCCTCAACATACACAATGGAGACACACACAGACAGGAAACACACTTTCAAATTAAAAGCCCTTTTAACTTATTTCAGTTTTTCAGTATTAAAATGGTCCCTTCATTTCTAAATAGTTCCTTCCTTCCTTTTTTCTTTACACTTTTAATAGCAACTTTTTACTTTGCTTCTTCCTTTGTTTCTTTTCACTTTAAATATCAACTTTTTTACTTATTTACTTACTCCATTGTTACTTTCAACTTTTTTCTTCTTTTCTGAATTCAACTTTTCGTGGACTTTTGTTTTTTTAACTTTTATTGTCATCTTCTTTCTTTCTCCTTTTGTTCGTATGTATCTAATAGCTGGATGAATTCCTTTACCCCAGCCTAAAGTAGAAACCTGTTCTGTTCAGGAAACCTGTTCACCTAAGGCAGGCTAGTAAGTACCACTTTAATGTGAGGGCTTAACTGGCCTCCTGTACTGGAGTGCCAGAGTAACAGTGCACTTTATTTGTATTAATTACATTTTTAAAGGAACATTTTAAAATTGAAAATAAAAAAATATCCTCTCCCATCACATTATGCCATGTTCAATATGTAAAAATGTTTCTGCTGTCTCACCTATATATGAGTTTAACATAGGAGTAACCTTCCACTAGCACAAAGCTGCTCCAGTCCCTCAGCAGTGATGTCAGGGCAGAGTGGGAGATCCGACACTGGATGGTGCTGTAGCGTCCGTTGTTTCCAGCTGTGTGCAGGTGTTTGGGGACAGGCCTAGAGACAAATTATTCATATAATAAAAGGACTGACAGACCAGAAGCAACACACCTCAATACATAAAGTATAAAACAAGCAAAAAAAAGTTTACATACACTCATCATAGGCACAACTGTCATAGCAATATCTGGGGTTAAATCATTTTTTTCGCTAAGGTGGAATTTGGTGCACAGGGTTTAATTAATTTGGGGTTTTCTGAGATTAACACAACGTTGCTACACCAATCTTTATAGACACCTAAGATGTCAATTTACAGGTAGCATAAAGGTACAGTGAAATGTAATTTACATCAGTCTAAGCCATACTTATTGCCTAGTCTAACTCATCTGAGAGTCTTACTCTTAGCCTTTCACACCCAAACTGGAAAACTCAAAAACCACTATTATTTGTTATCGTGTACCGTCCTCCAGTCCCTTATTCAGAGTTTTTGATTGAATCTGATTTAGTGCTTAGTACAGATAAAGTCATTATAGTGGGTGACTTTAATATTCATGTAGATGCTGACAGTAACTGTCTGAGCACTGCGTTTAATTCATTATTAGATTCAATTGGTTTTTCCCAAAATGTAAATAAACCCACACGTTAGACCTTGTCCTTACGTATGGAATTGAAGCGGATAATTTAACAGCATTTCCTCACAACTCTCTTCTGTCTGACCATTTTTTAATAACATTTGAATTTACAATAACGGACTATACAGCAGTTAGGGAAACATTCCACTATAGCAGATGCTTAAGTGAAAAAGCTGTAAACAAATTTAAAGAAATTAGTTCTGGTTCTACTGGAGGTTTCTTCCGTTAAAGGGACTTTTTCCTCTCCACTGTAGCCTAGGGCTTGTTCAAGGAGGAATTGTTGGGTTCTCTTTATACATCTTTATAATCTTGACTGTATTCTGTAAAGTGCCCTGAGATTACTCTGTTGTGAATTGGCACTATATAAATAAAGTTGAATTGAATTGAATAGTCTAACTGGTACAATCTCTTTTGTTTTTTTTACCTAAGCTGTCTAACTAAACTTATATATTAAAACCATTAAATTCTCACATGTCATGTTCCAGGATGATAGCTATGCGATGCATGTGCAGCCATCTCTGCCAGAAGTTGGCATCCATAGAGAGGATGGGTTTCCAGTAGGAAGCAAACTGAGACTGAGAAGAGTCTTTGGAGCCACTGTGCTGCAAGGAAAGGACCTGGAAATAGAGAAGACAACTCTGTTAAAGAGGGCACACAAGTAGAAGGAAAGTAGAGAGCTAACAAGGCTCTTAACAATATAGAATATACAGAAGTCGTCGTTACTTTCATTCTAGCTTTTTGATGTTAAAACAAAAACTATGCCTTTTCATAAATCTTACAATCTCGCCAAAACCAACAATGTTATAGTCCACTAGTTCCCTCATTTTTAGCTGCATCTATGGCTCCAAACTCCGAGCCTGCTAGTTCCCACTGAATATGTAAATCTTTCAAAACACATTTATTGAATTATCAGTTAAAAGTCTGCACAGTACTGGAGTAGTAGAGCCAGGAGGGATGTAGAAGAGTGGAACTCCATTTTTAGTGCTCTCAGGAATTGTGTAGTTCTCAGGAATTGAATTAAATGACTGGAGGTGCACCAACATCTGATCCGTCTGGTTGATGCTGAAAGGAAACATAGTGCATGTGGTCCATAAACAATACATCGAGCATCAAAAACTACATTAAAATGTATCATCATTATTTAATATTATATATGATGGTGAAAATTTGCCAAATCTGTAGTTTTTTTTTATGTTGTAAATCCCACTTTATTCCTCCATATACACATGCTGTACCTCTGCAGCGTGTTCCAGAAGCGACGGATCACAGAAGTGCGGTACGGACTGGTGATGGGTTTCCTTTGGGTGCAGCTGATGTCATGCAGAATGTCGTAGCTTCCCTCCATTGTCACCTCCACCCTTGTTGTTCTCTTTGTGGAGTCCAGTGGCCAGGAGGCAGCTGCTAGGTACTCGATGTGCATGTTGTGTTTCCATAACAGCACCAGCTTCACCTCCAGCTGAGTCCCACCTTAAGAAACAGCAGCGCCATTCTCAACAAGTCCAGCACTTCTTTATTGCACATGTAGAGACAGAAGTTTACCTTTGGTGAGGTTTATCTCTCTGATAGTGTAGCCCTCTCTCAGGCGCACAGACACCACACTGATTAAATCTGCATGGACTTCCTTCTCTGTGTGCTTCTTCCTTCTCATAACCAGAGCAGGGTTTCCACTAGCTGATACCAGGTGCTCATTAAAAAGTCTGTGCTGGGACACTACAAAACACGAAAAAAGTTGGTAGACCGGTGTATTTATGTTCATCATCAATAAGTCTATTCCATATGTTTTTTCCTAAAAAACGGCAATGGAGTCCACAAAAAATAAAATTGTCTAAAAGCATAAATACAACTGGAACAGACACAAGAAAAACTTTAAATTACAAAAGCTTCATGCAAAAGTCTGCACATTTCCCAAGGCTCATTACTAGGCCCAATGCATTTATGATTTTTTTCCCAAAGGACTAAATTACACTTTTTTGGACTATACTATTTATTTTGCAAAATTCAGATTTTCTTCAGTATCTCACCACAGAAATACTCTGAGTTCATGGACTCAGGGGTCTTCAGGAAGGAGTAGGTTAAAAAGGCCTTGTGGTAGGCATTCATCTCCTGGCTTTTCAGATCCACGTCAGGGAAGCTGGGCAGGTATGAACCAAAGGTGGCTAATGAGATGAACTTCATCAGCTCTACGTTGGGGATGTATCCAAAGCTGCAGTCATAGGAGTACGCACCACCAACCTGGAACGGTACCAAACATGATGTAAAAAGTCAATGTTACAAAACCTGCTGAGAAATAACCCTGTCCACTATTGGTGGACTATTTGTTAGCAATTCTTAACAAGCTGTTTACTGACACTGTTTACTGAACATATCAATAAAAAAAAGTTGTATTTTTGACATTTTTGATGTTATGTCAGTAACAAATGCCAAGCTATAAACATCAATATGTTATTGTCATTACCTGCACAAAGGAGCAGGCAATGGTACCACTCCTAAGCTGGTTTAGCAGAGTTTCACATACTGCTACATCAGGAACACTAGTCACTCCATCTGTGATTACAATAATACCTGAAACACAAAAGTTCAATTACTAACTTCATATTTTAATTATGAAATTGCATAAATTGATACTTAAACAAAAACAGTAATTTCTCCAAGCCGCTGGACAGAAAGCAATTATGATTATAAATGCATAACTCCATCATACAGTCGCCATGACAACTCAACTTCAGAAAACAAACGGACAAATTGACAAAATACAAGCAAGTGAATGAAAAAAAAACTTCACATTTCACATCAATCATTTAAAAGAACACTGCATAGTGTCTTGAGGGATCCTATCTTGACTAAACACACCTTTCCTGTACTGTATTGCTGCAATCATAATAGAAATTATGTTGTTTTTTCTACAATAAAAGCAACTGCAAGAGGCTGCAGACAGAAGGTGTTGTGTACCTGCTCCAGACTAGAAAGTAAGCGGGTTGCAGAAAAGGTGTGCCAGCTGTTCAGTCAAAGCTATGGAGGAGCATGGAGAGGATGCTTGAACAGTTCAGCAACTCAGAAATTAATGACTTAGGTTCTTCAGGAAAACCTACCTGCACTGGAGTTTGGGGGCAGTAGTTGAAGGGCCAGGATGCCCTGACGCACCATGCTGACTAGTCCCATATCAGCTGATACCATAGAGATGCCCTGCTTCCTGTAGGGCTGGTTGTTGCTATGGAGAGCTGAGCTTTGGACCAGCTCCACAGACTAAAAGCACAGGACACAAAAGCATTAGTCTATCTGGCCATCAACACACAACAATGATTATCTACACCAAACAGTTTATAGTGACAATAGGCTGTTAGCTAAGCAGGCAGAACTTCACATGCTTGTTTTGTGCACAGTCACTACACAAAGTCTAATCCGAAGACCCACTGAATACAGTGTGCCTCTGTCAGAGGCTGTTATCAGGATATTAAAGAGACAGCAGCCTGGGTAATTAGAGTTCATCAGATGAATACACATGACAGCGTACAGAACACTATGCCCTACAGTGGCCCACAGAGCTCAACACACTGCAGCTTTATGCAAATAGATGAAACACAGGCAAATCAAGAAAACAGATTAATCAATTTGTCAACACAGTTAAAGAATTCACAACCAAATACAGTTAATACAACAATGATGCAAATATCACTGATCCAGAAAAGTTTTTCAGGGAGCACATACAGAAAGCACAAGTAACTGTGTCTAAATGATGTCACTGGAACGTTTAAACAATTTGTAAAGCTTCCTATATGGTTCCATTGTCATCCGAGTTACTTGCAGTGGGTTTCTGTAATAGGTTCTGCTTTTTGCTGAGGTTGTCAAATTGCTGGAGCTGTTTTCTTATGTTACAGTGCACTGAGCTCTCAAAGGCACCATAGTTCTAGAAGCTCAAATATTATTTATGTCACTGCAAATCCTTATCCTTTATGAAGGAGTCATAAAGCATCATTTCAAAACTCTACATTTTTTATAAATAAGAAAAAGGGGTGAATTATTTACATTTTTCCTTAATGTAAACATATCTTCTATGAAAACAATAATTACCAGTTAGTTCATCTCTCAATATTTTAACAGAATAAAAATATAGGCTGATACGGCTATTATTGCTAATGATAAGAACAAATTCACATCAAAGTGTTATTATTTAAAAAAAAAAATTTTATCTGCATCTTCTCTCATCTACACAAGATGTGCACTTGCCTGTTCATGCTGCCGATGCAGGACTTCTGCAATGTTGCTCTCCACTGCTCTGAGCTGCTGATAAATGTGATGCAGGAACTCATCGAGGTCTGTTCTATCCAGCTGGCAGCCCTGCACTAAAACCTGCAGGTGTGAGCAGAGCTGTCACAGATCTGTAATAACATCTGTAGTTCACATATGAACTAACACAGGCAAATATAAGTAAGCTCCTGTAAGCTACCTGATGAGAAGTGAGGCCAATAATTGATGAATATGCCAAGATGGTGATAAAGATCTTAGGTTTGAAAAGCTGATCAGTTCCTGGGACTTTAAATGGCTGAGTCAGACCAGCCAGGCACCTTGACAAGGCGTGAAAAACCTCATCAAAGATCATCTCTCCTGTGCTGTCATCCTGTAGAAAAGAGGACAAAACACACTTCAAATACACATTAATAAATAATTTCTCTACTGAAGCAGAAACTACAGCTAATGTGATCAGGGTGATAGGTAGGAGAGTACTCGGTGTGTCATCGGGAAAGAGGAAAGTGGACAAGGAGACAAGGAGACTTGGTGGTGGAACGAGGAAGTTCAGTAGTGTATAAAGAGAAAGAGGTTAGCTAATAAGAAGTGGGACACTGAGAGGACTGAAGAGAGTAGACAGGAGTACAGGGAAATACAGCGTGAGGTGAAGGTAGAGGTGGCAAAGAGCATATGAGGACTTGTATGCTAGGTTGGACACTAAAGAGGGAGAGATGGATTTGTTAAGGTTGGCCAGACAAAGACATAGAGATGGGAAGGATGTGCAGCAGGTTAGTGTGATTAAAGATAAGGATGGAAATAAATTGACAGGTGCCAGGAGTGTGATGGGAAGATGGAAGGAGAACTTTGAAGAGTTGATGAATGAGGAAAATGAAAGGGAACGAAGAGTAGAAGAGGTGACTGGTGTGGAGCAGGAAGTAGCAAAGATTAGTAAGAGTGAAGTAAGGAGGACGTTGAAGAGGATGAAGAGTGGAAAGGCAGTTGGTCCTGATGACAAACCTGTGGAGGTATGGAAGTGTCTAGGAGAGGTGGCAGTAGAGTTTCTGACTAGTTTGTTTAACAAGATCTTGGAGAGTGAGAGGATGCTGAGGACTGGAGGAGAAGTGTACTGGTGCTGGTTTTTAAGAACAAGGGAGATGAGCAGAGCTGTGGCAACTACAGAGGAATAAAGTTGATGAGCCACAGAATGAAGTTGTGGGAAAGAGTAGTGGAAGCTCGGCTAAGGGCAGAGGTGAACATTTGTGAGCAGCAATATGGTTTCATGCCTAGAAAGAGAACAACAGATGCAGTATTTGCTTTGAGGATGCTGATGGAGAAGTACAGAGAAGGTCAGAGGGAGTTGCATTGTGTCTCCATAGATTTGGAGAAAGCGTATGACAGGGTGCAGAGAGAGGAGCTGTGGTATTGTATGATGAAGTCTGGAGCGGCAGAGAAGTATGTTAGAGTGGTGCAGGACATGTATGAGAGCTGTAAGACCGTGGTGAGGTGCTGTAGGTGTGACAGAGGAGTTCAAGGTGGAGGTGGGTCTGCATCAAGGATCGGCTCTGAGTCCCTTCTTGTTTGCTCTGGTGATGGACAGGCTGACAGATGAGGTTAGACAGGAATCTCCGTGGACTATGATGTTTGCAGATGACATTGTGATTTGTAGTGAGAGCAGGGAGCAGGTGGAGGAAAATCTAGAGAGATGGAGGTCTGCTCTGGAAAACAGAGGAATGAAGCTTAGCCGCAGTAAGACAGAATACATGTGTGTGAATGAGAGGAACCCAGGGGAACAGTGAGGTTACAGGGAGCAGAGGTGAAGAAGGTGCAGGACTTTAAGTACTTAGGGTCAACGGTTCAGGGCAACGGAGAGTGTGGAAAAGAGGTGAAGAGGCGAGTGCAGGCAGGTTGGAACGGGTGGAGAAAAGTGTCAGGTGTGTTGTGTGATAAAAGAGTATCAGCGAGAATGAAAGGAAAGATGTTCAAGAGGGTGGTGAGACCAGAGGTGGAGGTAGCAGAGCTTAAGATGTTGAGGTTCTCTTTGGGAGTGACGAGGATGGACAGGATCAGGAATGAGGACATCAGAGGGACAGCTCATGTTAGATGTGTTGGAGATAAAGTCAGAGAGGCCAGATTGAGGTGGTTTGGACATGTTCAGAGGAGAAACTGTGACTATACTGGTAGAAGGATGCTGAGGTTGGAGCTGCCAGGCAGGAGGTCTAGAGAAAGACCAAAGAGGAGATTTATGGACGTAGTGAGAGAGGACATGAAGTTAGCTGGTGTGAGAGAAGAGGATGCAGAGGACAGAGTTAGATGGAGGCACATGATTCGCTGTGGCGACTCCTGAAAGGGAACAAGTGAAAGGAAAAGAAGAAGTCTTAAGCAGAAACAGCTGTGAAACAGGAATAATATGAGCGAATGGTAATTAAGAGCTGTGAAACTAAAGTGAAATGGTGAATGATTTTGCAAGGCAGAAATTGATATTAAAATGATGTTGATGTTTAGATTGAGTTTGGTTTGACAAATGTAAATATGTGAGAGGATCTGCAGCGCTGTGTTTGTAATGTATTGGGAATAGAAAAATGTGGATTTCCAAAGTTTTAGAAAATGTTATCTAACATACGTAGTAAATGGAACATTATTAATTGCTGATAGTGAAACATATCATTGTAAAACACTGAAATACCCCAAAATCTATCAATTCTCTACTGCATTTTCTTGCTACCTATCTGCCAATAAAGCTTTAATATATTCTCATGTTTCTGAATGACAGTGGAACACTGCATGGATGCTGACATTCAGAAATTGGTCAGTTTCAGTAGTTTCATAAAAATAGATCAGAATATTTTTTGCAGTAAAAAGGGTGGAAATGTCTTTAATTTTCACCATCATACATATATGTATTGAGTTCTACTTGTTGATTTTATACCCATTTATTCACTAAGGCTGTTTCTCCAACAGAGTTCTGTCATGTTGATTTACTAACATGACTGAAAATCATGTACATATTATAGATTTGAATATAACTACTTGTTACCCATAAAGATTTTAGAAAAGCAAAGAACTGAAACAAAATTGATGAATGACTGTGTGGCTGCCATGAAACACACACTCTTTTCAGTCTCAGACAATATGTAGTGGCCATGTTCTTTCAGGAAAAAAAATACCGAATGACGTGAGGAGTCTTACCACAATCCCTGTGGAAGGGCTGAGGTCCAGCTCGATGATGAAGCGGTACCTCCGGGCCAGGAAGGTGGCCCGCGTGGACGGCATCAACATGTATGGGTATGTGGTGGGAGTTAAATCCGCCTGCCATCCTTTAGGCAGGATGCTTAGTAAATCCAGTTCATTCTCTGAGTTGAGCTGTAAATTTAGAGTGGGTCAAAAAGGACATCAGTGAATAGTTATTCAAACTTTTTAGAATTTAGCAATTAGACCATTACATGTATACGAAATAATTTCTAAGCCTTTATTTTGAAATGAAATGCTGCAAGCTTCTGTGAACGTTGCAGCACGTGAGCAGGTGTTGGGGCAAGTTTTGCCTGCCTGTGCCGAGATCTGTGCGCACCACGCAAGAACGGGCACAGCTAAAGCAAAATTCCCCGTTTAAACCCAGTCATGTTTTTTGGGTCCATCTATCGTTCTAAAAGATTTTACTTAAACTAGTTATTTACGTTTACTAGTTTATCATTAGAGTTCATTAAAGTCAACTATGTTGCCACGTAGAATTGCCTTCATATGTATGTCCTGAAACTTGCAGCTGATTAGTCTATTGAAAGGTAAAATCTTAAGCATAACCCCAGCGACTTGGATATATTTTGGGTTGCTGGGGGGTCGAGTGTCTTGTTCACTCGACATATGGCCAGTGGTAGTCGTGTTTCGAACTGCCAATAGGGGACCACTCTACCCACTGACTCACCAGAGCCCCGCAATTACACCAGACACATTCTTTATTTTTAATAAACAGAGAAGAGGTTGACTGAGTGAGACTAGCAGATACCCCTCTACACTACTATACACTTTGTATGCGATTATAAGTGTTGGTTTAGCAGTATGTAAGGAGCATTAAAACGTGATGTAATGACAATGTGAGAACATTTTTCTGACAGCTACAATGTAAAACTGGTCATTCCTGACATATGGCTGAGTAAAAAAGTTTGTATCCCTTTATGGTAAAAAAGCAAAAAGACTAAAACAAAGTGGTTCTTTTCCCCATCAACATATCATTTAATGCACATTCAGCTAGTAGTGGTTATAAAGGCAAATGCATAACATACAAAGTATTAGACATCATTTTATAAAGTAGGATGCAAATGTTTGCAGTAATAAAACTTTCATTATTTTACTAAACCTTTGTTTTTATAGACCCATTGACCATTGTTCCTATTTCTGATGATGCAAGAACATACGTACTAGCTTAAAGTGAATTCAGTATTATGCATAGAAAAAAATAATTGTTTTAGTCTTTTTTTGCCATTTCAAAATAAGGGTATGCAATTTGTACAACATTATTATTATACAACTAGTACTTCTTGTAGGCATATGTCATTAATATAATGGATTCTTTAGACTACTTGGTATATACCATATACCAAATTAAAAGCAGCAACACACTTAATACAATCAGCTAATAACATTAGCCACTTTTAAGTCTTGGTGTTGCTGCGCTACCATAAGGACAGGAGAAGAGAGTGAAAGGCAAGATTAACCAACCAGTTCAGGCTTTGAGGCTGGCCAGATGACTTGGTTAAGTTTACCAAGGAACCACGCCAGACGCACATTCCTAGAAATGCGATAGTCTTCCTTCATCAGCAGGTAGATCTGGTCAGCGTCCTCCACCTAATAACAAAAAACAGAATGTAAATGAAGTGATCGGCTCAGAGCTTTGCTGCCCTGCACCAAAACGTTATTATGCTCATTAGCTGGTGAAAATATAAAGCCCCTCAGCAGCTCACATGACTAAATGATCAACAGAGGATTCCAGGTAAATCCTGATAATCTAGAATTAAATTATGAAATATTTTGAGCAGTACAATGCTTAGTAAGTTTGCTGTTGATAGCCAAACGATTTAGCATCTCTACAAACACCAAACTCCATTTACTAGTTTGGCAAGTTGAAATTTAGTGTGTACGATGTCATGTTAATATTTTATTAATCCAACCGATTTTTAAAGGGTTGCTCGTACAAGAAACTGATTAATAGCTAATTTGCAAAACGTCAACCATGAAGAATAACTGAAACTATGAAACTACATAAGCCCCCCAATAATTGATTTTATTTCTTTCAGCTAGTTTGGTGCAGTTTTTATCCACCACTGCGTGGCCTGTCGTTTCATCGGCTAACTAGTTGATCGTCTTTCGTTCGTTTTGATTGCCTAAAAACAACGTGGCTGACCAGACAACGAGAAAAATCTCCAAACTTTATTGGAATGCTAACGCTAGCTGGGTACTACCCGTGGTTTATGTTAACTTGTAGCTTGGCAGCTAGCTGTTGTGCTAACGAGCAGCTAACAGAAGTTTCTATCCGTCCAAATGTCAACGCAACCCAAAGAAGAAAGGAAAACATGTCAACACAGCTGTTTTGGGCATTGAAGCTATTTACAGCGCACTTTTCAAAGACTTTGTGGAGTTTTGACTTTTGGATTAAATGCCATAATGCAAACAATGATGTGTTCCCCATTTCCCTGTACTTCAGTATAACGTTACAGATTAGCGCTAATGTTACCTCATTGTCCTGTCTCTCTGCCATGCCGTGTCTGGCATAGGGGCTGCAAGGTTGTTATCGAGCCTCAGCTGACGATTATTCAATGTGGTTGGTAGAAAAAATTCTGTCCCTTCTTGTTTATCATCTGCCCTGTCCCTTGATCAGGTGCTAGTCGAACATCTCGGGCAGCACATACATTTTCCGGTCATACCCTTTCAAAATTAAACGTGTACCCCAAACGTAAAAATATGTTCATAGAATGATTGGTCTAACAAGTTAAAAACGTGAATGTTTTTATCTTCGCGCTTGGTATCAATCATTTCGTTGAATTTAGCAATTATACCGTTACATATATATGAAACAACTTATTAACCTTTATTTTGAAATTGAATGTTGTAAACTTCTGTGAACGTTGTTTTTTAGCAGCACGTGAGTTATGCCGAGCCTGCGTCCACCACGCGAGAACGCTCTCAACCAAAGCGAAATTCCCCGTTCAGATTCAGCCATGCTTTTTGGCTCCATCTGTCATTCAAGATTGTCTTACGTCAACGATTTATTACTTATGAACATGTGTCACCTAGGTTCATTAGAGACAACTCTGTTGGCAAGGAGAATTTCCTTGATAGAATTTGCCTGAAACTCGATTAGTCTCTCGTACCTTTAACCCTCGTCTACAGAGGGGATGCACAGTTTCAAGAAAAACATGCTGAGAAATAGAGACACGATGACAAAGAGACTTTATTTCTAAGAATCAACATCAATGTTCACACATTTGATAATAAACCAAGCTGATACATTTGCATTTGCTTTAGAAATCATTATTTCAGAGGGTGCGTGGTTCCGGGTCTATAGCTGTGCGTGCTCTCACGCGACAACTGCAAATCCCGCCAGACAGAATGCGTATATAATAATATATAATGTGTATATAATGCTGATAAAGTGCTGCCAGGCAGGCAAACGTCAGGGCAAAAATTGCCCTTCTCTCAACTTAACTAAGATCGGTGGCGCGTGGTGATCACGTCATGGCGAATGCGACGATAGGCTGTTTTCTCCACGCTGCTCGCCAAAGGGTTCTATGCTATCTCTTTTTTTTTGCTTTGGTTTTCTTAAGTTATGGAGAAAAGGGCTCAAATTCATTTGGAAAGAAGCCGAAAGCCGCAAAGATTGAAGACGACCCTGTGAAAAACTTTGAGAAATGGAGGAAAAAATACAACAAGACGAAAGTGCGCGTGAAGCGAGAGCGCATGCAGAAGAAGAAGCCCGAGTGGCAGGTCGAACGGGAGTATATCGACAGGCTTATCAGCAGGTACGGCGACATTAACTCCAAGGAGGCTGTCAAGTTCTCAGACTTCCCCATCTCAAAGAAAACTCTGCTGGGGCTCCAGGCTGCTCAGTTCAGGCAACCCACCGAGATTCAGAGACAGACTATCGGCTTCGCTTTACGGGGTAAAGATGTCCTCGGCGCAGCTAAGACAGGCTCTGGGAAGACTTTAGCCTTCCTCATACCGGTGCTGGAGTGCCTCTACCGACAACAGTGGAGCTCGATGGACGGTCTTGGTGCTCTCATCATATCCCCCACCAGAGAACTCGCCTACCAGACCTTCGAAGTCCTGCGCAAGGTGGGCAAGAACCACGAGTTCTCTGCGGGGCTAATCATCGGTGGAAAGGACCTGAAGAGCGAGTCAGAGAGGATCCACCACACCAATATCGTCATTTGCACCCCGGGCCGGCTGCTTCAGCACATGGATGAGACGGCCACCTTCCACGCCTCTAACCTCCAGATGCTAGTACTGGATGAGGCGGACCGCATCCTGGACATGGGCTTCGCGGATACACTAAACGCAATTGTAGAGAATCTTCCCAACTCAAGGCAGACGCTGCTGTTCTCCGCCACGCAGACCAAGTCTGTGAAAGACCTGGCCCGGCTTAGCCTCAAAGATCCAGAGTACGTGTGGGTTCATGAGAAGGCCAAGTTCAGCACACCAGCCACTCTGGAGCAGAGCTACGTGGTGTGTGAGCTCCACCAGAAGGTCAACATGCTCTACTCTTTCATCAGGAGCCACCTAAAGAAGAAGATCATAATCTTCTTTGCATGCTGCAAGGAGGTACAGTTCCTTTTCCGTGCCTTCTGCCGTCTCAGACCGGGCATACCTGTCCTGGCTTTGCATGGCAAGCAGCAACAGATGAAGAGAGTGGAGGTTTACAATGACTTCCTCAGAAAGCAGAACGCAGTGCTGTTTGCCACTGACATAGCCGCCAGAGGCCTGGACTTCCCTGCTGTCAACTGGGTGCTGCAGTTTGACTGTCCTGAAGATGCGGACACCTACATCCACAGGGTTGGCAGGACTGCCAGGTACAAGGAGGGTGGGGAGGCCCTGTTACTTCTGCTCCCCTCAGAAGAGAAAGGCATGGTAAGCCAGCTGGAGGAGAAAAAAGTTCCCATCAATAAGATCCAGGTAAGAGCTTGTTTATTCATATCAACACGGCAAACTCACTCACCTATGTTGTGGTCATTTGTTAACATGACACACAACATCAGTATGTTGCTCCATAGTTCTACTAATGTTAAAAACTCCTCAGGGAACTTTTAGTTGCAACATATATGATAGAAGCACAGGGATTGGAGTGTTACAACAGCAAAAGAGCAGTACAGCATGTCTGTATTGATTTAATCCTATTCTGTAATTAATTTCAGGTGAACCCAGAGAAGCTGCAGAATGTGCAGCAGAAGCTGGAAGCCTTCCTGGCCCAGGAGAAGGAGCAGAAGGAGAGGGCCCAGAGGTGTTTTGTTTCCTACCTGCGCTCCATCTACCTAATGAAGAATAAAGAGGTGTTTGACGTTTTTAAACTCCAGATTCATGAGTACGCCCTCTCTCTGGGCCTTGCTGTGGCTCCCAGGGTGCGCTTCTTAAATAAAGCCCAGACGCGAAGAGCAGAGAAAGGCAGCCAGAGAGAGGAGGAGCAGTCTGAAGAAGAAAAGGAGCTGAGGAGCTTTAAGGTGCAGTGGAGGAGGGAGGGAGGTCAAAGTTCAGAGTCTGAAGAATCAGCTGAGGATGAGGACAGTGGGGATGAACAGGCTGTGGATCAGTCCAGGATACGTCTTCAGGCCACAGATGAAAGCGATGATGATGATCTAAGGGACCTGGAGCTGCTAACAGTCAAAAAAAAGGATGTCTTCAATCTGACAAAGGACCAGGAGAGTTTAGAGGAGCCTGACGAGAGCTCCAAAAAGAAATCTGTAAAAGAGACAAAGTTCAAAGAGGCTAAAAAGGCCCTCAAAAGAAACTTCCAGGTCAACACCAAAGTCACTTTCGATGATGAAGGAGAGGCTGTGCAGCTATGGCCACCTGTTCAACGGGCAGTGACTGCGGAAGATGAGGAGGAGGAAGAGCAGGTTTCAGGCATCAACGTGGAGAAAGCCAAAGAGAGGCTGAAACGTGAGGATGAGGCGTTCGACAAACAGGAATACAGGCGCAGGGTGAAAGCCAAGCACAGAGAGGAGAGGCTGAAGGCAAAAGCGGCCAGGAGGGAGGCCAGCAAGCAGCGTGCCCAAAAGTCTGATGAGGAGGATGAGGTAGTGGCCTACCTGGCCAATACCAGTGAGGATGAGTTTGACCCCAGCAGTCTGCCGGACCCTGACAAGCTGTGCTCGGAGGAGGAGAAGCAGGATCAGACAGGGTCAGCTAAACGCAAGCAAAGCAGCGATGAGGAAGAGGAGCAGGGGAAGAGGAGGAAAGTGAGGCAGCAGGATGAGGAGGAGCACACAGCTCTGGACACTGGTCTGTCTCTTGCTGAAGATGAGGAGTTAGTCTTACATCTGTTAGGAGGACAGAGGTGAAGAAGACACAGCAGGCAGGAATTGACTGAGGGCTTAGCAACATTATCAAGAGTAACAGTTGAATTCAGTGAGTAGTAAATGAGGAAATATCCCAGCGCCGCAGCTGAGTCTCTGTTCAAAACGACATGCTTTTTCTACCTGGGTTGTAGTGTGTTTACAGTCAGAAAGTGAAGAATTAAAGGGATGCTACAAAGATGCCGTTCCATTAAGTTGTAGGAGTCATAACACATAAGACCTTTTTATTAAAGATTTGAATCTTTTAACATTAAATATACATAATCCAAACATTCCCACATTGATTGTTCTAAGTCTGCACAGTTTAACTGTAACTAACAACGTTGGCGCTCAGGTGCAGGACCTGACCAGCTCCGTTAATTCTCAAAAACCTTTATCAGCTTAACTTTCTTTATCATTACAACATGGACTAAAGCTCTTGTTGAATGTGCTGTGATCTTTTTTGCTCATATTATCTAAATAATTTCATGTCACAGAACCCCTTCTTCATTTTAAAATTAACTTGGAGATTGATTTATCCTATTAAAGAATGTGTATCACTCATGTCATTGTTCAGTTTAATAGTGTTCCATGAGCTCTGCATTAGTTTTAGGGGTTTGTCACATTACAGGGTCAGTAGTTAACACTGGCACAGGATCATACCTAAACCAAGGTTATAACGGAAACTGAAAATAAAAGTCAGAATTCTAAAAAGTAAACCTATAAACTGTAATTACAATGGGAGTAAATTTGCTATGAAAACTAAAATGAATGGCTTGTTTTAAAACAAAATCTGAATAGAAATGAGAACAATATTCAGACAAAATAAAAATACCAAGAACTAGTAAAACTTGGCATCAACAGTCAATTTAGACAAGTCTCTGTACCTTCACTTGGTGTGTGCCTCTACTTACCTAGCATTTACAGAATTAAACTAAACATTTAAAAATAGATACAAGCTAAAATATTTATATTGAATAATATGAAACTTAAACTTCTTTCTCATAAGTCATTTAAAGCAGAAAAAGAAAAACTAATATTGTTTTCAAAATCAGCAGTCAAGTGGATTTCATCTTGAGTAAAAACTTTTTTCATGCTATGGTCAAATTACAAGAAACATTAATCCAAGGAAGAATATTTACATTGAATACTGTGGCACAGACGCAATCAAAAATTAGGTTGTTGCAGGCAGATGTCATTGTAATGAAATTTATCGTTGAGTTCAGTCTCTTAAATCTCCAGTCTTAACTGTCATCTCTCCCTTTAACACAGTGCATGGGCTCATTCTCTAAAGAATTTGTGGTAGAGATAGAACACATACATACAGAGACGGTACACAACTGTACTGCATTATAACGTCCATTTCAAATGACTTACATCGATGTATTATGTCTTTTGTGCCTTTTTGTTCAGCTCTACATTTGGAAGGGTTTTCAGCTTCGACAGTGACAAATCAAATGTGAGGGAGGCTTCAAAATGACAATCATGACATTCTGTTGAGAGGTTTGGTTGCAGAAAGTTCTCTAAAAGACATGATAAATTCAACTCTTCACGTCTATGGAATCCATCTCTTTAAGACAGATATTGATCTCATATCGCTACATCTATGCTCCAAAGAACTGATTTCTTTCTTTCGCGATGTAACGTGACATCCCGTAAGAACGACGTGTCTGTAGCAGGGAGCACACGGTGAATCAAACAAACAGCCTGGTTGAGTTATAGCTCGTGCATTGGTGTTGCGGAATCAAGATGTACGTAAACTACGTGTGAGCTGTTGACTTAAGTCGTGTTTGTCTGTATTTAATACACGGAGCGTTTTGAGTTGACTAAGCCACTGCAAAGGCTTAGCTAAGCCCGAGTCCATTTATTCAAATAAGCCAAATGTATTTTTTTTTAAGAATATATATGTATTTTGGAACGTATTTTTAACTCTCAAATACTGAATTTGTTATTTTAAATTCCCAGTCGTAAGCACAATGCACCCGCATGTCGTGTGGGCCACAAACGCAGCAGTGCTCAGTAGGACCTAAGGCAGCGGCTGTCGAACGCCTTCAACTCCTCAGGTGTTTTTTTCAGTTCACTGAATGTAGCTAGTCCTAGATATTTTCACGGTTTGAAAGAAAAACAAAAAGGCAAAAACACAGTGACCCTGGATAAAATAACGCCACATTTGAGGTCCGGGCAGTGAAACGAAGTACGTAAGGTAAGTTACTTGGGTAACTGTTAAGTTGAGGGTAAGCTAGCTGCTCTGTGCTATAAGAGCAAACAATACATTCGTTAGTTAATACATTCAGCAGCATAACGCATATATATATATATATATATATAATTTTTTTTTAAAAAAGCTTAGTGACTTGACTAGCTAGGCTGTTAAATAGCTGATGGTGGATTTAATTCTTTAAAGTAAAGGAAACAGTTGTATAATGTTGGAAAATGACGTCAGTGACCCCGACCGTGGATCTGTGAGCAGTAACGTTACTCACTGTTATCAGGATACAGCCAGGCCTTTCGGTTTTACTGATAGGAAAATTAAACCTGATCTTTATTGAAGCAGCTGGTATTTATGCAAATCAAAAACCCGATTGTTAGCAAAAACTTTCTTTCCGCAGTCAGCAAATGAAAATGAGAGCCAGTGCACTTCAAAGTTGACTCATATGATATTTCAGCAGTCCATAAGGTAAATATAGGAATCTATCAAGGTTCTAGTGGGTTTGTTTGTTTTTTCTTTTTTTTAGTATTTTTTTAAGATAAATTTGACTTCTCCTGTCCTGCATAGGAGGGACATGATCATCTAACTTTATACTGGTGGTTACAGAGGGAATAGGAAACACAATTAAAACTAGCAGGTGTGTGGTACTTTGAATTTCATCTCACATCTTGCAGCATCGACCTCTGGGAAAAGTCTCTACATAAATGAGATAGTCTGCAAATGGTGTGTGATGTTCATTTTGATCATTATTAACCCCAACTTTCCCCTGAAAAAATCCAAAGATACTGTAATCAGTTATGGAAGCCATTCACCAGAACAACAACAAACCAGGGCACAACTGTATTCAGACACACCAGCAGGTAAGGGACTATTAAAAATGCTGTAACTTCACTGTAACTCCAAATTGATCATATTTATGGACTGCTAAAATTCCATGTGCGTCTCAGGTAAACTTTGAAGTGCATTTTCTTTTCAATAGAACAACTTATTTCCTACAGTATAGTCAAGGTTCTGGTGGAAACATTGGTGGCGGAATGGTTTTAACGACTGAGGGTCTTTTCCATATACCTAAATAGCACTCAAGTTTCTATTCAGACCAGCTTAAAGGATCCTGAACTACTCCTTCATATAAAATTGTTTTTCAGTGGGGTTTAGTTCTAACTAGGAGTTAAGACAACAAATGAGCTTTGTTTCCTGTCACATTTTGGAACCATTCAAAAAATTACATTATTCTTCCATTCAGAAACAACTATGGCTACAAATAAGGTGGTTATTGAATCCCAAAAGCTGGAGTCCTGCGGGGCAGCAGGGGATGGAGACTCCTCTGTTCAAGTCAGGATATTAAAGGTCCCAGCCAATTGTGGGCCAATCACTGCAATGCAGGCCCCATCTATTGTGACAGCTGCCTCGAAGAGTGACACCATCACTGCCCCACCTAAAATTATATCAATTGGACAGAGCTTGCGACCTGCCTCCTCTACAGCTACACCTCCGGGGCCTCAGACTTCCTCTCCTTCTATCATGGTGATAGCAAAGGTGGCCACACCAGGAGGAGTGAGTAATGGCTCTCCACAGGTAGCAAAACCAGCTCTGAGCCAGATATCCTCCATAAACCAGGCCACAACCACAGGAAGGACTGTGGTGATAACTGTACCGAGGACAGCAGCTCCACAGCCAGTCTCTGTTGGCCCTCAACTACCAAATGCTGCTTCCCCACAGCTCCCAGCCAATATCCAGATCCCAACAGGTGAGCTGCAGGTGTCAGTTTATAGTATAGAGCTTACTGGTTATATGTATTCATCTCAACTCTAAATATATTTCCAGAAATATTTTGACTTTTTCTAAAATGCAGCAAAAACTAAAATCTGTGAATGGGAAGAGTTTTTTGTCTGTAACAAACTCAAATAAGCAAATTTACAAATCCTAGATTATTTTTAAGCTTTTAGAATAAGTCCAAGTAATCAGGAATTAAGTTTGTGGGTTTAAACATGTAACATTTGTGTATTTATTTATTATTATTATATAAAATGTTTATGTTCAGCTGACTCTATGGTTAGTCTCAATGTTTAGGGTTTATGTGGCTGAGCAGTGTCCATGCAGTATGTGGTCCAGAATGTACATGTCTTTTACTACTCTCTCTCTTTAGAACTAATGACCAGTTGATTAGAAAGTGCCTTTGTACTCTATTTGCTGCAGGTATGATGTTGATTCGCAGTGACAGTGGTCAGCTGATGCTTGTATCCCAGCAGGCTTTGGCTCAGGCCCAGCAGGGAGCAAGGGTTGTCAGTAGCCACACCCCCAGAGTCCTGGCCCCACCGGTGTGTCCGTGTGTGCGCTGCTGCTGCTTTAATTGCTGCTACTAATGAATGTAGTGATGTTGTTGTGGTACATCTGAGGTCTTATCTTGCTTTCATGTCTGGAATTCAGATATCTGCAGCAGATGGAAGTAAATGTAATGAGAAGATGACCGTGATCAGGATGACAGCCCCTCCCAGTTTCCAGCCAGCACCAGTACAGAAGACAGCTGTGGTCAAGGTAAAAAGCCGTTCTACACTATTGATCATAACCAATGTTGCTGTAAAGCTACCTCATCTGTCATAAAATGTGATCATTCTTAACTTTTCATTAATGAAGACAATTTTTACAGAAAAGTTTGCCAGACCAACAATAGGCCAGTCTAAGCCCAGTGACACACATACAGTGTATTTCCCCTTCATTTTCTAGACTGTGATGGGCATCCATAGTCTGATTTCTACTCCGTTGTCTCAAAATTAATTTAACTAATTAATTTTTTCAGGCACGGTGGCAAGAAGATAATAGAGTAAAACAAAAAAGTTTGGGGTATTTATTTCTCATGCAGGTAAGGGTCAAGTAAAGAAAAGTAAATACTAATGAGATGTATTATAATTTCAAATAATTTCTCCTCTCTGTCTCACTGGGGGCCTCCAATCTACTGCTGCTCTTGCTCTCACCGAGCTGGGGAGGAGGGGGCAATTAAATTGTGCATTTAAATCATACAGCCTTTAGTAAGTCGACAATGTCTGTCTCTTTGCAACGGCTGGTTCTCGTTCTTCACGTGAAAAAGAAAGAGCAGTGAATGTAGGGTAGGCACTGAAATTTGGGCACAGCATTAATAGAACGGCTTTCAGATCCATTCATACCTACCTGTGAGACGTTACAAAGAACTGGATGGTTCATGAATGCAACATCACTAGATAAAATAATTTTTTTTTTTTTTTTTGCCCATCTTGTATCCATAGCGGGGGGTCTCCTTGACATGTCAGGCCTCCATGCTTGTACAAATGTAGGGGAAACACTGTAAGTGAAAATATTTTTTCACATCTCATAATAAATGTAAGACCTTTAACGTTACATTCCACATTCTTTCAGCAAAGCATATCTCTAAATCAGTCAGCCCATATTTTCAAAGAGGTCTCAGAGGTCTGTGTATTATAGATTTACTGTACTTATTGAAGATGGCTATGGCCTGGGGAAAGAAGCTGCGGGAGCGTTGGGAGAAAAAATGCCAAGTCACAAGGCCTTTGTTTATAACTTTTAAATATTACGAGTGTTTGTTGAGTTATAGCTAGGAAGAGCACAAAGCCAAAATATTTTGGCAGTTCTGAAAAATGCATTTCCATGTGGGTCTATATTTTTCTACCTTTTCAGATATCATTGCTGTCTTGGGAAGTCAAACACAAGCTACGTTTTCTTTAACATTAAGTGGAAACACACCTTGATGGGGATGACAGTGATTCAATTTCCCATGGGGCTCAAAATAGAATTCAAATGACCAAATTTCAAACAGAAGACAGACAAGACAACCACGGGCATGATAAGCCTCACTGCTAAGCAAACCATGTTTTTTCAGAAAAACCATACAAGTCCACTTAACAGTCCACTGAGTGACTATTCCCTCACCCCAGTTTATGTTTTAGATTTTGAAATAGGAACTGCAATGCAAATGTGTGTCTCTGTAGCCACAGACCGGTCAGAGTGCACAAACCAAGTCTTGTCCCTCCCAACATTTAAACCATTGGCTAGCTTTACTCCCATTATTTACCTTACTTTTTCTCATGCTTATTTTCCAAAACTCACACTTTCAAAAAGTGGTCTTGAGCCCAAAGGTAGATCTTGTACAAAAATACTGTCCCCCGACTTGAGTTTTGAGTTTTATTTGCCTCTGATTTGAGTTTTGGATTTTTGTATATTGTGTTGTTCAGGTGATTGGTGTAACTCCCAAACCAGCTGTACTCCAGACCTTGAGTGCTGTATCAGAGCAAGGTAACCAACCTCGCATTCAGACAGCCACCACAGAACCAAAAAAGGAGCCACCAGCCACATTCAGTCAGGTGAGTGTTACAAGGCCCAGCTCTAAATAGCAGTGTCAGTGTGGATGTCACTTGCTAATAAAACAAGGAATAGTGTGAAACTACCGCATCTGGACTAGACAACATAAAGTCGACTGTCTAACCCTCAGGGTCTGTGTACCCTTTACTTTGGAATTGTTTGATTTCACTGCCAGAACAATAGTAGGTGAAATAAAGAGTAGTCCTTATTTCAGTTTTTCACTTTACCAACAAAATCTAAATAAAGAATATAAAGAAGAAAATTGCTTACATTTCTCTTTTTCAGCTTATGTTCAACAACATGTAGTGTTTACGTGTAGCAGATTGTGGATTTCATTTTCTAGAGAAAACACAAAAACAAGAATACAAGCTGATCATCTCCAGTATTAAAGGAGAAGCTGACGTTGGATTTGCAGGTGTAGGTGATCTGTTTGAAATCTTTCAAAAATGCTTATTAGAGTGTGGTTTTAAATTAAAGGGCAACTTTACCAATTTTCAACTTGATTTCTGTGGCTTTAGTTTAAGTGTGTAAATGTACATTTATGCTTTCAAACGTCCCTCAGACTTTCCTATATTAAAATATTTATTTGATTCTACCAAAAAAAAAAGGGAGCTTTTCATCATTAGGACTTCAGATGATGTCTAGTGGGGAAACTCAGGAGAAGCAGGTTGACCATGATTACAAATCAATACTTTGAGCAACAAGATAACATAATCTGAACTAAAGGTTCCTCCAAGTCATGTTCTTATCATGCTTTTTCAGCTAGAAGAAGGGAGACATTTTATTGCAGGGAAGTCAGACGGAACTTTAATGGTATTAATTTACATGTATTACTCAAAGTAGAGCAAAAAGAAGAAAATTCAGTATCTGAAGTCCTTTAAAGACTACAAATAGTGCATTGTGGTTGTATGCCTCCACAAACCAGTAATGTTTCAGTTTACATGCATGTCTGTTCAGAATCATCTTCATATTTACCAGTTTACCTATTTGATAAAATTCCCTCCAGCCATTAATGAGATAAAGCATTGACAAAGAATTGGATGGACATGAGTTAAGCCAAACTCTT